>CM075808.1:68900007-69500007 GCA_037975025.1 Excoecaria agallocha
CCCTGAACCCTGAACCCTGAACCCTGAACCCTGAACCCTGAACCCTGAACCCTGAACCCTGAACCCTGAACCCTGAACCCTGAACCCTGAACCCTGAACCCTGAACCCTAAACCCTAAACCTAAACCCTAAACCCTAAACCCTAAACCTAAACCCTAAACCCTAAACCCTAAACCCTAAACCCTAAACCCTAAACCCTAAACCCTAAACCCTAAACCCTAAACCCTAAACCCTAAACCCTAAACCCTAAACCCTAAACCCTAAACCCTAAACCCTAAACCCTAAACCCTAACCCTAAACCCTAAACCCTAAACCCTAAACCCTAAACCCTAAACCCTAAACCCTAAACCCTAAACCCTAAACCCTAAACCCCAAACCCCAAACCCCAAACCCCAAACCCCAAACCCCAAACCCCAAACCCCAAACCCCAAACCCCAAACCCCAAACCCCAAACCCCAAACCCCAAACCCCAAACCCCAAACCCCAAACCCCAAACCCCAAACCCCAAACCCCAAACCCCAAACCCCAAACGTATTTTTTCGACCAAAAAATAAGGGTTACCCCTTTGTATTTTGACAAACTTTTTCACTAAAAATACAAAGGGGTGACCCTATGTATTTTGGCTTAGTTTTAAAAAAAAATCCAAAAGGGAATCGTTTTGTATTTTGACTCAATTTATTACCAAAAACTCAAAGGGGTACTCTTATGAATTTTGGCTCAGTTTTTCACCAAATACTCAAATAGGCATCCCTTTGCAAATAGGTTCAGTTTTTCGCCAAAAACTCAAGGGGTACCCCTTCTCATTTTGACTCAGATTTTTGTAGATAACTCAAGGGGTTATCCTTTTGCATTTTGGCTCAATATTTTCAAAAAAAACACCCAAAGGGGTACCCCTTTGTATTTTGACTTAGTTTTTACCAAAAACTCAAAGGAGTACTCCTTTGCATTTTTACTTTGTTTTTAACCAAAAAATCAAATGGGTACCACTTTGCATAGAGGTTCAATTTTTACCAAAAACTAAAAGGGATACTCCTTTGCATTTTGGCTCAGATTTTCACCAGAAACTCAAATGGGTACCCCTTTGTATATACGTTCAATTTTTCACCTAAAACTCAAAGGGGTAACCCTTTGCATTTTTACTCAATTTTTCACAAAAATCTCAAAAGGGTACTTCTTTGCATTTTGGCTCAGTTTTTCACCAACTGCTAAAAGGGATAGCACTTTGCATTTTGAGTGAGTTTTTCACCAAAAACTCAAATTGGTATCCCTTTGTATTTTGGCTTAGTTTTTCATAAAAAAATAAAAGGTACCCCTTTCCATTTCGACTCAATTTTTCATTAAAAATACAAAGGTGTACCCCTTTGAATTTTTTTTCAGTTTTTCATAAATAGCCAAAGGGATACCCCTTTGCATATTGGCTCAGTTTTTCATCAAAATCTCAACAGGTTACACCTTTGCATGTTGGCTCAATTTTTCACCAAAAAATCAAATGGGTACCCCTTTGCCTATAGGTTCAATTTTTCACCAAAAACTCAAAGAGGTATCGCTTTAAATTTTGACTGAGTTTTTTATTGATAACTACTAGGGACACCCCTTTGTATTTTGGCTCAGTTATTCACCAAATATTCAAAGGGGTAACAATTTGCATTTTGACTCAATTTTTCACAAAAATCTCAAAAGGGTACTTCTTTGCATTTTTGCTCAATTTTTCACAAACTGCTAAAAGGGATAGCCCTTTGCATTTTGACTGAGTTTTTCACCAAAAACTCAATGGGGTACCCCTTTGTATTTTGGCTTAGTTTTCCATAAAAAAATAAGAGCTACCCCTTTTCATTTCGACTTTGTTTTTCATTTAAAATACAAAGGTATGCCCCTTTTTATTTTGGCTCAGTTTTTCATAAATAGCCAAAGGGATACTGCTTTGCATATAGGCTCAGTTTTTTACCAAAAACTCAAATGGGTACACCTTTGCATTTTGACTTAATTTTTCATCGATAACTCAAAGGGATACCCTTTTGTATTTTGGCTCAGTTTTTAATCAAAAACTCAATGGGGTACCCCTATGTATTTTGACTCATTTTTTCAGCAAAAAGCAAAAGGGGTACCATTTGCATTTTGTCTTAGTTTTTCATCAAAAACACAGAAGGGTACCTCTTTGCATTTTGACTCAGTTTTTCACCAAAAACTTAAAGGGTTACACCTTTGCATTTTGACTCAATTTTTCACAATAAACTCAAAGGGGTACCCCTTCGTATTTTTTCTCAGTTTTCCACAAAAAAAATAATGGTTACCCCTTTGCATTTTGACTAACTTTTTAACTAAAAACATAAAGGGGTAATCCTATGCATTTTGGCTTTGTTTTTCAAAAAAAAATCAAAAGGGAATCCTTTTGTATTTTGACTCAAATTTTTCCCAAAAACTCAAAGGGGTACTCTTATGAATTTTGGCGCAGTTTTTCACCAAATACTCAAATGAGCATCCCTTTGTACATAGGTTCTGTTTTTCACAAAAAACTCAAAAGCGTACCCCTTTGTATTTTGACTCAATTTTTCGTTGATAACTCAAGGGGGTACCCCTTTAAATTTTGGCTCAATGTTTTCAAAAAAAAATCCAAAGGGGTACCCATTTGTATTTTGACTCAGTTTTTCACCAAAAACTCAAAGGGATACTCCTTTGCATTTTTACTTTGTTTTTAACCAAAAACTCAAATGGGTACCACTTTGCATAGAGGTTCAATTTTTACCAAAAACTAAAAGGGGTTTCCCTTTACATTTTGACTCAGTTTTTTTACCAATAACTTATAGGGACGCCCCTTTGTATTTTGGCTCAGTTATTCACCTAAAATTCAAAAGGGTAACTCTTTGCATTTTCACTCAATTTTTCACAAAAATCTCAAAAGGGTACTTCTTTGCAATTTGGCTATGTTTTTCACCAACTGCTAAAACGGATAGACCTTTGCATTTTGACTGAGTTTTTCACCAAAAACTCAAGGGCATAATCCTTTTCATTTTGGCTTAGTTTTTCATAAAAAAATAAGAGGTACCCCTTTTTCATTTCGACTCATTTTTTCATTAAAAGTACAAAGGTGTACCAAATTTTATTTTGGTTCAGTTTTTCATAAATAGCCAAAGGGATATCCCTTTCCATTTTGGCTCAGTTTTTCATCAAAAACTCAATGGGGTACTCCTATGTATTTTGGCTCAGTTTTTCAGTAAAAAGCGAAAGGGGTACCATTTTGCATTTTGTCTTAGTTTTTCATCAAAAAGTAAGAGGGAACCCTATACATTTTGGCTTAGTTTTTCAACAAAAAAAACACAAAAGGGAATCATTTTGTATTTTGACTCAATTTTTCACCGAAAATTCAAAGGGGTACTCCTATGAATTTTGGCTCAATTTTTCACCAAATACTAAAATAGGCATACCTTTACAAGTAGGTTCAGCTTTTCACCAAAAACTCAAAGGGATACCTCTTTACATTTTGACTCAGATTTTTGTAGATAACTCAAGGGGGTACCCCTTTGCATTTTGGCTCAATGTTTTCAAAAAAAAACCCAAAGGGGTCCCCCTTTGTATTTTGACTCAGTTTTTCACCAAAAATTCAAAGGGGTACTCCTTTGCATTTTTGCTCAATTTTTCACCAAAAACTGAAATGGGTACCCCTTTGCATAGAGGTTCAGTTTTTTACCAAAAACTCAATGGGATATTCCTTTATATTTTGGCTCAGTTTTTAACCAAAAACTCAAATTGGTACCCCTTTGCATATACGTTCAATTTTCATCCAAAAACTCTAAGGGGTATCTCTTTGCATTTTGAATCATTTTTTTATTGATAACTAAAAGGGATGTCCCTTTCTATTTTGACTCAGTTATTCACCAAAAACTCAAAAGGGTAACCCTTTGTACTTTGACTCAATTTTTCACAAAAATCTCAAAAGGGTACTTCTTTTTATTTTGGCTTGGTTTTTCACCAACTGCTAAAACGGATAACCCTTTGCATTTTTACTGAGTTTTTCACTAAAAAATCAATAGGATACCCCTTTGTATTTTGGCTTAGTTTGTAATAAAAAAATAAGAGCTACCCTTTTTCATTTCGACTCAGTTTTTCATTAACAATACAAAGTTGTACCCCTTTTTGTTTTGGCTCAGTTTTTCATAAATAGCCAAAGGGATACCACTTTGCATATTGGCTCAATTTTTTACCAAAAACTCAAATGGGTACACCTTTGCATTTTGACTTAATTTTTCATCAATAACTCAAAGGGGTACCCCTTTGCATTTTGGCTCAGTTTTTCATCAAAAACTCAATGGGGTACCCTTATGTATTTTGACTCATTTTTTTAGCAAAAACAAACGAGGTAACCTTTTGCATTTTGACTTAGTTTTTCATCAAAAACATAAAAGGGTATCTCTTTGCATTTTGGCTTAGCTTTTCACAAAAAACACAAAGGGGTACCTCTTTGCATTTTGGCTCCATTTTTCACCAAAAACTCGAAGGGGTACACCTATTTGCATTTTGACACAGTTTTTCACCAAAAACATAAAGTGGTACCCCTTTGCATTTTGGCTCAGCTTTTCACTAAAAACACAAAGGTGTACCTCTTCGTATTTTTTCTTAGATTTTCACCGAAAAAATAAGGGTTACCCCTTTGTATTTTGACTAACTTTTTAACTAAAAACACAAAGGGGTAACCCTATGCATTTTGGCTTAGTTTTTCAAACAAAAACCCAAAAGGGAATCCTTTTGTATTTTGACTCAATTTTTCACCAAAAACTCAAAGGGATACTCTTATGAATTTTGGCTCAGTTTTTTACCAAATACTCAAATGGGCATCCCTTTTCAAATAGGTTCAGTTTTTCACCAAAAACTCAATGGGGTACCCTTTTCAATTTTGACTCAGTTTTTCGTTGATAACTCAAGGGGGTACCCCATTTGAGTTTTGGCTCAATGTTTTCAAAAAAAAATTCAAAGGGGTACCCCTTTGTATTTTGACTCAATTTTTCACCAAAAACTCAAAGGGGTACTCCTTTGCATTTTTGCTCAGTTTTTCACCAAAAACTCAGATAGGTACCCCTTTGTATTTCGGCTTAATTTTTCACAAAAAAAATAAGAGGAACCCTTTTTCATTTCGACTCGGTTTTTATTAAAAATATAAAGGTCTACCCCTTTTTATCTTGGATCAATTTTTCATAAATAGCCAAAGGGATACCCCTTTGCATATTGGCTCAGTTTTTCACCAAAAAGTCAAAGGGGAATACCTTTGCATTTTTACTCAGTTTTTCATCGATAACTCAAAGAGGTACCTATTTGCATTTTGGCTTAATTTTTCATCAAAAACTTAATGAGGCACCCCTTTGTATTTTGACTCAGTTTTTAAGCAAAAACACAAAGGGGTACTCTTTTGCATTTTGATTTAGTTTTTCATCAAAAAGACAAAAGGGTACCTCTTTGCATTTTGGCTTATTTTTCACTAAAAACACAAAGGAGTACCTCTTTGCATTTTGGCTCACTCTTTCACCAAAAACTCAAAGGGGTACCTCTTTGCATTTTGACTCAGTTTTTCACAAAAAACTTAATGGGGTACCCCTTTGCATTTTGACTCAGTTTTTCAAAAAAAAACCCTAAAAAGGAATCCTTTTATATTTTGACGCAGATTTTCACCAAAAACTCAAAGGGGTACTATTATGAATTTTGGCCCAGTTTTTAATCGAATACTCAAATAGGCACCCATTTGCAAATAAGTTCAGTTTTTCACCAAAAACACAAAGGGGTACCCCTTTACATTTTGACTCAGTTTTTTGTGGATAACTCAAGGGGGTACCCCCTTACATTTTGGCTTAATTTAAGAAAAAAAAAACAAATGGGTACCCCTTTGTATTTTGACTCGATTTTTTACCAAAAACTCAAAGGTGTACTTCTTAGCATTTTGGCTCAATTTTTCACCAAAAACTTAAACGGGCACCCCTTTGCATATAGGTTCAATTTTTCACCAAAAACTCGAACGAGTATCCCTTTGCATTTTGACTTAGTTTTTTATCGATAACTCAAAGGGATATCCCTTTGTATTTTGGCTCAGTTATTCACCAAAAAATTCAAAGGGGTAACCCTTTACAATTTGACTTAATTTTTCACAAAAATCTCAAAATGGTACTTCTTTGCATTTTCGCTCAGTTTTTCACCAACTGCTAAAAGGGATATCCCTTTGCATTTTGATTGGGTTTTTAACCAAAAACTCAAAGGGGTACCCCTTTGTAATATGGCTTAGTTTTTCACAAAAAAAAAATAAGAGGTACCCCTTTACATTTCAACTAAGTTTTTCATTAAAAATACAAAGGTTTACCCCTTTTTATTTTGGCTCAGTTTTTCATATTTAGCCAAAAGGATATCCCTTTGCTTATTGGCTCAATTTTTCACCAAAAAACTCAATGGGATACACCTTTGCATTTTGACTCAATATTACATCGATAACTCAAAGAGGTACCCCTTTGCATTTTGGCTTAATTTTTCATAAACAACTCAATGGGGTACCAATTTTTATTTTGATTAAGATTTTCAGCAAAAACTCAAAAGGGTACCCCTTTGCATTTTGCCTTAGCTTTCCATCAAAAACACAAATGGGTACCTCTTTGCATTTTGTCTTAGCTTTTCACTAAAAACACAAAGGCTTACCTCTTTGCATTTTGGCACCATTTTTCACCAAAACCCAAAGGGGTACCTTTTTGCATTTTGACTCAATTTTTCACCAAAAACTTAAGAGAGTACCCCTTTATATTTTGACTCAATTTTTCACAAAAAAAAAATCAAAGGGGTACCTCTTTGCATTTTCACTTAGTTTTTCACCAAAAAAATAAAGGTTATCCATTTGCATTTTGACTAACTTTATCCCTTTATATTTTGACTTAGCTTTTCACCAAAAACTCAAAGGGGTACTATTTTGAATTTTGGCTCAGTTTTTCACCAAAAACTCTAATGAGCACCCCTTTGCAAATAGGTTCAGTTTTTCACCAAAAACACAAAGGTATACAACTTTGCATTTTGACTCGATTTTTCATTGATAACTCAAAGGGGTACCCCTTTGCATTTTGGCTTAATTTTTTCAAAAAAAACTCAAAGGGGTACCCTTTTGTATTTTGACTCAGTTTTTCACCAAAAATTCAAAGAGGTACTCCTTTGCATTTTGGCTCAGCTTTTCACCAAAACTTCAAAAGGGTACCCCTTTGCAAATAGGTTCAATTTTTCACCAAAAACTTAAAGGGATATCCTTTTGCATTTTGGCTCAGTTTTTTATTGATAACTCAAAGGGATACCCCTTGGTATTTTGGCTCAGTTATTCACCAAAAATTCAAAGGGGTAACCCTTTGCATTTTGACTCAATATTTCATAAAAATCTATAAAGGGTACTTCTTTGCATTTTGGCTTAGTTTTTCACCAACTGTTAAAAGGGATAGCCCTTTGCATTTTGACTGAGTTTTTCACCAATAACTCAAAGAGGTATCCCTTTATATTTTGCCTTAGTTTTTCACAAAAAAATAAGAGGTACTCCTTTTCATTTCGACTCAATTTTTGTTTAAGAATACAAAGGTGTACCCCTTTGTATTTTGGCTTAGTTTTTCATAAATAGGCAAAAGGATACCCCTTTGCATATTGGCTTAGTTTTTCACCAAAAACTCAACGGGGTACACCTTCGCATTCTGACTCAATTTTTCATAGATAACTCAAAGGGGTACCCCATTGCATTTTGGATCAGTTTTTCTCCAAAAACTCAATGGGTACCCCTTTGTATTTTGACTCAGTTTTTCAGCAATAACTCAAAGGGGTACCTTTTTACATTTTGACTTAGTTTTTCATCAAAAACACAAAAGGGTACCTCTGTGCATTTTGGCTCAGTTTTTCACAAAAAAACACAAAGGGGTACCTCTTTGCATTTTGGCTCTATTTTTCACCAAAAAATCAAAGAGGTACCCCTTTCATTTTGACTCAGTTTTTCACAAAAAAAAATCAAAGGTGTATCCTTTTGCATTTTTGCTCAGTTTTTCACCAAAAAAATAAGGGTTATCCTTTGCATTTTGACTCAATTTTTCAGAAAAACAAAAAGGGAATCCTTCTGTATATTGACTCAGTTTTTCACCAAAAACTCAAAGGGGTACTGTTATGAATTTTAGCTTTGTTTTTCACCAAATGCTCAAATGGGCACCCCCTTATTTAAGGTTCAGGTTTTCACAAAAAACTTAAAAGGATACCCCTTTGCATTTTGACTCAGTTTTTCATTGATAACTTAAGGGGGTACCCCTTTGCATTTTGACTCAGTTTTTCATTGATAACTCAAGGGGGTACCCCTTTGCATTTTGGCTCAATTTTTTCAAAATAAGCCCAAAGGGGTACCCCTTTGTATTTTGACTCAATTTTTCACAAAAAATTCAAAGGGGTACTCCTTTGCATTTTGCCTCAGTTTTTCACCAAGAAACTAAAATGGGTAACCCTTTGCATATAGGTTCAATTTTTCACCAAAAACTCCAAGGGTTATCCCTTTGTATTTTGGCTTTCAAAAAAAAAGAGGTACCCCTTTTCATTTCGACTTAGTTTTTCATTAAGAATACAAAGTTGTACCCCTTTGTATTTTGTCTCAGTTTTACATAATTAGCCAAAGGGATACCCTTTTGCATATTGGCTCAGTTTTTCACAAAGAACTCAAAGGGGTACACCTTCGCATTTTGCCTCAATTTTTCATCGATAACTCAAAGGGGTACCCCTTTGCATGTTTGCTCAGTTTTTCATCAAAAACTCAATATGGTACCCCATTGTATTTTGACTCAGTTTTTCAGCAAAAACTCAAAAGGGTACCACTTTGCATTTTGACTTAGTTTTTAATCAAAAACACAAAAGGATAACTCTTTGCATTTTGGCTCAGTTTTTCAAAAGAAAAAACCAAAAGGGAATCCTTTTGTATTTTGACTTAGTTTTTAACCAAAAATTCAAAGGGGTACTCTTATGAATTTTGGCTTAGTTTGTCACCAAATACTCAAATGGGCACCCTTTTGCAAATAGGTTCAGTTTTTCACCAAAAACTCAAAGTGGTATCCCTTTGTATTTTAACTCAGTTTTTCATTGATAACTCAAGAGGGTACCCCTTTGTATTTTGGCTCAATTTTTTCAAAAAAAAAAACCCAAAGGCGTACCCCTTTGTATTTTGACTTAATTTTTCACAAAAAACTCAAAGGAGTAATCCTTTGTATTTTGGCTCAGTTTTTCATCAAAAAATTAATGGGGTACCCCTTTGTATGTTGACTTAGTTTTTTAGCAAAAACTTATAGGGGTACCCTTTTATATTTTGACTTAGTTTTCATCAAAAACACAAAAGGTTACCTCTTTGTATTTTGGCTAAGCTTTTCACAAAAAACACAAAGGGGTACCTCTTTGTATTTTTGCTCCATTTTTTACAAAAAAACTCAAAGGCGTACCTCTTTACTTTTTGACTCATTTCTTCACGAAAAACGCAAAGGGGTACTCTTTTGCATTTTTGCTCAGTTTTAAACCAAAACTTGCATAAAGGTTCAGTTTATTACCAAAAACTTAAAGAGATATTCCTTTGCATCTTGGCTCAGTTTTTCACCAAAAATTCAAATGGGTACCCCTTGCATATACGATCAATTTTTCACCAAAAACTTTAAGGGCTATCCCTTTGCATTTTGACTCAGTTTTTTATTTATAACTAAAAGGGATGCCCCTTTTTATTTTGGCTCAGTTATTCACCAGAAACTTAAAGGGATACCCCTTTATATTTTTGCTTAGTTTTTCACAAAAAATAAGAGGAACCCCATTTCATTCCGACTCGATTTTTCATTAAAAATACAATGGTGTACCCCTTTTTATTTTGGCTCAGTTTCTCACCAAAAAGTCAAAGGGGTAAACCTTTGCATTTTAACTCAGTTTTTCATTGATAACTCAAAGGGATACCCCTTCGCATTTTGGCTCAGTTTTTCATCAAAAACTTAATGGGTTACCCCTTTATATTTTGACTCAGTTTTTTAGCAAAAACTCAAAGGGGTACCCTTTTGCATTTTGACTTATTTTTTCATTAAAAACACAAAAGGGTACCTCTTTGCACTTTCACTACAAAAAAACTGTCAATTAGCGACTAAAATTAGCGACGGCATCATTTCCATCGCAAATTTTGCGACGGATTAGCGACTGTTTTATAATTCCGTCGCGAAAAGGATATTTTCTATTTTTGCGACGAATTAGCGACAAAATGAAAAAACAATCGCTAATTATTGGCGGAAAGTGAACGCGCCATGTTTTGCGACGGAATTAGCGACAAAAAGTTCCGTCGCTAAATTTTATAATTTTTTATTCATAAAATTAGTTCCAGAAAAATTAGCGACGAAAAGTTTAGTTGCTAATTTAGGAGGGAAAATTTAGCGCCTTTTTTGCGACGGTTTAGCGACGAAAATTTTAGTCGCTAATGAAATTTTAGTCGCTAATCCGTCGCAAATAAAGTAAAAAATAATTTTTTTTAGAAATTAGAAATTATTTTATTAGTTGATAATAATTTTTTAACAATTATACCAAAATCTAAATTTATTTATTTAAAAAAATTACATTTTTAATAATAATATTAATAAAATAATTATTAAGATTATTATATATTTGCGTGTTCAATATTAATAAAAATAAATATTTATAAAAAAGTAATATAAAATTTATTATTTCATTTAAAATAATAATAAAAAAATTTGTAATTTATATTTAATTTATAAAAAAAGACATTCATGGCATAGCTATTGTATATATTGTTGAAGGTTTTTGCAATATCTCAATAACTGTTAGTTTAGTTGGTGTAAAGTGTAAACTAGTTCAAAATGATGACTTATCAAATATATGCAACCAAACCCATAAATAAATGAGTATTTTTTCTATGTATGTATTTGTTAGACGTGTTAGTCAATTATCAATTCTAATAATTCAATTATGCATGAAATTCACTATTTAATAAAATAAAATAAAATAAAATAATCTTTCGTGAAATTATATTCTTGGTCATTATCAAATTCTCTAACAATACATGATTATTAGCTTAGAACGATAATATAACACGGTTTCCTCGATTTATTTAAACATAAATTTTCTATATATATATATTACAAAAATAATACAAAAGGCAGTCTTTTTAACAAATACTCGAAAGGCTTATTCGTCACAAATCCAATAATACAATATACATAAGCTTTGAATAGCATTTTGCTTTCATATACAAATTAATACAATTAAAAAGTATAAATTTTATATTGCGATCTCTTGATATTAAATAATATTTTTATAGTACAATAATATTAATTTTAATTTACAATAAAATAATAATAAATCATTCATGTTAAAACTTAAAAGTGAACTTCTGTATTTCGAAACAATACACAACGTGAGAATCAAAAGAAGAAACATAACAGCAAATTAATAAATAAAATAATAATAGCAGTGAATTTTAATAAAACTATGTCGTTTTAGGTTTATTGTTAAAGAATATGTGTATTTGTTCCTCCTCTTTCAGTTCCCTCTTCATTTTTGCCCTAGCCCCCTTTACCTATTTCTCCTCTCCCATACCCGCCGCCTCGTCCCCTCCTCCAATCACCAGTGCAACCATTCGCCGGCCTTTGTCCCTCCGGTCATCGGAGCAGCAAGAAGGTATGTATTCTCAGCTTGATTCTTGAACTTATAATCTACGGTCCCTCATTTTGTTTAATGTCAAGCCGTAATTTTAATTAAGATCCCTGAAGAATCTTCTTCATTTGCTTCAAAAAAGACCTAATTTAACTAAAAACAAGACTCGTTTTAGATTCAAATGTGTTCTAATTCAGTCAATCCAAGTGATTTACTTTCATTTGGAAAGAGGAAATGGAATCCACCAAGTTGTTGAGTGGACAGCACTCTCGTAGATCCTGTGTCAGTACAATATTTTTACAACTCCAATAACTTTTCTTCTTTGATATATATGTATATATTTCATGATGATATTCTATGAGAAAATGGTGTGCTCTGCCTTTGCTTTCTTTGAAAAAAAGAAGACGGAGAGCTTCCCAATAATATTATTACTTTGGTTGTAACTTTATAGTATAGTCGTTTTAGTTAATTATTATTTTTGTTGTATTTTTATATGTTCATTAACAGTAACTGAATGGCACTGATGATGGGATTGTATATTTTTAATATGCGGTAAAGGAATTCGTTTCTTGATTATGCAACTTTTATTAGTAATATTAATCGTGTACTGGAATTCTCAACAGAGATTAAGATGTGTCTACATGCAGTTTGTCGCCTGAGTGATTAAACTTGGGGCCCTCCATTGACATGATGAGCACAGACTCCACATTCTTAGTGCAGGTACTATTATATCTTGAACTATGATTTCTTTTTCCTGTTTTTAATTTTTTCAGTTACTAGAAGAGGAAATTTATAATAAATGTATTATTGGCCTTTTCGTGTGCAATGAATCAAATTTAAGAAATTTATCTATCATCTATTGATAATATTGTGAGGTGAATTCATTAATATAAAGTTGAAGTTCAATATATAATTGATGAGGCCAGGAAAGTCCATAGAAGTTACAGAAAATAGAGCAGAGAATATAATCTGTCCTTTTGACAATGAATGCAACTTGGCTCTTAGCATAAAAATTTTTCATTTTTGTGTGCATCGCCAAGTGCCGATTCAATCATCTTATCTTCATCTTCCAACAAGACAAAATACCCATCAATTATTATCAACTTTACCACCACCTATATTTACATAAATTCACATTTGAAGTAGAAAAGTCTTTTGCTTTGATTTGATTCGCAAATAAAAAATTAAAAGTCTTTTGCTTAATCCAAGCTCAAAGGAAATAAACATGGTTATTAAAACCGGACCGGACCGTACGGTTGAACCGGTTTAATTGCGAACCGATAGATTAGCCGATTGGTTCAACCACTAAAAACCGAACTGGCAAAAAACCGAATTGAACCGAAAAAACTGGGTTAAACCGAAAAACCGGAGAACCGGCCAAAACCGGGTTTTTTGCTAAAAATGTAAAAAAATAATTTTTTTTTGAATTTTTTCACCCACCCACACACACATATATATATATAGTATTTTTTAAAAAAATTAGTATTTTAAATTTTAAATATATCACTTAATAATTTAATATACTTATTATATTTTTGATTCATTGTAATTGGAAAAAATTAGTATTTTAAATTCTAAATATGTCACTTAATAATTTAATATACTTATTATATATTTGGATTATTTTAATAGTATATTAAATTATTTAGTAATATTTTTAGAATTTAAAATACTATTTTTTTCCAAATAAATAAATAATGAAAATTTAATATATATATATATATATATTAAATTTTTATTATTTATTTATTTGAAAAAATAGTATTTTAAATTCTAAAAATGTCACTTAATAATTTAATATACTTATTATCTATTTGAATTTATTGTAATTAAATATAATTATACTCATATATGCAATGTTAATATTTTTCGTGTTTACTTTATTAGCACTCCATCTAAACATGAAATTATTTTCATGATATGATTGTATTTTTATGTTTCTAACATATGATATTCAATAATCCATAATTAATCACTTGTAATAATAAAATTAAAATTATATTTTGTAACTTATTATTAGAATATTTGTGACATATATTTAATATTTGATGAATATTTTTTAAATTTTTATACAATAGTATTCAAAAAATTATAATAAATATAATATTTTAAAAATAGAAAAAAACTCGATTGAATCCGGTTGAATCGGTCGAATCACGAATCTCTAGTCTTGTCGGTTCTTTATTCGGTTCGGTTTTAATAACATTGGAAATAAATAAAACGCCAAAATGCAAGTACATGCAACCCTTCATGCCACGTCATGCGGGACCCATTGTTTCATCCATAGTTACATCAATTTGTTTCTTGGCATTTCCTTTTTAATATTTTAACTGCACATTTCTCTTATTTATACACCCACTGCTTCAATAATAAGCCTTTTGCTAAATAATTCTCACTATAATCATTAAATGCACTGTAAATCTTCGCCTAATATTTGATAATCTATTAACTTATATTTACTTTAAATCTTAACAAAATAGTTTGTTTCTTTCTGAGAGACTCATCAAATTGTTTTTTTTCCCCATTAATTCAATATGCGGTTTGTGTTTATGTTGTCCTTTCCACTTTTATTTGTGTTCGGTAATGAGCATCATAAGAGAGCCTTAAAGTTCAACTGAAGTTTGCATAACTTAAAGTTCAACTGAAGCTTGCATTAATTATCTTCTAATTTGATTAATATTTACAGACTGTTGCATAAATTATCTTATAATTATCGATGCCATTGGTCCTTGCCAGATAAAATGGGCATTTGGTCCTAACTAAATTCTTATTTTTTTTAGGTGATTCTTTTATAGGGATGAATTACTTCCTTTGGTAATTAACAAGAATGTACTGGCCTCACAAAATATCATATGATTTTAGGCTTATCAAACTAAGCGTGAGAATGATGGACTAGTTTCTCTTGCTTTTAGTTGCAATTTTATAACATGGACTAGTTTTATGATTCTCTATTTATTTTGAAGAAAATTATGTTTCTAGATTAACAAACTTTATGTTAATTGTTTAGTTAATTTGGTTTTGTTCCTTCATATAACCAAACTAAAATTTACTTCCTATTATTTCTCAAGTGAAATAAATGCAGGATTTTTCTACTCGAATGCAGAGCAGAGGGAGGCAATGGTTGCTGTTGAAAGGCGTCAGGTGGATGAGAGAGCGAGGCAAATCATTGAACTTAAAAACAAGGTTATGAAACTTAAGTAACAAATCTAATATCTATGAAATGATGCATGTGATATTATTTTGTCTAAAATATGCAGTCGCTGTTAAGAAAATGCTAACATGTATGCTCACATGCAGGTTTGTTCTGGTAATGGCAACAATTTTGTTGTTATTAGTCAAAAGGGTATCGATCCCCCATCGCTTGACCTTCTTGCCTGGGCAGGGGTAAGTCATGAAGTGTCCAGTTGCATTATTTACTAAGTGCATTCAAGTATGTTCTCAAATGTTTGATTTAGCTTGTGATGGTTATAGATATCAACTTCTTTTGATTGAAAGGAAAGATCATATCTTGGTTAACCTTAAAGAGGACATTCAATTCCATTAATTTACCAAAACTTTTGAATGTACTTTGTTGTGTGATTAATTAGTTGAATTCAAAATCAGTTTCTTTCTGTTTATTGAGTTTGAAAAAAGAATATTGGGCATAAGAAGCTAAAGCAACTTCAGTTTTATTTGGCTTTTGTTTCACTGGTGGTGTTAGCATTTATGGTAAAAAAAATTTAGTTCAATGTGCATTGAGGCCTACTGAGAGTAAATAATGCTATTATCTGACTAAATAGTAGCGTTTTATATTAATTGAGCAGAAGTTTCGGATTCCAATTTTTCTAGTGACATTAAACTAATTCAATTTCTTCTGTTATATAAATATAACTAGATTAGATTGAATTAAAAAAACTCCTCTCTTCGCAAGGGTCTTTTTAAGGTTAGCATCAGTCCTAATAAATTTAAAAGTAGAATTAAATTTATTTGTTTGCTGTTATGAATTTCTACTCTATTAATTTTATTTGTTTGCCATCATGAATTTCCTATTGTAGGGAAAAAAAAGATTTTGAATGAATTCCAGTGTTGGTGAATTAAATTGAAATCACTATCTTTTTAGCATTTTGATTATCACTGCCTTCTTAGGGTGTTCCTGTTCTTGGCATATGCTGATTATGGTGAAGGAAGTGCATAGAGTGTAAGCTTGAAAATAATTACCATACATAATATTAACAAATTGATGCATTAAGTTGCCTAGATTGGCCTTAAGTTTCTCTCTGTTTCTTTTCTTTCTCTTGTATCTGTTTTAGGTTTTGTTTTGGTAGGTTGACAATTAAGCTTCAGCAGGCCTGCTTTTTCTTGCTGCTCTCCTTGGTTGTATTCTGGATGTCAGTTCAGGTTTTCTGTTTTTAATAAAGTATCAACTTATAAAAAAAATATAGTTATTAATGAATCTCATATTATTTTTCTTGCTGTGATTGTAACAATTGTCCCAAAAATATCTCAAAAACCATCTATTAGATAACACAATTGGTATTTCTCTGTATTTCGGTTCTTGTTTCTTTGCTGCTTTTTTGGCTCTGGTTAGGTGGTTGGGTTTTGTTGCTATTGGTTTAGTTTTGTCAGGTGTTAGTGCTGCTGTAAACACCTATTTGCTTTTTGTTTTGGTTCTCGCTTCTTGCTGATGGTTTAAATAATTATCAAAATATGTTTGTACACTGCTTAACACAATCTTTATTAAATGGAAATTCCAAGCTAAAAAACAGATTGACTTGTATATATGTTAAGGCAAGGATTGATCAAAAGGGGCTAGTGTTAAAGTGCTGTATTCTTTAAGTCACGGAAATTTCAACAAAAAGGGAATTGTATATAAGATGGTGACTAAGTCATGAGATGGTGACTAAATTAGAATCCTTTATGTATTATTAACCGATTTTATGATATTATATCTTGTGTGAATGATTACCCTTTTTTCTTCTATGTTTTGTTAACTCCATTTGCATGCGATCATGAGCTGTTTATAAGAGGTTAATACCTGTAAATAATATTTCTAATCGATAGATTGCGATGCGTGGAAGTATATGCAATAGTTAAGCTAGCCAATGTAAGAGCGCTTGAAATATTTAATGCCATATCACGATTTATGCCATATTGCTTATTATTTAGTGTCTCTCTCCCATGTTTTAACTGTATTGCTACTCCAGGAGCAAGGGTGGGGTGTTTCATGTGCATGGAAATGTGAAGGACTCGGAGGAGGGTTTATGGACTGAACATGTATTGAGATCAGTGGATGAAATTGCTACATCAGAAGGTAGTCCTTTGATTTGCTGCTAACAAAATCTTGTGTGATTCAGAAATTTTTTAAGAACTTTGCAAAATATAATTTCATAGTATAGAGTTCATAATCTCTTTAATTGCATACTATAATGTCATACTATGGCTCTTTTTTATAATTTCTGTAAACCAGTATAATTTCTGTTCTTATTCCAAATCCAAAATGCAAATTTGGCCAAGATTGGTTGGCCATACTTGGATATGAAGTTCTTATGTTTTACCAGATGTGACAAGGCTATTGCTGGTCTACATCCAAGAGTTCCTTTCTCTGTCAAGATTGAATACAGCCTGTAATTTAATTTCTCTTTATGAACTTGCTGGCTGATGTCTCTTAGCATATAACTCTTATATTACTCGGCAGCAACTGGTAAAAGGATCTTACCATCTTATGTGCAATGGCAAATCTTATCATCTATTCTCCTTGCGCTGCTTTTCTTAATGCTATATTGGTACCTTAGTTCTCTAGTAACTTTGGTGTGCACTGGATGATGTAGGGTGTGATGCAACATCATGAAAATATAGTAGATTATTTCAAAATCAAAGGTGTTTCAGCTGTTTTTCTCTTCAGGAGAAATCTGTTACGCAGGATGATTTCAGGACTTGCTAATTCTTATGACCGAGAAGCTAAGCTATTAAATGGGACCCACAAGTCTCATTTTCATTCACATCGTGAGGTCTCTCTCTCTCTCTCTCTCTCTCTCTCTCTCTCTCTGTCTCTCTCACACACAAACACATCAAGACAAACATAACATCTCTCTCTCTGATTGGATACCTTTTGTTCTGTTTCAGATTTCATGCCCAGACTCATGACATTCCTTATTTACTGAATGCAGGACCCCGTGACAGGTCTTCCAGCTTTGCATGAATCGCCACCATCTCCCCTGCTCTTGTAATGGTAATCTTACTGCACATGAAATTATGAAAGTTCATTTATAAACAATTTTATCGTATTGGTTTTAGTGGGTAAAAGAGGATTTGTTCTCTACTAAAAGACTGGGTTTGAATCTTGGAATATGGAGAATGGAAAAATTAATATGTACTTTATTTATGACCTAAACTCACAACATGCATCATGATAACCTATGCAAATTCATCATATGCTATATCAGTTTACAACATCATAGAAGCAATATCTGCAGGAATTATTTGTTAACTGTCTGCTGCAAATATTGCCATTATGTACATAAGTTCTTGATTTATTTCCTTTTTAATTAAGTTTGTTTGAGTAGAATTTACATGTGTTTGACTGAGTTTTTTTGTAGATTTTCTGTGCTTGCTACTCTAAGAATTGAAGTACCTACCTAGTAATTTTGGTTAAGTCGCAGATAGTATTAGGCTACTGTTATCTCTGCTTGAGCTATTACCTTATGAATGGTTTAAGTGTACTTTGATCCAATGCTGCTCTAAGCTGGATAAATTATTTTCTGCTTCTGCTTGTGCAAAATCCAATGCCATGACTATCCAAAACTCAGCCATTTTTAGAAGTAGTTTGTGTACTTTAAGACTCATATGTAGTGATGTACGGTAAAAAGGGCGAAAATTCTTGTCTCTAATTTTTTATAATAATTCAGGTCTATTAGAACAAGAAGGCAAGTGCTTGGTTGCTGCTTGTGAAGAATGATGAAGACTGCGAAGTTCTTTTTTTTTTTGGTAGCATATTGTATAAAAATTTGTTAGTAGTATTATTTAGTTTGAATTTTTTTCAAATTATTTGTAAAGTATTGCACAATTTAATTTACTTTTATGATATTATATTTTTTAAATTAATAATATTTGAGAAATTTCATTTATATAAATTAAATTTTGAATGTTATAATAAGAATAAAATATTATAAATGAATTGCCGTAGTTAATTTTCATTTTTATTTGCATTTTATGAATATTTATTAGCGACGGTTTAGTGACGATAATTTTGTCACTAAAAAATTATTATTATATTTTTCGACTAAGAATTTATTTAGCGACGGAGATTATAGTCGCTAAAAATTATTATTATAATGTCACGATTAATTATGAAACATAAATTAGCGACGGCTCAAATAAATTAAATTTCGTCTCTAATTTAGCGACTGAATTTCGATTCCGTCGCTAATATATTAGCGACTGGGCTTTTAGCGACTGTCGTTGCGGCGTCGCTATTTTACATTAGCGACGAAACAGGTAATTAGCGACGGTTGCATTTTTTTGTAGTGTTTGGCTTAGCTTTTCACTAAAAACACAAAGGGGTACGTCTTGTATTTTGGCTCCCTTTTTTACCAAAAATTCAAAGGGGTACCTTTTTGCATTTTGACTCAGTTTTTCACAAAAAAAAAAAACTTAATGGGGTACCCCTTTGCATTTTGACTCAGTTTTTCTTTGATAACTCCAGAGGGTACCCCTTTGTATTTTGGCTCAATTTTTTCAAAAAAAAAAACCCAAAGGGGTATCCCTTTGTATTTTATCTCAGTTTTTTACCAAAAACTCAAAGGCGTACTCCTTTACATTTTGGCTCAGTTTTTCACCAAAAACTCAAATGGGTGCCCCTTTGCAGATAGGTTCAATTTTTCACCAAAAACTCAAAGCGGTATCCCTTTACATTTTGACTTAATTTTTTTATCGATAACTCATAGACTTCCCTTTTTATTTTGGCTCAGTTATTCACCAAAAATTCAAATGGGTAACCAATTGCATTTTGACAAAATTTTTCACAAAAATATCAAAAGGGTACTTCTTTGTATTTTGGCTCAGTTTTTCATAAACTTCTAAAAGGAATAGCCCTTTGCATTTTTACTGAGTTTTTCAGCAAAAACTCAAAGGAGTACCCCCTTGTATTTTGGCTTAGTTTTTCACAAAAAACAAAAAGGTACCCATTTTCATTTTGACTCAATTTTTCATTAAAAATACAAAGGTGTGTCCCCTTTTTATTTTGGCCCAGTTTTTCATAAATATCCAAAGGGATACCCCTTTGCATATTGGCTTAGTTTTTCCCCAAAAACTCAAAGGGGTGCACCTTTGCATTTTGACTCAATTTTTCATCGATAACTCAAAGGGGTACCCTTTTGCATTTTGGCTCAGTTTTTCATCAAAAACTTAATGGGGTACCTCTTTGTATGTTGACTTAATTTTTCAGCAAAAACTCAAAGGGGTACCTTTTTGTATTTTGACTTAGTTTTTCATCAAAAACACAAAAGGGTACCTCTTTGCATTTTGGCTCAGCTTTTCACTAAAAACACAAAGGGGTACCTCTTTGTATTTTAGCTCCATTTTTCACCAAAAACTCAAAGGGGTACCTCTTTGCTTTTTGACTCAGTTTTTCACCAAAACATAAAGGGGTACCCATTTGCATTTTGACTCAGTTTTTCACAAAAAAAAAACTCAAAGGGGTACCCCTTTACATTTTTTCTTAGTTTTTCACCAAAAAAATAAGGCCTACCCCTTCGCATTTTGACTAACTTTTTCACTAAAAACACAAAAGGGTACCCCTTTGCATTCTGGCTCAGATTTCAAAAAAAATCTAAAGGGTATCCTTTTATATTTTGACTCTGTTTTTCACCAAAAAATCAAAGGGGTACTCTTATGAATTTTGGCTCAGTTTTTCACCTACTCAAATGTGCACCCCTTTGCAAATTGGTTCAGTTTTTAATCAAAAACTCAAAGGGGTTCGCCTTTGCATTTTGACTCAATTTTTTTTTGATAACTCAATAGGATACCCCTTTACATTTTGGCTCAATTTTTTCAAAAAAAAAACCCAAAGGGGTATCCCTTTGTATTTTGATTCAGTTTTCCACCAACAACCCATAGGGGTACTTTTGCATTTTGGCTCAATTTTTCACCAAAAACTCAAATGGGTACCTCTTTATATATAGGTTCAATTTTTCACCAAAAACTCAAATGGGTTTCCCTTTATATTTTGACTCAGTTTTTTATCGAAAACTCATGGGGAAATTTCTTTGTATTTTGGCTCAGTTATTCACCAATGTTGGGAATTATCGGTTACATACTTCTCGTGCATAAGCAAAATTTAAAAATTTTTAACCAATAGATCTGATCTTGCCATGAATTTACAATATACATATTAATGAGAATAAGAAAAATCACCTTTGATTTTTGTTGAACAGTTGATTTTCCTTCTCATCGGGTTATCGCAAACCACAGTGTCCAAAATTGAACACCTCCAATGAGTAATCCATACTAGAAAAGGATTGAATGAACCAACAAAAGAGGAGAACAAGGGCTTGCCAAAATTCCTTTGATGCTAGCAAGGGGCTGGTGGCTAGGGTTGAGAAAGTGAGAGAAACTCTTTTCTCTTAATTGTTCACCTTAACCCTAATACCCTATCACTTGGATTTTTATAGTTAGATTAAAAATCCAACTTCATAATATGATTGGGCTCTTTAAAATTGTTGGAGAAATATTAAATGGGCTTCTGGAATTATTAATAATTTATTTGGGATCAATTAAATTCAATTTAAGTCATTTCACAAAAGACTATGCATAAAACCCACAAACTAGGCCCTTTGTACATATACTTGGATTTAATCACCCAAATGAATTCTAAATTCATCCAAATTAAATATGTGGGCTCCATAACACTTATGAAATATATTTAATTTATTTTTGTCCAAGAATTAGGTCTCTAAAGCCTTCTGCCAGGGCTTGGCATGTAACACTTCCTCTAGAGGATTTTTGCGGCAAAGCCATTCTTCTGGGCCCCTTTTAATTTCTCCAATGGATATATTAATTATTATATCAGCCCTATAACACTTATAGTCCAATAATAATTAATTATGAAATATAATATTTTAATTAGGTCCATTTTACAGAATATTTCTAAAAAGTTTTGCGAACAATTTTACTTGACCATAATTAATTAAACTCTTTAATTAATTATTTTCTTATTCACTTCTCTACTCCCATAATAATATTAAAAATTATTATCCTTATCATTTTACCATTTTATCCTTTTCTCTATATGTGTGTGACCTATTGGGTTCCTATCCGTATTGGCAGTATAATACATAATTGTGAGTTCTATTCAAAACTCACATGATTTAAACTCTTTTAAATCATTTTATCAATCCCTATTGATATTTATGATACATTATTATACAAGTCATGATTGGCCTCTAGCTAGGCATCATGACTACCCAAATATCAGGAAAGTTAAGTGGTTTGACTATACCCTTCCATAGAAAAAGTTACCATGCAATTACTCCTTTTACCACTCTTATCTCAATTAGATTCCGAGTATGGATTTCTGTAAACTCATATAAATCTAATTATGTATGTTTTATTTATTTAACCATTATTCCCAAAATTTCCATCATGGATCTCTATCCATCTTGGCATATTACTCTGGCCAGAGATTCTCTGAACAAGGTAATTATAGAATCATACAAGATAACTTTCCTTAATAAATTTGGGATGGTGAATCCTTTGTCAATCACTCAACTATCTTCAAGTAGGTCATGATATACCCAACCTCCTAACTATGTTCACTTTCAGTTGAAAATAATCAGTTATGGAGTCAAAGTATACCACTTGCTACTTAAGATAACTTTGGTGATCTCAAGTCTAAGGATACTTGCACAACTGCTATGAAGAGATTCCTTACTGATATAGATTTAATATCCATGTGAGGATTCTCTTTGCAGGTCTCCAATGAACTTGTTCTTCTAACAATCATCCACATGTTAGCTTTGATTATCTTCCATAATTATAGTTATGAGAACCACTGCTTGAACCATTCAAGAAGCAAAACATGTGCTAGTCTGTCCGAATTAACAATGTTTTGTCTTGTTAATTCTATGACTAGGAATATTTAGATATTAACACATTTAAATGCAATAGACATCTCATATCATGAACACTTTCATAATTGCCTTTGCACTGTGTTTATAATATCTAGGACTTTATTTATTAATTCAAGATTTACAAACTCATATATTTAAACATAGCATTAATAAATGAATGATGCCTTTTATTAAGAATATGAATTCATACATATGAAATACATCCCTTTTACATGGGCTCTAGGGCATACTCTCTAATAATCTCCCACTTGTACTAGAGCCAATCACTCATATGTCTTAGACCTATGTTATTTATATGGTGATTGTGCTTAATCTGGAAAAGTGCTTTAGTGAGGGGATCTGATACATTATCATATGTGGGGATCCTTTCTATTTTCACATCATTTCTAGCTACTATTTTCCTTATAAGATGGTAGCGTCTGAGGACATGCTTGGATCGCTGATGAGACCGTGGTTCCTTTGCTTGCGCAATGGCTCCATTGTTGTCACAATATAAAGGAATCGGATCAACAATGCTAGGCACCACTTCTAGTTCAGATATGAACTTTTTAATCCAGACTGCTTCTTTGGCTGCTTCTGAAGTAGCAATGTACTCAGCTTTTATCATGGAATCAGCAGTTGTTTCTTATTTGAAACTCTTCCAACTAACTGCCCCTCCTCCCTTTATGAACACAAAACCAGACAGTGATTTACAATCATCTTTGTCAGATTGGAAGCTAGCATCTGTATACCCATTTACTTCCAAACTGCCATCCCCATATACCAAGAATATATCCTTAATCCTTCTCAAGTACTTAAGGATATTCTTGATAGCTGCCCAGTGTTCCTATCCAAAATTGGATTGGAATCTACTTGTGACACTCAAAGAAAAAGCTACATCTGGACGTATACATAGCATAGCATACATGATAGAACCAATTGTAGATGCATATGGTATTCTATTCATGCTCTCTCTATCCTCTAGTGTCTGTGGACACATAGATTTAGAAAGGTGTTTCCCATGCACCATGGGTATAAAACCTTTCTTAAAGAGATCCATATTGAACCTCTTCAATACTTTATCTATGTATGTACTTTGAGAAAGACCTAGCAACCTATTAGATCTATCTCTATAGATCCTTATTCCTAGAATATAGGATGCTTTTCCAAGGTCTTTCATGGAGAATTGTTTGGATAACCATATTTTAACAGATTGGAGAAGAGAAATGTCATTTCCTATGATCAATATGTCATCCACATATAGAACTAAGAAAATTATTGCACTCCCACTGACCCTTTTATATACACAAGGTTCATCTTTATTCTGTGAGAAACCAAACTGTTTGATTGTCTCATTGAATCGTATGTTCTGACTCCTAGAGGCTTGCTTCAATTCATAAATGGATCTTTGAAGCTTGCATACCTTTTCACCATTTCCTGATGTGAACCCTTCTAGTTGTATCATATACATATCCTCAGCCAGATTTCCATTTAAGAAAGCTATCTTCACATCCATTTGCTAAATCTCATAATCATAATGAGCTGCAATGGCTAAAAGTATTCTTATAGACTTAAGCATTGCTAATAGAGAAAAGGTTTCATCATAGTCAATACCTTCTCTTTTAAGATAGCATTTTGCTACTTAGCAAGCTTTATAGGTACCCCTTTGCATTTTGACTCAGTTTTTTACAAAAAACTCAAAGGGGTACCGCTTTGCATCTTTGCTTCATTTTTCAACAAAAAAAATAAGGGTCACCCCTTTGCATTTTGACTAACATTTTCACAAAAAACACAAAGGGGTACCCCTTTGTATTTTGGTTCAGTTTTTCAAAAAAAAACCCAAAAGGGATTCCTTTTGTATTTTGACTTAAATTTTCACCAAAAACTCAAAGGGGTATTATTATGAATTTTGGCTCAGTTTTTCACCAAATACTTAAATGGGCACCCATTTGCAATTAGGTTCAGTTTTTCAAAAAAAAAACTCAAAGGGGTATCCCTTTGCATTTTGACTCAGTTTTTCGTTGATAACTCAAGGGCGTACCCCTTTGCATTTTGGCTTAATTTTTTCAAAAAAAAACCCAAAAGGGTACCCCATTGTATTTTAACTCAGTTTTTCACCAAAAACTCAAAGGGGTACTCTATTGCATTTTGGCTCAGCTTTTCACCACAAATTCAAATGGGTACCCCTTTGCATATAGGTTCAATTTTTCACCAAAAACTCAAAGAGGTATCCCTTTGCATTTTGACTCAGTTTTTTATCGATAACTTAAAGGGATGCCCCTTTGTATTTTGGCACAGTTATTCACTAAAAATTCAAAGGGGTAACCCTTTGCATTTTGACTTAACTTTTCACAAAAATTTCAAAAGGGTACTTCTTTCATTTTGGCTCAGTTTTTCACCAACTGCTAAAAAGGATAGCCCTTTCCATTTGGACTGAGTTTTTCACCAAAAACTCAAAGGGGTACCCCTTTGTATTATGGTTTAGTTTTTCAAAAAAAAAAAGAGGTACCCCTTTGCATTTCGACTAAGTTTTTCATTAAAAATACAAAGGTTTACCCATTTTTATTTTGGCTCAATTTTTCATATTTAGCCAAAGGGATACCCATTTGCATATTGGCTCAGTTTTTCACCAAAAACTAAAATGGGTACACCTTTGTATTTTGACCCAATTTTTCATCGATAACTCAAAGGGGTATCCCTTTGCATTTTAGCTAAGTTTTTCACAAAAAATCTCAATGGGGTACCAAATTTCTATTTTGATTCAGTTTTTTAGCAAAAACTCAAAGGGGCACCCCTTTGCATTTTGCCTTTGTTTTTCATCAAAAACACAAAAAGGGTACCTCTTTGGATTTTGGCTCGGTTTTTCAATAAAAACACAAATGCGTACCTCTTTGCATTTTGGCTTTATTTTTTACCAAAAACTCAAAGGGGTACCTCTTTGCATTTTGACTCAGTTTTTCTCCAAAAACTTAAGGGGGTATCCCTTTACATTTTGACTCAGTTTTTCACAAAAAATTCAAAGGGGTAACGCTTTGCATTTTGGCTCCATTTTTCACCAAAAAATAAGGGTTGTCACTTTGTATTTTGGCTAACTTTTTCACTAAAAACACAAAGGGGTACCCCTTTGCATTTTGGCTCAGTATTTCAAAAAAAAAACCCAAAAGGGAATCCTTTTGTATTTTGACTCAAATTTTCACCAAAAACTCAAAGGGGTACTATTATAAATTTTGGCTCAATTTTTCACCAAATACTTAAATGGGCACCCCTTTGCAAATAGGTTCAGTTTTTCACCAAAAAGATAAAAGGGTACCCATTTGCATTTTGTCTCAGTTTTTCGTTGATAACTCAACGGGATATCCCCTTGCATTTTGGCTTAATTAAAAAAAATCCAAAGGGATACCCTTTTGTATTTTAACTCAGTTTTTAACCAAAAACTCAAAGGAGTACTCCTTTGGATTTTGGTTCAATTTTTCACCAAAAATTCAAATGGGTACCCCTTTGCATATAGGTGCAATTTTTCACCAAACACTCGAAGGAGTATCCCTTTGCATTTTGACTCAGTTTTTTATCGATAACTCAAAGGGATACCCTTTGTATTTTGGCTTAGTTATTCACCAAAAATTCAAAGGGGTAACCCATTGCATTTTGACTCAATTTTTCACAAAAAGCTCAAAAGGGTATTTCTTTGCATTTTGGCTCAGTTTTTCAACAACTACTAAAAGGGATAGCCCTTTGCATTTTGACTGAGTTTTTCACCAAAAACTCAAAGGGGTACTCCTTTGTATTATGGCTTAGTTTTTCACAAAAAAATAAGAGTTACCCCTTTGCATTTCGACTAAGTTTTTCATTAAAAATACAAAGGTTTACCCCTTTTTATTTTGGCTCGGCTTTTCATATTTAACCAAAGGGATATCTCTTTGGATATGGCTCAGTTTCTCACCAAAAACTCAACTGAGTACACCTTTACATTTGTTTATATATGACAATTTTCTATTTCCATTTACTTAGTTAATCTTTGAGTGTAGAATTTGCTATTAAAATTATATTAGTATCATTATAGGTTAAGGAAGAAGACCTCAAATGTGCAATTCCTTCTCTAAAAATCAACAAAATGGTCATAAATAAGTGAGTTAGCGAGAGCAACGTTTTATTGAAAGTTAATAGGAAATTCATTATCAAAGCATAGTTAGAGAGATCACATGTGGAGATAATTGCTATAGTTTGGTGATTAATCTTAAAATGTGTAATTTAAATCAACTAGTTCATTAACGAGAGTTGAGAATTAGCACTTTAATTGCATGTTTTAGGCAATCTAATTCATGTCGAGAGAATGGATTAGAAATATATTCCAACTTGGCTTACTAATAAGATTAAAACTTATAATTAAAATAATGGTATCAAGTGCATGATTATTTAATTTCATTATAAGCATTGTCTTCTTTGATTATATTTAACTAGGATTTCATTAATTTATGCATTAAAGTAGTTAGACTTAATTTCCACTTATGAACATCGTAAACAATATTAAAATTAAGTAGTAATAGTGGGTAATTTCAATCAACATTTCCTTGTGGAATCGATATCTGAAGTACTATAACTGGTACACCGTACACTTGCGGTATTTAAGCTTCTAGAAAAAGCATAACAAGTTTTTGCTTGTAGAAAATCTGTTCACTTGGCATATATATGCCTCTCTAAAAGATATGACCCTTCAAAGATAACTTTTCACAAAAGTTGTATTTTGTGGGAAAAATTGCATCTCTTCATAAATTTAACTCCTCATCCGCCCTGTGTCGCGCTCGTGATGCTTGTCGCGCTTGTAACAAGACACGCCCCTGCTTGGCTGGCTTCGCTGGCTATCATGAGCCTTCCTTGCTTTGTCGCCCTCGCGACAAGACACGCTTCTGGCTGCTGTCCTGGCTTTCTTCCCTGCTTGCTGTCGTGACCTCGCCTTCGTTGTCGCGCTCGCAACAATCCCTTTGTAGCTCACATGGCTCTCTTTCTTCCACTTGACTCCTTTAATCCTTAAATCATCTCCCTTCTCCTATAATACAAATAAAACAACCACAAACACATAAAAGCAACAAAGTCTAGATAAAATATGAAAATAATAAACCAAATTCTAATCAAAACTACACATTAAAACACAATATTTATGAGCTTTTCAAGCTCATATCAATTCCCCATACTTAAACCTTTGCTTGTCCTCAAGCAAAAATTCAAAATGCAAGAAACCACCAAAGCTCAAATATTTAAATAAAACATAAAACATGAAATATGGAGTTTGTCTTTTTTGAGATTCTTACAAATTAACACATGCAAAGTTTCTTTAACATATTCATTATTGAGTCAATGTCAACACATACCAACATAAAATCTTGTATCTATAAGGTTTAATACTCACATGCCCCCAATTAGATAAACAAGAAAATGTAAAGTACAATTATATAAAGCTCTTAAAAACCTTATCTCTTATAACATGTACTCTAACCTAGCAAGTAATACAAAATGATAGAGCTGTTCTCTCATAAATTGTGCCTTACACCACTCAAGTGTTTAGTGGATAGTGTTTAACTCAAATTTCCTCTTGTACCACCACATACTATAAGCTTGTATTAAATAAAAATCTCCATTACTAGCATAAAATAATGCATAAAATCAAAAGGGTCTTTAAAGGGTTATAGCTTGGCTTAGGTTAGGGTAAGAACAAATTTGGGTTAAGTAGCTCATTTATGTGGAAAACATAGCAAATACTCAAACAAGTAAAATTTTGTATTGTAAAAGTTGCACTTAAGCATGATATCTATCTTTACTAATAAAATTTCCATATCCCCTTACAATGATTCTTCAATACTCACTAGTTTTTACCTATGCTCAAACTTTAACTAGTTGTTTCTCTTACTTTTATTTTCCTTCTTTTAAAAGTAAACTAGTGTATTAGTTTTCTTCTTCTCTTTTATATCTTTTTTTTCTCTTTTTTTTAATGGAAATACTAGTGGCTTTAAACTTCAGGGATCAAAAAGGATTCATGCTTATAAAATATCAATACTATATCCGACTCATCAAAGCATTACTACATCTTCCACATAAGGGTTCAAAAAGAAAGTTTAATTCATTAAAAATGGGCATAAGGTTAAAAATAAGCTCATGAATAAAATGGTTATAGGCTCAAAATGGCTACCTAAAGTCAAAAATGGTAGTTGTTTAAGCAAGCTAAAATCGGTTATTTCTAATGCACTTATCATTTTTCATGCATATTATATACTAAATGTGATCTCAAAAATTATCTAACACAAGTTCTAGAGTAGTGAATACAAGAGGATTTCACTCAACAATAATTTGAATGTGTTTAGGCTCAAAAGCTCACCATGGTTATGACAACACTCTACATCATGTAAAACTCACTATTCTAAAGCACATACATAAAGAAACGAGGCCTAAAAGAGATCTATATCAAAGTACTTTACCTAAACATGCCCATCCATGGAAGCATAATCATATTAAAACTAAGGATCCTTGATTCTAAGTGTAATACCCCTAAAAGTACCCTAAGAGAGATAGATGATTATTTTGCATAAGATAGAGGTTAATTATGTGACTAATTAAAGGGAAATTGTAAGTTAAGGATGTAATTGAAAAGTTAAAGTAAAATTTTTATGGTAGAAATGTAATAAGTAAAAAGGTTAAAGACTAAAGTAAGAAACAAAAATATAAAGAGGGATTAAAGTGAACTTTGCCAAGATTTTTGTTATCAACCAATAGGAACAAAGCACTTGTATGGCTAAAGAGGAGAGAAGGAAAAGTGGTCTTCTTCTCCTTGTGGTGGCCGGCCATTTTGGCCAAGGGAATTCATTTTGTTTTGTTTCCTTTCTTTCTTTCCATCTTCGTTTTCTTCTCCTCTCCTTAAATAGGCTTTTGTGCTCTAAGTGGAAAAAGGGTTGTAGATGATAAAGAGAAAGAGAGAAAGAATTAATTTACAGCAACTTAAGGCTAGGAGCAAGAAGAGATGAAGAGCAAAGATAGAGAGGATGAAGGAGAAAGATAAAGAAGAGAGAGAGAAAGGTAAAGCTTGAAAGGTTAAAGCTTAAAGAGGTATCAGAACTTAACCTTACTTGTATATGTGTTTACTATATAAATAATGTGATATTAGTAATCTATGATGTTATATTAAGTGAATATCATGAAAAATAGAGGTTAGACTTGATGGAAAACTGAAATGGGAAGTTTTGTTGAAGATAGGGGAAAACTGTTTTAGGGTTCATTGGACCAGTCTTCACTAAATTATTGATATCTTGAGTTATAGTGATTTGAATTGAGAAATTAAAGTTTGAGATGAAAATAGACACATATATATTCATTTAATATGAAGGACATGACCCTTGAATCAATTTTTATAATAGTGAAAAATTATCTTGGAACCGGGTCATGACCGCTGCCCCTGTCATTGGGATCAGTCTTCGGTTTTTTGTGTATAACTTGAGCTTTATAGCTCTGATTGGGGTTATTTTTAATGTTTTAGAAACTAGAAATATATATATACAACTTTGTAGAAGAAAGTTTTCTCTAAAAATGACGTTTTCTGGGTCAAAAATGGCATAGAAGTTGAGACAGAAAATCTGTCTCTGGGCGATTTAGGCCTCACGGTTACTAGGTTTTTCATAGTAACCGTGAGGTACCCCAGTTTTCAGTCCAGACCCTAAAGATGAATTACCTCATGGTTACTAAACATTTCATAGTAACCGTGACCCCTTTAAAAAGTAAAGAACACGGTTATTACTCATCTGGTAATGACCGTGAGGTAGTTTGGCGTAGTCCAGACCCGAAAGTGCAATTAGGTCATGATTACTGTGAATTTGGTAGTAACAGTGACCCTTAAATTATGTCTTGTTCCACGGTTACCATGAATTGATAGTAACCGTGACCCTCCTTCAAGTCCAAAACTTGAAAGTAAAAGATGCATTATGAGGCTTAAGATTAACTCTTTTATTCCTACATCTTCTAGATTACCTTAAACATAAAATATATGGTAAAGTACAACAATAAGTATATGAAATTTATAAGTAAAATAGGAATAAAGTTATAGTAATTGATGTTTGGAAATGTACACTTGAATATGATTGTAATATACTGATTATTTATATGTACTTTTGACTGTGACATGATTGTTAAAGAATATTACTATATTGATTGATTTATCATACCATATGATGAATTATATACTATGAATCAAATGATACATGAGATATGATTAATTGCCTGCACTTAAAAACTTGGTTGTGGATAGATAGGCATGCATATAGGGTTCCAATCGCAGCTGCTCCTGTTTGACTCTTATGAGTCTTCTGTATGTCTCTACATGAGACTTCTGATTAGATAGCTTTGGGTATCCTTCTGATTAGATACCTTCGGGTATCCATTACTCCCGTTATCTATACCCACAGGAATTTATGCAGACCATTTATGCAAATAATGATATGCATATACAGTTTGAAATTTGTTACTGTTCTGACTAAATGATACAGTTATATCTTTATTAATCCAGTAAATGCATTGTATTTTATTGTTGTTAAATGATTGGTGATAACTACTGTGTGTGGTTATCAATATGTTATTTCTGTTCCCCACTAAGCTTTATAGCTTAGCACGAGTGTTTATCCGTGTAGGTACTTGAAGTCAAGGTGCTTTCTATTGGGACAAGAGTTGTTAATGTAAAGCCAACTCTAGAGATAGGAGAGAGTCAATTATATTTGTAATTCTTTTTCTTTTTGTATTTATTATGTTGTACTAAAGAACCCTAATTAAGAGAACATTTTAATTGATTTTATAGAATACTTAATGTAATACTTTGTATTTTCTCATAGTATATTGAGGTGTGCATGTGAAAATAACAATAACAACCAACAGAACTATAAAGGAAATAGGTTATCTTATGTAAAAGAACTTATAGAATGAAGAGTTTGGGTGGACTAGTGTGGTCCTTACATTTTGGTATCAGAGCGCCTTGGTTTAGGCGGTTCTAGCCAATAGGAGTATAGAAAGAAATAGTTATAGAAGAATTGTGTCAGATGTGTTGGCTTAATGCAGCTTGTCCCTATCTTGTTCCAATATAGCTTAAAGATGTATAAGTTGAAAGGCATTGGGAACGGAGATTAAAGGAATCAGTGACTCTAGGAATTCGAGTCTAAGTTACTCCAATCCTTTTTATAGTATCAAGATGAAATTTAAGCAGTGTTGAAATAGAGGACCTTAATAGAGATATCAGAAATTCTTAGCTGAGTTAGTGCCAAGCATTGAGGCACGGCCATTTATAGCTTTCTTCTATTCGTTGTGTGGCTGTGCATAACATATTTGTTCTTTCCTTTTTCTTTACCCGACCGTGCATGGCCTTTGTTTTCTTTGCACGATCGTTTATGTTTCATTTGGCCTTTCTTGTTTTCCCGATCGGATATGATTTTTTTTAGCATTGCTTTACCGATCGGGTTTGAATTCGAATATTATTTTTCTAACCGATCGGCTATATATATAGTATTTAATTCTTCTTTGACCAATCGGGTATATGCCATTCAGTTCCTTTTTGACTGAATAAGTATATGGTTTTGCCCTGGTTTAGTTTTCTCTTTAACCGATTGGATATATGAGTTTCAGTTTTTCTTTGCCCGATCAGATATATTTGTATAGCCCTCAGTTTCTTGTTTTGCCTAACCGTATATGGTTTACAGCATTTCTTTGCTTAGTCATCCATGACCTTATTCTTCTTACAGTGCATAGTTATATGTTCTATCCTCCTCATGTGTACTTAACCACTTAATAATAGGACACTGCTAAATCATGAATAGAATATTATGAGTTTACAAGTTTATTAAGAAGTTCTATGATAAGGATGAATTAAGTTAGCAGTGAATATGGTGATGATAAGTATTTATTTAATGATAGTAAATATGCCAGTCGAATATTGATAGATTTTAGATAAAGGAATATGTATATGTATATGTATATGATGGTATAGAAATGAGATTCTAGGTTTGAAGTGGAAAGTAAATGATAGATATAGAGACTATATTTTTCTGTGATATATGAAAGCGTGTAAAGGTTAAGTACATGTATATTAAAGGTTATGTCTATAGAATAGATTATTATGAAGCTAAGATATGATAGTATATATGCAAATATATGTGGAGTTGTTATGGAAAAATTTGAGGTTAATTGCTATGCTCTGTAAATCTGTCAGTATTTCCTTCACAGTCATAGGCAATTGATGAAATATGTTACAGTGGGAATGGGGCAAAACATATGCATTGCATATTTTCACTTTATTGCATACATGAAGCATTATTCACTCATACAGTACAGCATTATATGACATGTATTTGGCCCCGATTGAAAAAGGAAACTGACAGATATACGTTGAATATAGTAATGGTATGATCGTCTGATTAGATCATCTTCATTTGGAGATAGAGTTATAAGAAAAGCAAATCAAAGCAAAGACAAAATGAAGAGAGTGTTATAGTTATAAAGAGATAGAGAAGAGATAGATTGAATTCAAGTGTGATACAATATAGAAATGTATATGAATTAAGTAGAGAACTAGTAGAGCCAGTAGAGACAGTATAAAATGTAAGATAAGTGGGAAAGGTATATGAGCATAGACAGAAGCATATCAAGGGTAGTGTTATATGAATATAGGATACTGTCTCTAATGTACAGGTATAAATTTCGAGGACGAAATTCTTTTAGGGAGAGAGGATTGTAATACCCCTAAAAGTACCCTAAGAGAGATAAATGATTATTTTGCATAAGATAGAGGTTAATTATGTGACAAATTAAAGGGAAATTGTAAGTTAAGGATGTAATTGAAAAGTTAAAGTAAAATTTTTATGGTAGAAATGTAATAAGTAAAAAGGTTAATGACTAAAGTAAGAAACAAAAATATAAAGAGGGATTAAAGTGAACTTTGCCAAGATTTTTGTTATCAACCAATAGGAATAAAGCACTTGTGTGGCTAAAGAGGAGAGAAGGAAAAGTGGTCTTCTTCTCCTTGTGGTGGCCGGCCATTTTTGCCAAGGGAATTCATTTTGTTTTGTTTCCTTTCTTTCTTTCCTTCTTCATTTTCTTCTCCTCTCCTTAAAGAGGCTTTTGTGCTCTAAGTGGAAAAAGGGGTTGTAGATGATAAAGAGAAAGAGAGAAACAATTAATTTACAGAAACTTAAGGCTAGGAGCAAGAAGAGATGAAGAGCAAAGATAGAGAGGATGAAGGAGAAAGATAAAGAAGAGAGAGAGAAAGGTAAAGCTTGAAAGGTTAAAGCTTAAATAGGTATGGGAACTTAACATTACTTGTATATGTATTTACTATATAAATAATGTGATATTAGTAATAAATGATGTTATAGTAAGTGAATATCATGAAAAATAGAGGTTATACTTGATGGAAAACTGAAATGGGAAGTTTTGTTGAAGATAGGGGAAAATTGTTTTAGGGTTCATTGGACCAGTCTTCACTAAATTAATGATATCTTGATTTATAGTTATTGGAATTAATAAATTCCAGTTGGATATGAAAAAATACACATATATCTTCATTTCATATGAAGGACACGACCCTTGAATCAATTTGTATAATAGTGAAAAATTAGCTTAGAACCGGGTCATGACCGCTGCCCCTGTCATTGGGAGCAGTCTTCGGTTTTTTATGAATAACTTGAGATTTATAGCTCTAATTTGGGTTATTTTTTATTTTTTATAAAATATAAATATATATCTATAAATTTTTAGAAGAAATCTTTCTCTAAAAATGACGTTTTATGGGTCAAAAATGGCATAGAAGTTGAGACAGAAAATCTGTCTCTGGGCGATTTGGGCCTCACGGTTACTAGGTTTTTCATAGTAACCGTGAAGTACCCCAGTTTTCAGTCCAAACCCTAAATATGACTTAACTCATGGTTACTAAACATTTCATAGTAACTGTGACCCCTTTAAAAAGTAAAGAACACAGTTATTACTTATCCGGTAATGACCGTGAGGTAGTTTGGCGTAGTCCAGCCCCGAAAGTGCAATTAGGTCACGGTTACCATGAATTTGGTAGTAACCGTGACCCTTAAATTATGTCTTATTCCACGGTTACCATGAATTGATAGTAACTGTGACCCTCAACTTGAAAGTAAAAGATGCATTATGAGGCTTAAGATTAACTCCTTTATTCCTGCATCTTATAGATTACCTTAAACATAAAATATATGGTAAAGTACAACAATAAGTATATGAAATGTATAAGTAAAATAGGAATAAAGTTATAGTAATTGATGTCTGGAAATGTACACTTGAATATGATTGTAATATACTGATTATTTATATGTACTTTTGACTGTGACATGATTGTTAAAGAATATTACTATATTGATTGATTTATCATACCATATGATGAATTATATACTATGAATCAAATGATACATGAGATATGATTAATTGCCTGCACTTAAAAACTTGGTTGTGGATAGATAGGCATGCCTATAGGGTTCCAGTCGCAGCTGCTCCTGTTTGACTCTTATGAGTCTTTTGTATGTCTCTACATGAGACTTCTGATTAGATACCTTCGGGTATCCTTCTGATTAGATAACTTTGGGTATCCTTCTGATTAGATACCTTTGGGTATCCATTACTCCCGTTATCCACACCCACAGGAATTTACGCAGGCCATTTATGCAAATAATGATATGCATATACAGTTTGAAATCTGTTACTGTTCTGACTAAATGATACAGTTATATCTTTATTAATCCAGTAAACGCATTGTATTTTATTGTTGTTAAATGATTGGTGATAACTACTATGTGTGGTTATCAATATGTTATTTATGTTCCCCACTAAGCTTTATAGCTTAGCACGGGTGTTTATCCGTGTAGGTACTTGAAGTCAAGGTGCTTTCTGTTGGGACAAGAGCTGCTAATGTAAAGCCAACTCTAGAGATAGGAGAGAGTCAATTATATTTGTAATTCTTTTTCTTTTTGTATTTATTATGTTGTACTAAAGAACCCTAATTAAGAGAACATTTTAATTGATTTTATAGAATACTTAATGTAATACTTTGTATTTTCTCATAGTATATTGAGGTGTGCATGTGAAAATAACAATAACAACCAACAGAACTATAAAGGAAATAGGTTATCTTATGTAAAAGAACTTATAGAATGAAGAGTTTGGGTGGACTAGTGTAGTCCTTACACTAAGTTAGTAGATGCATCCAATAGACTCATAATTAACTATGCAAAGATTACCTACATGTGTTACTAAGCAATAACCTCACAAAGAATAACTCCACAAAACAACATAAAAATTTAAAACTAATCCTATATGCAAACTAACAGTATCCCTTTGCATTTTGACTCAGTTTTTTAGCGATAACTCAAAGGGATACCCCTTTGCATTTTGGCTCAGTTATTCACCAAAATATCAAAAGGGCAACCCTTTACAATTTGACTCAATTTTTCACAAAAATCTCAAGAGGGTACTTCTTTGCATTTTGGCTCAATTTTTCACCAACTGCTAAATAGGATATCCCTTTGCATTTTGACTGAGTTTTTCACCAAAAACTCAAAGGGGTACCCCTTTTTTATTATGGCTCAATTTTTAACAAAAAAAAATAAGAGGTACCCCTTTGCATTTCAACTAAATTTTCATTAAAAATACAAAGGTTTATCCCTTTTATTTTGGCTCAGTTTTTCATATTTAGCCAAAGGGATACCCCTTTGCATATTGGCTCAGTTTTTCAAAAAAAAACTCAAAGGGGTACACCTTTGCATTTTGACTCAATTTTCCATCGATAACTCAAAGAGGTACCCCTTTGTATTTTGGCTCAGTTTTTTATAAATAACTCAATAGGGTACCAATTTGTATTTTGATTAAGTTTTTCAGCAAAAACTCAAAAGGGTACCCCTTTTCATTTTGGCTTAGTTTTTAATCAAAAACACAAATAGGTACCTCTTTGCATTTTGGCTCCATTTTTCACTAAAAAACCAAAGGGGTACCTCTTCGCATTTTGACTCAATTTTTCTCCAAAAACTTAAGAGGGTACCCCTTTGTATTTTGACTCAGTTTTTCACAAAAAAAAAACTCAAAGGGGTACCTCTTTGTATTTTTGCTCAGTTTTCACCAAAAAAATAAGGGTTACCCTTTTGCATTTTGACTAACTTTTTCACTAAAAGAACAAAGGGGTACCCCTTTGCATTTTAGCTCAGTTTTTCAAAAAAATCCAAAAGGGTACCCCTTTGTATTTTTACTCAGTTTTTCACCAAAAACTCAAAGTGGTACTCATTTGAATTTTGGCTCAGTTTTTCACCAAAAACTCAAATGAGCACCCCTTTGCAAATAGGTTCAGTTTTTCACCAATAACTCAAAGGGGTACAACTTTGCATTTTGACCCAATTTTTCGTTGATAACTCAAAGGGGTACCCCTTTGCATTTTGGCTTAATTTTTTCAAAAAAAAACCTTAAGGGGCACCCTTTTGTATTTTGCCTTAGGTTTTCACCAAAAACTCAAATGGGTATCCACTTGCAAATAGGTTCAATTTTTCACCAAACACTCAAAGAGGTAACCCTTTGCATTTTGACTCAGTTTATTATCGATAACTCAAAGGGATACCCCTTCATATTTTGGCTCACTTATTCACAAAAAATTCGAAAGGGTAATCCTTTGTATTTTGATTCAATTTTTCACAAATATCTAAAAAGGGTACTTCTTTTCATTTTTGCTCAGTTTTTCACCAACTGCTAAAAGGGATATTCCTTTGCATTTTGACTGAATTTTTCACCAATAACTCAAAGAGGTATCCCTTTATATTTTGGCTTAGTTTTTTACTAAAAAAATAAGAGGTACACCTTTTCATTTGGACTCAATTTTTCTTTAAGAATACAAAGGTATACCCCTTTGTATTTTGGCTTAGTTTTTCATAAATAGACAAAGGGATAGCCCTTTGCATATTGGCTTAGTTTTTCACCAAAAACTCAATAGGGTACACCTTTACATTCTGACTCAATTTTTCATAGGGGTACCCCATTGCATTTTGGATCATTTTTTCACCAAAAATCCAATGGGGTACCCCTTTGTATTTTGACTCAATTTTTCAGCAATAACTCAAAGGGGTACCTATTTGCATTTTGGCTCAGCTTTTCACCAAAAACACAAAGGGGTACCTCTTTGCATTTTGGCTCTATTTTTCACCAAAAACTCAAAGGATACCCCTTTGCAATTTGACTCAGTTTTTCACAAAAAAAAAAACTCAAAGGGGTACCCCTTTGCATTTTAACTCAGTTTTTCATTGATAACTCAAGGGGTACCCCCTTGCATTTTGGCTCATTTTTTTCAAAACAAGCCCAAAAGGGTACCCCTTTGTATTTTGACTCATTTTTTCACCAAAAACACAACGGGCTACTCCATTGTATTTTTGCTCAGTTTTTCACCAAAAAACTAAAATGGATAACCCTTTGCATATAGGTTCAATTTTTCACCAAAAACTTCAAGGGGTATCCCTTTGCATTTTGACTCAGTTTTTTATTGATAACTCAAAGGGATACCCCTTTGTATTTTGGCTCAGTTATTCACTAAAAATTCAAAGGGGCAACCCTTTGCATTTTGACTCAATTTTTCACAAAAATCTCTAAAGGGTACTTCTTTGCATTTTGGCTCAGTTTTTCACCAACTACTAAAAGGGATTGCACTTTGCATTTTGACTGAGTTTTTCACCAAAAACTCAAAGGGGTACCCCTTTGTATTTTGGATTAGTTTTTCACAAAAAAAAAAATAAGAGGTAACCCTTTTCATTTCGACTCAGTTTTTCATTAAGAATACAAAGTTGTACCCTTTTGTATTTTGGCTCAGTTTTACATAAATAGCCAAAGGGATACCCCTTTGCATATTGGCTCAGTTTTTCACCAAGAACTCAAAGGGGTACACCTTCGCATTTTGCTTTAATTTTTCATCTACAACTCAAAGAGGTACCCCTTTGCATTTTGGCTCAGTTTTTCACTAAAAACTCAATATGGTACCCCGTTGTATTTTGACTCAAAATGGTTATCCTTTGCTAATTTTTCATCAAAAACACAAAAGGGTACCTCTTTGCATTTTGGCTCAGCTTTTCACCAAAAACACAAAGGAGTACCTCTTTGCATTTTGGCTCCATTTTTCACCAAAAACTCAAAGGGCTATCCCTTTGCATTTTGACTCAGTTTTTTACAAAAAAAAAATCAATGGGGTACCACTTTGCATATAGGCTCAGTTGTTCACCAAAAACTCAATGGGATATCCATTTTAATTTTTGCTCAATTTTTCACAAAAAATATAAGGGGGTACCCCTTTGCATTTTTTCCCAAATTTTCACAAAAAAAAAATACAAAGGGGTACCCCATTGCATATTTTCTCAGTTTTTCACCATTAACTCAAAGGGGTATCCCTTTGCATTTTTTTCCTAGATTTTCACCAAAAAAAAGTCAAAAGTGTACCTCTTTGCATTTTTTTCAATATTTTTACCAAAAATTCAAGCAGATTCCCCTTTGCATTATGCCTTAGTTTTTTACCAAAAACTCAAAGATGTACCCCTTTGTATTTTGACTCAGTATTTCACCGAAAACATAAAGGGGAACCCTTTTTGCATTTTTTTCCAGATTTTCACAAAAATACAAACGGGTACACAATTGTATTTTGGCTCAGTTTTACACCAAAAACTCAAATGGGTACCTCTTTACATTTTGTCCTAATTTCTCACCACAAGCACAAAGGGGTATCTCTTTCCATTTTTTTCCAAGATTTTCACCAAAAAACAAAGAGGTACCCCTTTGTATTTTTTTCATATTTTCATGAAAAACACAAAGGGGTACCCCTTTGTATTTTGACTCGATTTTTCACCAAAAAATCAAATGGTTACCTTTTTGCTTTTTGGCTCAGTTTTTCTACCGAAAATTCAAACGTGTGTCCCATTACATTTTGCCTCCGTTTTTCACCAACACAAAGGAGTACCCTTTTGTGTTTTGACTCAGTTTTTTATCAACAAATCAAAGGGGTACCCCTTTACATTTTGACTTAATATTTTTGGCCAAAGACTAAAAGTGGAATCCCTTTGAATTTTGAATAAATTTTTCACCAGAAACTCAAAGGGGTACCCCTTTGCATTTTGACTTTATTTTTCACCAAAAACTCAAAGTGATATCCCTTTTCATTTTTTTACCAAATTTTCACCAAAAACATAAAGGGGTACCCCTTTGAATTTTGACTCAATTTTTTCCCAAAAATACAAAAGGGTACCCATTTGCGATGCCCCTCCATTGATCTTGGCTTGTCTCATTGCATTCATGAATTCTGTCTTTGATTCTTCGGGCTTCTTCCTCTTCCGCTTTTTCCCATCTTACTAATAATGAAGGGGCAGGCAATCGGTCAAAGGTATTCCCAAGTCGGAATTCCGGCAAAGACCAAGAAGTATCCATTCTTAACACAAAGAAACCGCCGGCTTTTAGAGAATCGTTCCTCTTATATTATATATAATAAATTATGCAAAATTGACTGGGGGGTGTCTTCCTTTCTTGGGAGTTAAGCGATGAGTTGGGTAAGCTTCCTAAGGGTATGGCTTCTCGGGGGTGACTAAGAACACACCCAACCAAACGATCGGAAAAACAGGGCTCCTTTGGTACAATCTCCTCCGCCGGGTCTATCCCGTACGGTTGTTTTCAACAAGTAGTGCTATCAAAAAGCATTCTATGAAGGAATTCGTTCATAGATAGAGTAAAGTTGAAAGAAATGGGAGTAAGCCTTTTGGTTCTTATTACTTAGTTCCTGTCTATCTTTATCTAAACTAAAGAAATAGACCGGCAGAGAAAGATCAGTCCAGTATTTAGAACTAGAAAAGGAAAATTCACATACATAAAGGGTGAGGCTTGAGTCTACTTTCGATTAGAGTTTCGATTACAAAAGTAGAGTAGAAAGAAGGCTCACTACTCAATTCGAAGGCGACACCCCTTGCTGCCTTTACGAAGATTTCCCTTCTTTTGTTTGAAATAGGACCGAACCAGACGGGGTATAATCCGGTTGTAAAGAAAGCGGGGGATTATCCTCCTCACTGACCACAAAGAAGATGGCTCTGTCGCTAAGCAGGCTGGCGAAAAGGACACCAAATGCCTAAACAAGACAAAAACCAACTATATGCTTAACACAAACTTTCCGGTCCTCCCTCTAGCACACGAGGATCGGCCCGGGGACGAAGCGTAGAGGTCACTTTAGCTTGTTGTACCGGAGTGGTTCATCTTCAAAAGAAGAACAATGGGTTATAGCATTTCCTATAAATTTTTCTAGGGGATGTCAAAGAAAGAGGCCTTTTTCGTCTAAAGGCAGGGGCGAGCTTACTGTATAATGACAGGGCGGGCGAATCTTAGCTCCTTCTACGGGCTTGGATGAGGCTTTACCTTGATTCTATCTTTAAACTTTCCTTTCCTTGACGGGTTACATAACTATTATAGGAAGTAGCAAGTGAAAGTATCCCGAAAGCGGTAGTTCACTAATTCTGCTCAAAGGCGAATCATCGTAGTTCCTCTCTTTTTAGTTAATAAGCGGTACCCCTTTACATTTTGGCTCAATTTTTCAGAAAAAACTTAAAGGGGTACCCCTTTTCATTTTTGCTCAATTTTTCACAAAAAACATAAAGGGGTACCCCTTTGCATTTTTTTTCCAAATTTTCACAAAAAATACATTGGGGTACCCCTTTGCATATTTTCTCAGTTTTTCACCATTAACTCAAAGGGGCACCCCTTTGCATTTTTTTAAAGAATTTTACTAAAAATACAAGTGGATTCCCCTTTGCATTATGCCTCAGTTTTTTACCATCAACTCAAAAGTATATCGCTTTGTATTTTGGCTTAGTATTTTACCGAAAACTTAAAGGTGAACCTTTTCGCATTTTTTCCCAGATGTTCACAAAAAACACAAACAAGTACACATTTGCATTTTGGCTCAGTTTTGCACCAAAAACTCAAATGGGTACCTCTTTACATTTTATCTTAATTTTTTACCACAAACACAAAGGGGTATTCCTTTCCGTTTTTTCCAAGATTTTCACCAAAAATACAAAAGGGTACCCCTTTGTATTTTTTTCTTATATTTTCATAAAAACCACAAAAGGGTACCCCTTTGCATTTTGACTCAGTTTTTTACCAAAAACTTAAATGGGTACCCTTTTGCTTTTTGGTTCAATTTTTCTCCCAAAAACTCAAACGAGCACCCCATTATATTTTGCCTCTATTTTTCACCAACAACACATAGGGGTACCCCTTTGCATTTTGATTCAATTTTTCATCAACAATTCAAAGGGGTACACCTTTACATTTTGACTTAATTTTTTGGCCAAAAACTAAAAATGGAACCCTTTTGAATTTTAAATTAGTTTTGCACTAGAAACTCAAAGGGGTACCTTTTTGTATTTTTTTCTAGATTTTCACCAAAAATACAAAGGGGCACACCTTTCCATTTTTACTCAGTTTGTCACCAAAAACTCAAAAGGTTACCCTTTTGCATTTTTTTCCTAGATTTTCATAAAAAAGTCAAAGGTATACCCCTTTGCATTTTTTCCCAGATTCTTACTAAAAACACAGACTGGTTCCCTTTTGCATTATGGCTCGATTTTTTACTAAAACTTCAACGGGGTACCCCTTTGTATTTTGGCTCAGTATTTCACTGAAAACTTAAAGGGGTACCCAATTACATTTTTTCCTAGATTTTCATAAAAAACATAAAGTGGTACCCCTTTGCATTCTTACTCAATTTTTCACCAAAAACTGAAAGATGTACCCCTTTGCATTTTATCTCTATTTTTCACCAAAAATCCAAAGGTATATCCCTTTGCATTTTTTCAATTATTTTCACAAAATACACAAAAGGGTACACATTTGTATTTTGACTCGATTTTTCACCAAAAACTCAAAGGGTTACCCTCTTGTATTTTTTCCTAGATTTTCACCAAAACCAAAAAGGGGTACCCCTTTGAATTTTTTTTCAAGATTTGCCCTAAAAATAGAAAGGGGTATCCATTTGCATTTTTTCCATTATTTTCACAAAAAAACAAAGAGGTACCCCTTTGTATTTTAGCTCAGCTTTTCACCAAAAACTCAAAGAGATACCATTTTGCATTTTTCCTATGATTTGCATCAAAAATGCAAAGGGGTACCCCTTTAAATTTTGACTCAGTTTTTTGGCAAAAAACTCAAAGGGGAACCCCTTTGCATTTTCAATCAGTTTTTCACCAAAAACTCAATGGAGTACCCCTTTGAATTTTTACTCAGTTTTTCACAAAAAAAAAACTAAAAGGGGTGCCCTTTTTGCACTTTGCATCATTTTTTAAATAAAAACTCAAAGGAGCATCACTTTGCATTTTGCCTCAATTTTTCACCATAAGCTCATAGAGGTATATTTTTGCATTTTGACTCAGTTTTTCAACAAAAAACTCAAAGGATTACCCATTTTCATTTTATCTCAATTTTTCACCACAAACAAAAATGGGTATCCCTTTCCATTTTTTCCAAGATTTTTACAAAAAATATAAAGGGATACTGCTTTGCATTTTTTTCATATTTTCATAAAAAACACAAAGGAAAACCCCTTTGCATTTTGACTCAGTTTTTCACAAAAAACTCAAAATGGTACACCATTATATTTTGGCTCAGTTTTTCCCCAAAAACTCAAACAGGTACCCCATTACATTTTTCCTCCGATTTTTACCAACAACACAAAGGGGTACCTCTTTGGATTTTGACTTAGTTTTTCACCAACAACTCAAAGGTGTACCACTTTATATTTTAACGTAATTTTTTTGCCAAAAACTAAAAGTGGAACCCTTTTGAATTTTGAATCAATTTTTCACCAAAAACTCAAAGAGGTACCATTTTGCATTTTTTTCAGATTTTCACCAAAAATACAAAGGGGCACACCTTTGCATTTTTGCTCAATTTTTTTTCAAAAACTCAAAGGGGCACCCCTTTACATTTTTTCCTAGATTTTCATAAAAAAATTCAAAGGTGTACCCCTTTACATTTTTTCCCAGATTTTTACCAAAAACACAGACAGGTACCCTTTTGCATTTTGGCTCAGTATTTCACTGAAAACTTAAAGGGGTACCTAATTACATTTTTTCCCAGATTTTCACAAAAAAACAGAAAGAGGTACCCCTCTGCATTTTAACTCAATTTTTTACCAAAAACTCAACGAGGTACCCTTTGCATTTCATCTTAGTTTTTCACCAAAAATTCAAAGCGGTATTCCTTGGCATTTTTTCCATTATTTTCACAAAAAATACAAAGGGATACACATTTGTATTTTGACTCAATTTTTCACCAAGAACTCAAAGGGGTACCCTTTTGGATTTTTGCCCAAATTTTCACCAAAAATAAATAGAGGTACCCTTTTACATTTTTTCCCAGATTTACACTAAAAATAAAAAGGGGTATCCCTTTGCATTTTTTCATTATTTTTTCAAAAAATACAAAGGGATACTCTTTTGCATTTTAGCTCAACTTTTCACCAAAAACTCAAAAGGATACCACATATTTGCATCAAAAAAACAAATGGGTACCCATTTGCATTTTGACTCAATTTTTTAGCAAAAAACTCAGAAGGGTATCCATTTGCATTTTGAATCAGTTTTTCGCCAAAAACTCAATAGGGTACCCTTTGCATTTTTACTCAGTTTTTCACCAAAAATTAAAAGGGATGCCCCTTTGTACTTTGTATCAGTTTTCAAATAAAAATTCAAAGGAGCACCACTTTGCATTTTGACTCAATTTTTCACCACAAGCTCATAGGGGTACACCTTTACATTTTGACTCAATTTTTCACCCAAAGCTCAAAGGGGTACACTTTGCATTTTGACTCAATTTTTAGGCGCAAAACTTAAAGGGGTACCCCTTTGCATTTTGTTTCAATTTTTCACCGCAAACACAAAGGGGTATCCCTTTCCATTTTTTCCAAGATTTTCATCAAAAATATAAAGGGGTGCCCTTTTATATTTTGGCTCAGTTTTTTCTCAAAAACTCAAATGGGTATCCCATTACATTTTGCCACCGTTTTTCACCAACAACATAAAGGTAGCCCTTTAAATTTTGGCTCAGTTTTTTAATCAAAACTCATAGGGCTACCCCTTTTCATTTTTGCCTTAGTTTTTTTCTAAAACTCAAAAGGGTACCCCTTTGTATTTTTACCTCAATTTTTCATAAAAAAACTCAAAGGGATACCCCTTTGTATTTTACCTCAGTTTTTCAACTAAAACTCAAAGGATTTTCCCTTTGCATTTTTTCTCAGTTTTTCTGCCAAAACTCAAGGGGATATACCTTTACTTTTTTTCCTAATTTTTCAACAAAACTAGAAGGGGTACCCCTTTTCATTTTACCTCAATATATCAGCCAAAAGTCAAAGGGGTATCCCTTTGTATTTTTTCTCAATTTTTTTATCAAAACTCAAGGCGATCCCTCTTTACATTTTTACCTCAATTTTTCACAAAAAACTCAAAAGGCTACCTTTTTACATTTTGCCTATGTTCTTCAACCAAAACTCAATGGGCTATCCTTTTGTATTTTTTCCTTATTTTTTCTTTCAAAACTCAAAGACGTACCCTTTTATATTTTTGCCTCAGTTTTTCACCTAAAACTCAAAGGGGTGTCCTTTTTCATTTTACCTCAGTTTTTTAGCCAAAACTCAAATGGTTATCCCTTTGCATTTTACCTCAGTTTTTCAGCCCAAACTTAAAGGGGCACAACTTTGCATTTAACCTTATTTTTAAAAAAAAATCAAAGGGGTACCCTTTTGGGTTTTACCTTAATTTTTCACCAAAAATTGAATGGGGTGCGCCTTTTTATTTTGACTCATTGTTTTAGCCAAAACTTAAAGGGGTACCCTATTGCATTTTACGTCAGTTTTTCAGCCAAAACTCAAAGGTGTACCCCTTTTTCTTCTACCCCAGTTTTTCAATAAAAATCAAACAGGTGCCCCTTTGTATTTTACCTCAATTTTTCAGCAAAAAGTTAAAGGGGAACCTCATTGTATTTTTTCTCAGTTTTTTTGTCAAAACTCAAAGGGGTACCTCGTTGTATTTTTACCTTAGTTTTTCACCAAAAACTCAAAGGACTACCCCTTTACATTTTGCCTTAGTTCTTTAGCCAAAACTCAATGGGCTATCCCTTTGCAATTTTTTCCTTATTTTTTAAGCCAAAACTCAAAGAAGTGCCCCTTTGCATTTTTGCCTCAGTTTTTCACTAAAAACTCAAAGGATTTTTCCTTTGTATTTTACCTCAGCTATACTATTAAAACTTTACTGCATACTTAAGAGTATTTTTAAAAAATACATTATTTACATCTATTAATCATCTATACATCACATCTTTGTCAAAGTAAATAAGAATCTTGTAATCAAAATGCATTCAACAATAGACTATAATTTCAATCTCTCTCTCTTGTGTTGGCCATCCCTCTACAGATATCATCGAAGGGAAAAATCATTACTTGTAACATACACGGATGAAACACCCGTGCTAAGCTATAAAGCTTAGTGGGGAAACAAAAACATGTGGACGACCCCTTTTAAAGGTGGTTAAGATGAAAACCCATATATACACATCTTAAAGCAAATAAATCAATCATTATAAAAAATATTCACAATAATCTTCCATAATTATATTCTCTTTTCCTATACTTATAACCAATATCAATACCTATTGATATTTCCTTTGCTTATCAATTTATTACCTTTATCATTATTCATTCATTACTTTGAATCCTATACATCAAACTTACTTTCTAGATTTCTATGTGTTACTCTTGACCAATTACTTTGAATTATTAGTTGTCAAACATTGATGACTATATTATTCATGTATTAATATCAATTGCCAAATATTTTAATAACTATGCGATATTTCTATCACTTATTTACAAATATTTATATATACTTCATCTATACTTTATGAGTTCCCACATTTTGATTTTAGTGATCACTTTGATATACTTAACTATCTTAAAAACATGGTACTGTATTCAAATAAATTCTATTCCTTATATATATGTATAATATATTCCATATATAAGATGCATTCTCATTCGTTTGAATACTTACTATTTTTATTAAACTATTATATCTTTACCTTGCATATTTTTCAACTTTTGAGGCATTTCAATATTACCATTGCTTCATCAGTAATCACACTTAGCACACTTTATATATAATCATATAAGCATCATATAAGAGTTAAGGATGTTACATTTATTTAACATATAATCAATGGATTAGAAAATCTTGACAAATCCAACAACCTCACGTAATAAATAATAAAAGCATTTGAAAAGCTTAACAGTTAACTTAGCATGCTTGTATTATATACCGACTGAGAATTCTTCATGCATTTAACTCATTTAAGCAATTTCGAGCATTTGGAACCAACTATAAATAGCATACATATCATGTGTTACTTAATAACCTCTATTTATTTAAACTTATGAAATAATACAAGCAAATCATATCAGACATGTAATCAAGCAATATCCTTAACTCTTATACGATGCTTTCTTTGTACTTTATACTTTAATGTTTGTATTGTACTTATAGTTTAGTCTACCTAAGTTCAAAAGGTGGATAATGGGATCGGTGGATGCCCAAGGGTATCAAAATGGTGGATATCCGAAGATATCAAAACTATAGACCCAAACGGGGTCGACTGTACTGTGGACCGGTCAAATGGACCCAAACAGGATCAACTAACAACCTAAATAGAGTTGTGTATGATCCAATAGGATCAACTATACTTTAGACCTAAAAAGGTCAATGGTGGCAGCTGCAATATCCCTATAGGCATCTATCTATCCACAATTGAACTATAATTGCAGGCAATACTCTATTTAATTTTCTTTTCATGTATCATGTAATGTGTTGTACCTGTTCAGGTGCTCATCATAAAATATGTCTTGTTATAAGAACTTTGCACTATAATACATCATATGAATGTGATCATGTAAAAAGATTCATAATCACAAGTATATATATGTATATATACATGTATTCATATAGGCATATAACAAGACAGGTACTTACTATTAAGCATATGTCATCACATTATGTACTTTAACATATTATCAATAAGGCACTATATGTGAACATGATCATACTAATGTATTTCTTTATTTCATAGTATAAGTGCATGTTGAAATACACATTTACTCTTCATAGGAGTACATACATATAAATAATTTTGCATATAACAAGCAAGTATTTAATTTAAATCACATATGCATATTTGATATAATTGTCAGCAATCTTTACTTAAATACATATGTGAACATGTATATATGTATATATATTTAGGGAATTTTATCAATAATCATATCACATGTTATATCCAATCCAATGTGTTATCATACAAATACATATTTAACATAACTATATTTAAAGCAAATATAGAAAACAAATTAAAATTCTGCCTACACAAATCTGCATAGGGGCAGCATTCTGGGCCCAACTTGTGAGCCACTTATGATTTTGAAAACGTCATTTTTAGGCTTAATGACCTTCTACAATCTTATTTCCCTTTGTGTCTAGTTTTCAAACCATCAAAATTCACCCTAATATCTTTTCTATATCTAGAGATATATGAGAAAAACTATAGGTTGTTCATAGAACCAAAATAGTGTTTGTTACCACTTATAAAAATTCATAGAATAAAATTAAGAAGGAATTAGACCAACATTTCTTCATCAAAGTTATACTTCCATGTCTCTAGTTTTACCAGAATTTTACTTTGTAGCATTTTAACAACTCTACCAAAAGTTATGCCCAATTTACTAAGGTTTGTTCCCTAACAGTACATCCAGTCCCTAAGAATTTCAAGTCAACATTTGATAAGCTTGCATATGATTTTAATTCATACTTCCTACATAAAAAATGTGCATTTAGGAGTCTATTATGCATAGGAATTAATCTCATAACATTCTGACCATTGTACACAAAGATGTGTCATTTTTACCACAAATTGTTCCATTATTAGCCTGTATGGATGTTTCTTTAATAGACACTTGCAATTACATTAAATTTAAGTTGTAGATAAACTCATGGTATAATAAGAGTTAAGCACACAATTACGTTTATTCCAACCCTAGTCATAGTATGACAACAACATTCAGGTGAGGTAGCTATAGAGGCTTTAATATCAATAAAATACAATTACAAAATAAATTGCTTTCAATATTATCAAAGTTGATACACTATGACTATGGCTATTATCTTTTCTTTTTATGAAGGCAATTATATTATTTCTACTTTTTCACATAACTCTAAGCCAATGAAAAACATAATCTATTATTAATACCAACTTATCTTATATATACCTCATCATCTCTCTTTATTATGAAATCAATTTTACTATATTGCACTCCTAAACACTTTATATTATTTATGCTATCTATACTTTATATACGTTGTCAAGCAATTTAAACTCTAAATCATTTAATGGCACTTATCTGTATATACTTAATGCTATGACATTAGACTCTAATTTGATATATAAAGACATTAGCATATAATTACACTCATATAATGACAAGCTATTAATAATCATTAAGCTCAATTATATACTTTCATTTATGTACATATCCATGTCATACTATAAATTAAATTATTAAGTTAAATTAATCTAAAAACCCTTAGTTCCCACTTTATAGATATTATAATTATCCATTAACATGCTCATCCTAGTAAGCTTGTTGATTGAGAACTTGTTAATTGAGTCCTTAAGTGATTAACAATGTATTTGCAATTGTTCCTTCATGTTAAACATACTCACTCTCTACTGCTCACTGTCCAATTTTTACATAATATTTTTCACATGCAAAACGACATTTTTCAGGAAACTTTTCTTCTTAACAATTGATACTTAAGATCTTAAATATATACTATAAAAATTTCAAGTCATTTTGATGTATATCCCAGGAGTTATAACATAAGAAACACCTACTGCTCCAATGACCCTCCAAATGCAAAAGGGCTACTATTTTGGGAATTTTTGAGGACCTTAAAGGAAAAATTTCATTATTGTTATTTCTATAACATTTGTAGGCACATAAGTCCCGGTTCTATCCCAACTAGAATCATCAAATTCAGAATTCAAAAACTCAACTTATGATCAAAATAGTCATTGGAGGTCAATCCGAATTTCTGGACAGCACTTTCACATTAATGCCTAATATCTTAATTCAAGTCAATATACTTATAAAATCCATAATCAACACAAGTATTAATGCATGCAAGAAATAATAGTTCCCAAACATGAAATTAACTTCAACTTCTGTAACAAATCTTCTCTTCTACTCCTGTAATCTTCTTCTTCTTAATGATTTACACCACTTTGTTCTTGAATGACCAACATGCAATGAAATTTCTTCGAGAATACTTAGAGAGATTGTAGAATAATGAAATAAATGAGAGAAATTCTAAAATTTCTCAAGCAATTTATGTCCCTCTCTCTATCAACTCTAATATTTCTCTTTCTTTCAACCAAATTTAGCTTTTATAATAGAATGAAAATTCTCTTTTTGGTCCTTCAAAATTTTGTATGTCACACTAAATTTCCTCCTTTATTTGCATGTTATACAATTTTCCACTCATTTTTTTTCTTTTCTTAAATTAACCTCACCTTTATATCCCTTTTTCATAATTTACCCCTTCAAGCTTCATATTAACAAATTGACCCCTAAATTTTCATCCTCTTTTAATTTAGCCTTCAAACTATATTATTATTACTTGACTATTGTATCTCCTATCACAGGCAGTTTTCTAAGTTCAACTTGTAAGCAATTTTTGACCTTACAAAAAGTGTTTTTAACAAAAGTATTCTCTACAAACTTATTACACTATGTTTCTAGTTTCTAAAACATCAAGAATCGTCTCCATAGCATTTGTAGATTTTAAGATATTTACAAAATACTGAGTTCTGTTCTTAGTGACTAGGCTGCAAACTGTTCCGAATTTTATGCTTAAATATAGCCTAGTTAAAGACATATTTCGAACTTGGTTTCTTCATATGAAATCTAAACATGGATGTCTATTTTCGAACCCAATTTGAATCATCTAATTTTGTGCTCTATAACTCAAGATATAGTCAAAAGAGTACCGAAAGGTCAAGCAAAACATAATAATTCATCCAATACTGTTTAATTATACTTTAATAATGTAAAATTGCCCTTGAATTCTACTAGGGCCTATTTTGGGTCCATACAGGGTATCCCTTTGTATTTTACTTCAGTTTTTCAGCCAAAACTCAAAGGGTTACCCATTTGTATTTTTTCTCGATTTTTAAGCTAAAACTCAAAAAGATACCCTTTTGCTTTTTTCCCTAGTTTTTAAACAAAACTCAAAGGGATACCCCTTTTCACTTTACCTCAGTTTTTCAACCAAAAGTCAAAGAGCTATCCCTTTGTATTTTGCCTCAATTTTTCTGTCAAAACTCAAAGGGATACCTCTTTGTATTTTTACCTTAATTTTTCGCCAAAAACTCAAAGGGCTACCCTTTTACATTTTGCCTCAGTTCTTCAGCCAAAACTCAATGTGCTACCCCTTTTCATTTTTGCCTCATTGTTTCTGGCAAAACTCAAAAAGGTATCCCATGTCATTTTTGCTTCAGTTTTTCATCAAAAATTCAAAGGGTTATCCCTTTGAATTTTACCTTAGTTTTTCAGCAAAAAAATCAAAGGGGTATCCCTTTGCATTTTTACCTCAATTTTTCAGCCCAAACTCAATCAGGAACACAGTTGCATTTTTGCCTCAATTTTTAGCAAAAAAACTCAAGGTCGTAGCCCTTTGTATTTTACCACAGTTTTTTAGCCAAAACTCATTAGGCTACCCCTTTGCATTTTTGCCTCAGTTTTTTCCCAAAATTTAAAAGTGTATCCCTTTTTATCTCAGTTTTTTACAAAAAACTCAATGGGGTACTCCTTTATATTTTGCCTCGGTTTTTCAGCAAAAACTCAAAAGGTTACTTCTTTGCATTTTTTTCTTAGTTTTTCTGCCAAAACTCAATGGGATACCCCTTTGCTTTTTTCCCTAGTTTTTCAACAAAACTCAAAGGGGTACCCCTTTTCATTTTACCTCAGTTTCCAGCCAAAAGTAAAAGAGGTAATCCTTTGTATTTTGCCTCAATTTTTCTGTCAAAACTCAAAGGGATACCTCTTTGCATTTTTACCTCAATTTTTCACCAAAAACTCAAAGGGCTTTTACATTTTGCCTATGTTCTCCATCCAAAACGCAATGGCCTAGCCCTTTGTATTTTTTTTCTCATTTTTTCAGCCAAAACTCAAAGAGGTATCCCTTTACATTTTTGCCTTAGTTTTTTACCTAATACTCAAAGGGGTATCCCTTTACATTTTACATCAATTTTTTAGCCAAAACTCAAAGAGGTACACCTTTGCATTTTGCCTCAGTTTTTCAGCCCAAACTTAAAAGGACACAACTTTGCATTTTGCCTTAGTTTTTCACAAAAAAAAAATCAAAAGGGTATCCTTTTGTATTTTATCTTAGTTTTTCACCAAAAACTGATAAGGTGCACCTTCGCATTTTGCCTCATTTTTTCAGCCAAAACTCAAAGGGATACCCTATTGTATTTTGCATCAGTTTTTCAACCAAAACTCAAAGGTGTATCCCTTTGCCTTTTATCCCAGTTTTTCAATAAAAATCAAATGGGTGCTCCTTTGTATTTTGCCTTAATTTTTCAGAAAAAAAAGTTAAAGGGGTACCCCCTTGTATTTTTCCTCAATTTTTTTGTCAAACTCAAAGGGGTACCATTTGACTTTTTACCTCAGTTATTCACGTAAAACTCAAAGGAGGTATCATTTGGCTTTTTACCTCAGTTTTTCAACAAAAAATTAAAAGGGTATCTCTTTGCCTTTTTTCTCAGTTTTTCAAAAAAAAAATTAGAAAGGTACCCATTTACCTTTTGCCTTAGTTTTTCATCCAAAATTCAAAGAGGCTACCCTTTGGCTTTTTGCCTAAGTTTTTCAACAAAAACTCAAAAGGCTACCCCTTTACCTTTTACCTTAGTTTTTCATCCAAAACTTATAAGAGGTACCCTTTGGCTTTTTGCCTTAGTTTTTCATCCAAAACTCAATGTAGGTACCCTTTAGCTTTTTGCCTCAGTTTTTTTACAAACACTCAAAAGGTATCCTTTAGCGTTTTATCTCAATTTTTTATCCAAAACTCAAAGGGGGTACCCTTTTCTTTTTACCTCAATTTTTCATTTAAAACTTAAAGTGGGTACCATTTGGCTTATTGCCTTAGTTTTTCAACAAAAACCTCAAAAGCGTACCCCTTTTTCTTTTGCTTTAGCTTTTTTTTCAAAACTTAAAGGGATATCCTTTGACTTTTTGCCTCAGCTTTTCAATAAAAATTCAAAGGGTTACACTTATACCTTTTTTCTCAATTTTTCATCCAAAATTAAAAAAGGGTACCTTTTGTCTTTTGGCTTCTGTGTTTAAAGAAAAACTCATAAGGGTACCCCTTTTGCATTTTTTTTTCAGTTTTTCAACCAAAACTCAAAGGGGTACTGTTTTGCCTTTTTGTCTTGGTTATTCATCCAAAACTCAAAGGGGTTACTCTTTAAATTTTTGCCTTAGTTTTTAACAAAAACTCGAAGGGTTACTCCTTTGCATTTTTCTTCAATTTTTCAACAAAATCACAAATGGGTACCTCTTTGCCTTTTATCTTGATTTTTCATCCAAAGCTCAAAAAGTGTACCATTTGGGTTTTTGCCTTACTTTTACAATAAAAACTCGTAAGGGTACCCCTTTGCATCTTTACTCGATTTTTTAATCAAAAATCAAAGAGGTACCCCTTTACCTTTTGTCTCAATTTTTAATCTAAAACTCAAATGGGGTATCCTTTGACTTTTTGCCTATATTTTTCAACAAATACTGAAAAGGGTACCCCTCTGCCTCTTGCCTCAATCTTTCATGCAAAATATAAAGGTGGTACCCTTTAGCTTTTTGCCTCAATTTTTCAACAAGAACTCAAAGTAGTATCCATTTGCTTTTTATCTCGGTTTTTTATCCAAAATTCAAATGGGCTACCCTTTGGCTTTTTGCCTCGATTTTTCAACAAAAATTCAAAGGGATACCCTTTTGTATTTTTTATCAGTTTTTCATCCAAAACTCGAAAGGGGTACCCTTTGGCTTTTTGCTTCCGTTTTTCAACAAAAACTCAAAGGGGGTACCTTTTGCTTTTTTGCCTCAATTTTTCAACAAAAACTCAAAGGGGTACACTTATACCCTTTTCCTCAGTTTTTCATCCAAAATTCAAAGAGGATCCCCTTTGTCTTTTTGCCTCCGTTTTTCAATAAAAACTCATAGAAGGTGCCCCTTTTACATGTTTTTCAATTTTTTAACCAAAATTCAAAAGGGTACCACTTTGCATTTTCCTTAGTTTTTTATCCAAAACTCAAAAAGGATACCATTTGGCTTTTTAACACAGTTTTTCAACAAAAACTCAGAGAGGTACCCTTTGCTTTTGCCTCAATTTTTAATCCAAAAATCAAAGGGGATATTATTTGCTTTTTGCCTCAGTTTTTAATCCAAAATTCAAAGGGGGTATTATTTACTTTTTGCTTTAGATTTTCATCCAAAATTCATAGAGGGTAACCTTTTGCTTTTTGCTTCAGTTTTTTAATAAAAACTGAAAAGATGTATCCATTTGGTCTTTTGCCTTAGTTTTTTGTTCAAAACTCAAATGGAGTACCCTTTAACTTTTTACCTTATTTTTTCAACAAAAATTCATATGGTTACCCCTTTATTTTTTTACCTTAAATTTTAATTCAAAACTCAAAGGGGATGCCTTTTAGCTTTTTGCCGTAGTTTTTCAACAAAAATTCATAGGGGTATTTCTTTGCCTTTTGCCTCAATTTTTTATCCAAAACTCAAAAGGGGTACCTTTTGGCTTTTTACCTCAGTTTTTCAACAAAAACTCAAAGGGGTACGTACCCATTTGCCTTTTGGCTCAGTTTTTCATTCCAAACTAAACGGGATATTTTTTGGCTTTTTGCCTCAATTTTTCAACAAAAATTCAAAGAGGTATCCATTTGCTTTTTACCTCAGTTTTTCATCTGAATTTCAAAAGGGGCATCCTTTGGCTTTTTGCCTTAGTTTTTCAACAAAAGTTTCCTTCGCTTTCGGTTCCTCTTATTCTAAACCAATTTTGAGAAATTTTTGAAAGATTATCAACATTCTTTCTTCCTTTTGTTTTATCTATTAAATTTTATTTATATTGCTCATTATATATCCATATTTTTAGTTTTAATTTAAAGATTTCTAGTACATTGAAAATTCTTTTCGGATTAAATTATTTAGGATGTCCTAGGTTCTATTATGCACAGCTTATTTATAGAAATCCATGGAACCCGTATTCAAACATGCACACAAAACCTTAACATGATATCTTCACACTTCAATCACTACAATAACACTTGTTCAACAATTACATTAATTAATCTCAAACTCCAAACCAAATTCCAAGTTATAGAATTGGAAAAATAAGAAGAAAAAAAAAATCAGTTGCTCACTAAAAAAATTCAATTACTCACTAACTCATTCAAATCTTCAATTCATCCTCAAGTTCATCTTTCCTTCTTTAGTTCTTTTACTCAAATCCGTCTACTCCTCGAGAAATTATTGTTTCTTCTGACACATCACTTGGCTTAATTCTGTTGATGGAAACCATAAGAGAATCGGCACTAAACTATGAAGGAGAAGAGAGAATTCATGGACATCCATTTCTCCTACCTCAACTTTCATGTCTCTATTGTATGTAGTATCCTTAGTGGCTTTCCCTTTGAATGCCATGTGTTTTACATTTTACCACTCAATTGTTTATTTCTATTGATGAAATAATTCCCGAACTTTTAATTTCCTTTAATTTAGTACTTCTGCTATCTCTCAATTTTCTAATTTCCATACTAGAAATCAATAACTATTTCAACTTGTTAGACCCAGGATTGGCAGGCTATTACAAACATGGCAACACATGTAATTTTTTAATTCAGGTCAACAGATTAATGAACAGAATTTAGTCAAAATTAAGCGTTTAGTGAAAAATAAAATCACAATAATTTTGATAGGCAAAATTATAATGATTTTGATACTTTAAAACAACGTTGCGCCAGTAAAAAAAAAAATAATTAAAAAAAAATTATACCTTACGGATCATAACCAAATTTCTACAGAATGAAAATTAGTGGATTTAAAATTTTAATTTAAGGAAAAAAAAAAAAAAAGGGCGTGGGTCAAAGTTAACGAAGAATGACCTGTCTGTATGATGCGTGTGGGTAGCGTTTTTTTAATTGTATCATCTACCTTTGGGGTCGTGGAGTGCGAAAGAGGGAGAAACAGAATGGCTATGCCAAACGGCAGCGTGTTGGTAGGAAAATCAGGGCTGGCGGGGATGTTGCCTGTGCCATTCCCATCATCTGAGGTGGGTTTGAGGAGGATTATGGTTGGAGAATCAAAGTTGAAGGTCGTATGTGCTGTTGGTGGCGGCAATAGCATTAATAGTGCTAACAGCAATAGCGATGGCGATAAGAAGAAAGGCGTCCCAAATTCCAACTATGTGGTACCCTTGGACAAATCCTTCTTTCCCTCTCATTCATCTTGCATCACTCGCCCCCTTGCCGAGATCTTGCGTGATCTCAACAAAAGGATTCCCGATAACATCACCAAGTCATCCTCCCCCTCCTCCACCTTCATCCCATGGTGCTCTTCCTCATATTTCATTTTTATTTTACTTAGATATTTGAAATGCCAAAATCACCATTGATCTGTTCTTGATCTTGAATTTTTTTATTTTATTTTGTTTTATTTTATTTATGATCTTGTTCTCTAGGTACCACGCAAACCGTATGCTTAGCTTCTATGCTCCCGGTTAGTTCTGTCTCTTCTTCTTTTTCACTTTACGAGTTTTAACTTTTATATCATTGTATTAGGTCTTCAATTTATGCAGTTGCACTATCTCATTCTTAATTTCTACCTCTTCTAGCTCCTTTTTTGGTATTGCTAAGTTCATCTCCGTCCCATTACCATCATTTCTTTTAACCTTCGATGCTAATATAACTAGTGATGGTAATTTGAAACGATGGCTTTGGATTTAACACTTTCTTTTTTTTTTTATTTAGAGTGCATTTTGTTAAGTGGGTCATTCAACGTGGAAAAGAATTAACATGATGATGTAAATTTTATTGGTTAGTAGCATAGATATTTCATAATGCGATTTGTTCTGGAAATTTTATATTAGGTCTTCAATATATGCAGTTCCAGTCTCATTCTTGATATTTACCTCTTCTAGTTCCTTTTATGGTATTTGCTAAGTTCATTTCCATCCTATTACGTCATTTGTGTTAACCTCCGATTCTAATATAACTAGTGTTGCTAATTTGAAACGATGGCTTTGGATTTAATAAATTAAATTTTCTTAATGTAGAGTGCATTTTGTGGTTTATTCAATCTGGAAAAGAATTAACATAATGATGTAAAATTTGTTGGTGATTTGTACTAAAAATTGAAATAATATTTTGTTTTGTATCAAATCCTTTATCCAAATTGACCCGCACATCTTTCAGGAGTTTTATCAATAACACCATTAGTTCAACCATCTTTTGTTGAACTAGTGCTGCGTACCTGTTAATCCATTGCGCTGAATAGTCTGTTGCTCATTCTCAACCTCATTGATTATATTATTTTACCTCGTATATCTGCGATAGTTTCTTCTCATTAGCATTAATTGGCTTCATTGGTGATGCTTTCTTGGCTCTATTTTCTGATTGTCGCTGATTCTAACGTAATTCTACGCTGCCAATGTGACTTTCAGATCCACTTCTGGCATATAAGGATAATAAGGATCTATTAACTTGTCATAGAATACGCCACCAAAATTAGCTTGTTTACAATGTAGATGCAACTGTGCTGAAATTTGCAGAAATCCACCTTACCTTTTCATTTTGGTACATTTTCATATATATTCAAATTTCCTTTCGTTGTTAAATTAATAAGTTATCTGCACCTGTCTTGGCAGGATGGTGTGGTGAAATACGTGATGTTATATTCTCTGACAATGGAAGTGTGACTGTGGTGTACCGTGTCACCATAAGAGGATCAGATGGAGAGGTGTGTCTCGTGTTCTATGTATTTGAGTTGTAGGTATTCATTCCACACATTTTTGGTGCTGTCCTTGAATTTGGGATTCAGCAGATGGTACCCAGACTAGAGATCATCAAATTCTATCCATCTCGAGAGTTTTTCTTCCATATCTTTCATTAGTGACTTCAAGTTAAATGACATCTTCCTCCTCCATGTACAGCTCAAATCTCTTTGGAGGAGATCTACATTTTCTGAGTTTGCAATGGCAGTGCATATTTAATGAATGCTTATTTACCATCCATTTGTTCAATATTTTAGCTAGACCCATTCTGATTGGAGCTCTTTAGATATGAGATTGTTCACCATGCATTACTGTATTAAAGTTGTTGAGGTCTCTAAAAAATTAATATCATAACAAGCATGATAGAATTATTCTCATGTTACGGTGATAGTCTTTAGAAATTCAACTCACCTGATATGTTATATTAGACCATCTTTGCAGTTTTCAGGTCTCTAAATAACTATGTTTACTTGTTGGAATTTACTTCTGGTTAAGTATAAAACAGTACCACTGATGGCTGCATGCAGGATTGATGATCCCTGAACCTTCTTTTAGCAAATATCTCGGCCGTCAGTGGGATCTATTTTAATTTTAAACTTACTAGAACTCTTTGCTCTTGTGATTGTTCATATGCATGTATTTGAGTTTTAACATCTGTTTTTAGCATGTCAATTTACATGACGAGGACATTAAATAAGATGTTCGTTTTGTTTTAGCTTTTGGGTTTACATTCTTTAGTTGCATAAATCTGTGTACCTCTGGAGCATAATGACTTATAGTTTCTTGATACAGGCCTATCGGGAGTCAATTGGGACGGTATCATCTGGCGATGGCCATATTGATGATCCTGTTGCTGCAGCAGAGGAAATAGCATTCTGCAGAGCCTGTGCTCGGTTTGGCCTTGGCTTGTATCTATATCATGAAGAATAGAGGGCATAGAACAGGAGGGACCTACAATATGTGTCTAGTAGTTGCGTTTTGAGAGATCATGAGATTGTATTTACTATATCTGCCCCTAAGTGATGTAAATATACAGCAGTCTCTAGTAATCCAGTTTGGTGTGGTGAAATTGTGAGGAAGACATTTTCTTAGTCGCTCATTATATAGAAACAATATTTTCTGAAATTACTTGCTTACTCATATTACTTTGTAGTGCTGAGAACGTTTGTCTGCTTTCTATATTGTCTGCGACGATTTAAAGAGGCACCTCTTTTTGTTCTTACTGATTTTTTTATCCAGTATCCGGTAAAAAGTTAGCTGATCCTTTTCGCAAAAAATGAACTGTGAGAGCCAGATCACAAAGGAAGACGAACCATTTTGTTCGAATCTGGAAAGCGGGCGAACTTGGCAGCTAGGACAAAAAAAAAAAAAAGGTGGAATTATGGAGAGTGCAACTATTAAAAGAAAATAAAATCAAGAGAACACCATTTATACAACTATTTCGCAAGCAATCTAGGGTTTCTTGTACGCCCCTTTCTAAATCATTTCCCTTGCTTTGCCTTCGAATTCTCCATTTCTTGCCCTTCGTTTATCTTTTCTATCGAAAAAAGAAAATAGAAAACGGAAAGGAGAATGAAATTGAAAAGACTGCCCAAACGACAGCTTCAGCAACTTCTACTACTTCTTACGTTGGCTGTGGCGCTCACCTCAAGCATTGCAATCTTTGGGAATAAATCTCACACAGGAAAAACCAACAATTTGCATCCAAATCAGCTTTATCATCTTTATAATGGTTCGCCGCCAAGAGCAGCAAACTCCAATAGGGTAAGTGGTCAGAAATCGCCGCCAATAGCACCAGCAGTGCCCACCACTGGCCCCTATCGCAATTGGGAGGTTTTCTGTGCGGATTTTCTAGAAATGATGCAACAATTGAAGATATTTGTTTATCCGGATGTGTTTGACCATAGTAATCCATCTGCAAACATATTCATTCCACTTGAAAACCCTTTCCATCACCCAAAACTAGGAAACTACTGGAGCGAACACATGTTCAAGGTGGCGCTTCTCAATAGTTCTCTGCTTACCACTATCCCTGAACAAGCCCATTTCTTTTTCTTGCCCTTCTCCATTAACAAACTCAGAAACGATCCTCGCTTCCATTCTGAAGCATCCATCTCAAAATTCGTTGCAGAATACAGCAGCAACATCAGCCAGCGGTTCAGATTCTGGAATGCCTCAGGAGGTGCAGATCACTTTTATGTGTGCTGTCATTCAGTTGGACGGAAGGCAGCCTCCAAGCATCCTGCTTTGCTTAATTATGCCATTCAGCTCACTTGTTCTTCCAGCTACTTCCAGCGCTTTTATATTTCCCACAAAGATTTGGGGCTTCCGCAAGTTTGGCCTCGCCCTCCTCTGCCTACTGTGAATCCACCACACTCCAGGTGATCTCTGTTTTTGATCTTACAAATTGGGGATTTCAACTATTGTCTTTCCTAATGAAGAAATGGAATTTGCTGCGCAGGCACAGGCTAGCCTACTTTGCTGGACGTGCTCAAAATTCTAAAGTTCGTCGGCAGCTAATAAATTTATGGGCTAATGATACTTGCATGGATATATTTGATGGAAGTCCATCTTTCCCTTACGAAGAAGGCTTTAAGAGGAGTAAATATTGCCTCCATGTTAGAGGATATGAAGTGAACACTGCCAGGATCAGTGATGCTATTCATTATGGTTGTATTCCCGTTATCATTTCCAACTACTATGATCTTCCTTTCTCAACAGTGTTGGACTGGAGCAAGTTTTCTGTTGTCATTACTCAAGCAGATATTGCCTTTTTAAAGCCAATACTGCTGGCAATAACAAGGCATACATACCTCACCATGTTCCGTCATCTTTGCAAAGTGAGGAAACATTTCCAATGGCATGCAACGCCGAAGGGCTATGATTCCTTTTACATGACTGCTTACCAGTTGTGGATGAGAAGAAGCACCCAAAGGTTATCTTACTGAATCTCACTGATTCCTCCATGCCCCTTCCTTTGATTTTCCTAAATTACTTCCTGTGCGCATTGCCCGTTGGCTTTCCGCCGATGAAATTAATTTTGCAATCATGTTCAATCGCAAGGGGATGAAAAAGAAAAAGAAAAAATGGGAATCAAAGATCATTGGGATTTCTTTCATGTCAGGGTACTTATATTGATCGCTGTGATTTCTTTCATTTCAGGACACTTCTTTATGCAACAAATAATTGATGTAACAGAGGTCGCGTTTAGCTGAATGATAAACTCAGCAGCCACTTCTGCCAATTTATCTTTGAAAAGATGCCATATTTGACTGAAGATAAGATCATGGTTAGATGACATAACAGTGAGGTGCAATTTTTGCATTCTCGAAGGATTTTCTCCCCACATCATTGAAAATTGTTGAAAAAAAGTTGGAAGCAACATCGTAATTAACCCAATACTAGTAAATACACAGGAATACTTGAAACAACATCGCATTATAGCATAACAATATTAACACATTAACAAGGCAACAGAATTAGGCACAATTATTTGAAACTACATTTATTATGCACATAACAGATTTAGCTGCTTTGCTCGATTCAATTGAAGATCATAAATCATATGGAGCGTTCAACAGGAGACAACTGGTATGTGCGCCTCCTCAATTCAGACTGAGAGTTGGGCTGCTGCAAAAAAATTCTTGTTGGATCATTGGGATCTACATATCTGCAAAATGAGCAATTTTTTAGTCTACAGGTGGTAAAGCCATAAGCAGGAGTCAATCATACTTTCTCAAACTGAAAACTTGTACAATCAAGCATGTACTAATGTATCTTACGCATGTCTCATCATTTCATCAACTGGAGTCTCTGAAGCTTGTAAAGGATTAATCTGATGCCCTGTACCAGTGGTAGTTTGCTGATTGTGTTGCCTCACAGAAGATATCAAATTGAAAAAAAGTGGGACAAAGGTTCCACAACCGCCTTCCTTGAACAAAACCTTGAAGGAATGGGTAGAGTAAAGAGCACTGCTCTCATTTTCTGGAATTACCTGAAGTGTCATGCTGGAGGTATTAGAAACTACCAACAAAATCAATAACTGCTGAGAACTGAAAGGCAAGCTTGACTGTCATACTTACAGGTTCCACAAGACCAGAAAGGTTGTTGCAAAGGAATATTGGTTGATTGAATTTTTCGCCATGGATATATAGCTGCAAGACAAACATCGAAAAACCACAGAACTGTAAATACACAAAATACTCCAAGGATGATTCAAGTTGCCATTACAGTACACAGAGATTCATGGAGTGACAGAATGGCTAAATATGACCAAAAAAAGTCATCAAATCCGGCAAAATATCAAGTTACTTTAGGTCACCTTCTAAAAAACTTTAGATAAAAAGAACTTACATTTCACACCATCATAATTACATGTACGAATGAGATTTTTTAAGAATCTTTATATTCAAACCACATCTTCTGCTAAGTTCTTGAACTTTGTTACAAGATTAGCTGTAAATTAGCTATAATATTCTGTTTCCTTTGATTTTATTTCCTTGTACAGAATAGGAAGTTTCCTAGTTAGGGTTTCTACACTTGTATATATTCTGTATTCTTCCTTCATTTAAATATATAGAAAATCATTCTCCAATCTCTTGTTTTACATGGTATCAGAGCCTTCTAGGCTTGATTTGGGGTATTTTCTGGTTTCTTTTGGGTTGGGTAACTTGTTCCAACCGTTGGGTTATAGCTAGGGTTACTGTTTGGGTTGGGTACCCATTTTCCGGTGACCTGTTTGTCTCACCGCCGGCATCAGAAGAAGCGCAAGGCGATTTCCGGCCAGTACCCAAAATCCGGTGTCCTTCCGACCGGCAAGTGGCCCTCACGCGCCGCCACAAGTTCACGCCCTTCCCTCACGCGCCGGCGCATGGAGGCGCGTGACCTGACCTCCGGTCTTCCGATTTCGTCTCCGGCGTCGCCTAAAGATTTCCGATCAGATCCTGGTACTGTCTTGGTTTGATTCTCTCTTCTGCTGGTACTTTTGTCTCCCATAAGGTGTTTTCTTTCTCTGTATGTGTTATTCAATCTGTTAAGAATCTTGTTGGCTGTTTGGATTGTGTTTTTGGCTGGGTGTTCTAAGTTTATATTGACTGCTTTGATTGTTTTTTTTATTCTGTGTGGGTATTATGGCTGCTAACAAAGGAGGAGTGAGGGAAACTGTTAGTAGGTTATTGCATGCTGATAATGCCTCATCTAGTCAGCTCAATAGTGCTTTTGTTGTTAGAGAAAGCGAAGGTGATAATGGTAAAAGGAATCTGTCGAAAGGTGGAAATAGATATAATGATAATCGGAATACTGATGTTGTTTGCTATTATTGTAAAGAACCAGGTCATACAAAGCGCTACTGCAAGAAATTGCAGAATCGCAATCAGAGGTCACGAGTTGCTAATGTTGCGACTTCTGAGCATTATGTCACTATATCTGTCGAAGAGTATGCCAAGTACCAAGAATTGTTAAAGGGATCTTCAACTTCTGTTACTACTGAAGAAGGTAACACATGTCTTATCTCCTCTAGCAACAATTGGGTCATTGATTCTGGTGCCACAAATCATATGACAGGTAATCCTGATACTTTCTCTGATTTTCGATCCCATAAAACCCCTTTGCCTGTTACTATTGCTGATGGGACATCATACAACATTGTGGGGTCTGACACTGTCAAACCTACTCCTTCTATTACTTTACCCTCTGTCCTAAATCTGCCTAACCTAGTTTTTAATTTGATATCTGTGAGTAAACTTACCAAAGAACTCAATTGTTGTCTCTTTTTTCCCTGATCATTGTCTTTTTCAGGATCTTATGACAAAGCAGATTTTTGGTAAGGGACATGTATCTGGTGGTCTATACATTCTGGATTCTTGGGTACCACGACCTGTTGCTTGTTCCAGTGTAGTGTCTCCTTTTGAAGCACATTGTCGATTAGGGCATCCTTCTCTACCTATGTTAAAGAAGTTATGTCCGCAGTTTTATGCTGTATCTTCTTTGGATTGTGAGTCTTGTCATTTTGCTAAACATCATCGTAGCTCGTCTGGTCCTAGAATTAATAAACGAGCTGAGTTTTCTTTTCAGCTTGTTCATTCGGATGTTTGGGGTCCTTGTCCGGTTATGTCCAAAACTGGATACAGATACTTTGTTACTTTTGTGGATGATTTTTCTCGTATGACTTGGATTTATTTTATGAAGAATCGTTCTGAAGTTTTTTCTCATTTTTCTGCCTTTTGTGCTGAAGTTAAAACCCAATTTAATGCTTCTGTGAATATATTGCGAAGTGATAATGCTAAGGAATATATGTCAGATTCTTTTCAGCGGTATATGTCTCAACAGGGTATCCTTCACCAGTCCTCTTGTGTTGATACTCCTTCTCAAAATGGAGTTGCTGAAAGAAAGAACAGACATTTACTTGAGACAGCTAGAGCTTTATTGTTTCAAATGAATGTTCCTAAGTGTTTTTGGGTCGATGCTATTTCTACAGCTTGTTTTCTGATCAATCGGATGCCCTCTACGGTATTAAATGGTGATATCCCTTATAATGTGTTGTTTCCAAATAAAATACTGTTTCCAATGGAACCCCGAAATTTTGGCAGTACTTGTTATGTTAGAGATGTTCGTCCTCATGTTACCAAACTTGATCCTAAGGCATTGAAGTGTGTGTTATTAGGATACTCGCGTCTCCAAAAGGGATATAGATGTTACTCTCCTGATCTGAAGCGACATTTGGTTTCCGCTGATGTGGTATTCTCAGAAGATAAACCATTCTTTTCATCTCCATCCAATCTTCCAAGTCAGGGGGAGGACGATGAGTGGCTCATTTATAAGGTGATCTTTTCGAGAATCAGCTGATGTGTCTACTGCATCTTCTTGTACTGAGCAGTTAGCAAGTGATGATCATTCAACATCAACAAGACCACAGATTGTTCAGGTCTACTCTAGAAGAAGAGACACTAATGATACATGTCCCGCACCAACAACTTCGTCATCTGATCCTGCTCCTACTGATCCCGATCTTCCCATTGCTCTTCGTAAAGGTACACGTAATTGTAAATCCACTTATTCCATTGTTAATTTTGTTTCCTATGATCACCTGTCTCCCTCGACATGTTCTTTAATTGCATCTTTAGATTCTATATCTATCCCCAAGACAGTTAAAGACGCTTTGAGTCATCCTGGATGATATGATGCTATGATTGAGGAGATGAATGCCTTGGATTCAAATCATACTTGGGAGTTGGTGCATTTACCTGAGGGAAAGAAGGCTGTGGGTTGCAAATGGGTCTTTACAGTCAAAGTTAATCCAGATGGTTCTGTGGCTCGGCTGAAAGCTCGATTTGTTGCTAAAGGATATGCACAGACTTATGGGGTGGATTATTCTGATACTTTCTCTCCAGTTGCCAAATTGAGTTCTGTTCGTCTTTTCATTTCTTTGGCAGCTTCTCATCATTGGCCCTTACATCAACTGGACATCAAAAATGCCTTCCTTCATGGCGATCTTCAGGAAGAAGTCTATATGGAGCAACCACCTGGTTTTGTGGATCCATCATTTGCTTGATGAAATTGGTATGAATCCCTCGTCTCCAGCGAAACTTTGGTGTGATAATCAAGCTGCTCTTCATATTGCTTTTAATTCAGTATATCATGAACGGACCAAACATATTGAAGTTGATTGTCACTTTATTCGTGAGAAGATTCAAGATAACGTTATCTCAACAGGATATGTGAAGACAGGAGAACAGTTGGGCGATTTGTTTACAAAAGCCTTAAATGGCTCTTGAGTTGATTATTTGTGTAACAAGCTGGGCATGATTAATATCTATGCTCCAGCTTGAGGGGGAGTGTTACAAGATTAGCTGTAAATTAACTATAATATTCTGTTTCCTTTTATTTTATTTCCTTGTACAGAATAGGAAGTTTCCTAGTTAGGGTTTCTACACTTGTATATATTCTATATTCTTCCTTCATTTGAATATATAGAAAATCATTCTCCAATCTCTTGTTTTACAAACTTAAAGGCATGATGGCCATTACAAGAACTTCAACTTCACTTTCAAGGAGAAGATAGATTCAATTTTTTTTTCTTTTTTAAGTTCAACTTCAATCTTTGTCATTGTTCATTTTTTCATTAAAACTGTTCAGCTAGAAAAATCCAACATATTATTTGAAGGGAGAAACTAAAATTGAAGATGCCCTGAAAAGCGAACTTCTTGGGATGCAAGCCAGTAGGTTAAGTTTAACCCATGAGTGAATTGAACGCAAAGCCCTAGCTGATTGCTAGCAGCAAGCCCATAGATCCATAAAATATTTTTTTGCAGGTTCGGAAGCCTCAATGCTACACAATTATTAAAAATAGCACGGAGATAACTGAGGACAGAAAACAAAAGGACGAATGATGCTTTGTAACAAAAACCAAGAAAAATGGCAATAGGGTAAGGTTTATGTCACTTCTGCGGAAATTTTGAGAACAAAGAAATGAAACTATGCAAGTGAGAAATGCACAGGTAGAAGTAACTATTCCTTACCAGAGGCATATCAAAAGCAATGAAGTTACCAACAGGCTTGTGTGCAACTAAAATCATGCGTACATTTGACAAGTATATTATTCCCTTAGCTTTAACTTTGCCTCCCTGAGTTCTACAATTACAAAAGATGAGTTAATTTATTAAGCTTCCAATAATGACATCCTAATCCCAAAAAAAAAATAAGAAAGAAAAGAAAAAGAAAGAAAAGAAAAGAAAAGCATTGTTTAATCTGCTAATTGGATCAAAGTCTGGGATACTTCATGTTTGCTTCTTACCAATTATCACATTAAGAAGTCTTTTTCTTAAGTTAACAAGTCTACGTTTCTCCTTTTAAGCTATTCTAGGGCATATTAACTCCGCTAAACGACAAAAATTGCAGATTCATTGAACAAAAAAGTAAATGCCGTCCAAAAGTTATTTGGCTAGGAAGCTCAAACGGCCACCACCTCAACCATTTGAACTAAAATTGTCCTTGCAATTATAACATCAATTAAATTCTTGTTAGCAATGTCTAAAAAAAAAAAGCTAATAAATGAAGAATATTTGATGCATGATAGGAACCGAGGGTATGCTTCAGAGGCATATAAATAAATGAATAAATAAATAATAACAAAAAAAAATGCCAAGATATCTCAGTCGGATCTTAAGCTTGTTTGCAAGTAAATTAAGCCTCATGGACTCAGATGCTGATGCATTCTGATGAAGAAATTGCTGTAACAGAAGGGCTGATGGATCAGAGCACTCCTGAGCCAAGAAAACTATTAGTCTACACCAGAAAGAAGAAGCAACAGCAGGACATCAGCAAAGCATGGGCACTCCAGGGAATTTCATAGTGTAGCTGTGGTTAGAATAATTCAGTTAACGGAAAAATGGGAGAGGGAGTTAGTTATACCTAGTGATCCAGCTGGCACTAGGGGTAACGGTTTCACTTTTGATTGTTATTTTTAATCCTGTATTATCAATGAAATAAGCCTCTCTTTTCATTTGTTAATTTGTTTGATCGATTGTTTTTCTAGAATTTATCATTGCTCTGAAAGTGTTCTTTATCAATTGGCACCATCCATTGAAAACGCCAAATTTTCAGACTAAGCAAAATAAATGAACCACCAAAAATCCGATTGCATACCAAAACAAATTTACAGGAAAGAGTCAATGCCCATGAAGAAACTTTGGGAGCAATCCAATGAACCCTTGCTACATTCCAGAAATTTATCGAAGAGAAGTTTGAATCTCTTAAAGCTAAACTAATGATACTCCCTGGCGAGTTTTCATTCACTCTAGCTCCAAATTCGGACAACCTACCACTCCCAAGCTAGACACCTGCTTGAGGCCCAATCATTTCGGGGCAGGAAAGATTCCTCTCCCAAAGGTAAAACTGTCAGAGTTCAGCGGACTAGAGCCTCGCAGCTAGATCGCTAAAGCAGAATTATATTTTAGTGTACATCAAACCCCGGAAAGGATGAAAATCGTATTAGCACAGATGTGTATGACAGAGGAAGCCATCACATGGTTCTCCCAGCCTCACGAGATAACCCACAAATGTCATGGGAGCAGTTCAAACTCAAGCTTAATGGCAAATTTGGTAGACGATGAACCCAAAATCCTTACGAGAAATTGAGGGCTCTGTTTCAGCCTGGCAGTGTAGACGAATACACATAGGAGTTTGAATTGATTAATGGGTATATACCCAAAAATTCTGAAACTCAATTTTTGGGTTACTTCATGGGAGGACTAAGGGAAGAAGTAGGGAGGTGGGTGCGCTACCTCAAACCACAAACCTGTGAGTAAGACATGGAGCTTGCTCGAGATGCAGAGATGACTTTCGGGCCCCCTGGAAGCATATCAACGGCCAAGGAAAGAGGAGGCGCGGCTATGGGACGATCGGTGATTACTCATGCCATTCCCCTCAGTTGGCCCCCTATAAACACCAAAGAACCGAGTCAACCCAACCCAAAGCCCAAAAGTACTGACCCAAGCCCATTACCTCCCCAAAGTTCTCTCCCCAATCGACTTTTGCACCCTCAAAACAAAGCACCATCGCCAAATTGGAATAGGGGACCGCGCAATTTGTCTCTGAAGGAGATCGAAGAGCACCGACGGTTAGGCTTATGCTTCAAGTACGCCCAGCCATACAATCCGCAACATTGTTGCAGTGTAGGGGAGTTGCGGGTTTCAATTTTGGTGAACGATCTGTTTTTAGACGTGGATGAGCAGAAGGAGGAAATTGCAAATGGACTTGAGCATGGAGAATACGATACAGGGGATGGTGAGTGCAATGCCCTTGAACTTTTTTTTGGAACAAGGGAAAAGGTTTGGCACCGAGACCGTTAAGGCTACTTGAATTTATAAGCGGGATACCAATCGTTTTGCTGATTGACTCGGGAGCAACACAACTTTATTTTGCGAAAATCGGTATGATCACTAAACCTTCCATTGATTCTATCCAACCCATGTATATAAAATTGGGGAACGGGAACTGTCCCTGTCAAAGAAAAATGCAGAAGAGTTGAGTTGCAATTGGGCATCATCATACTACATTTGGATGCTTCGTTATTTGATTTAGGGCCAATAGATGTTGTGTTGGGAATTGACCGGTAACGAACCTTGGGTAATATCGTGCATAACTGGGATCAAAGGTGGATGTAATTTGAAAATTGAGGCAAACAAACCCAACTTAGAGGTATCGAATGTCCAATACCAATAGTCGATGAGCCCTTCAACGAATTAAATGGGGTTGAGTTTTTCTTGAAGTCGAATTTGAAATCGGGATTCTACCAGACACATGATGGGCACCATGAACTTCATCTCGAATCCTATCTTCATTGTTTCGCTGATGACCAGCTTCGCTACTTTGGACCATATCAGTTCGAAGCCAAGGCCAAAAGGACCCAAACTAGCTCTAACAACCTGCCACCTAAATTAGAGTTGGAAACAATGGAAGACCCTATCCTTGAGGAAGAGCTAGCCACACGAGTTACCCAAAAGGAGGGCAAAAGAATATCCCAATGGCAGGTGCCATGGCAGTCAGGAGGCATTGATGATGCAACTTGGGAAGATGAACATATAATGAAAGTATTTATCCCCAATTCAGTCTTGAGGACAAGACTCCAATTCAAGGGGACGGCAATGGTGAAGAAATTGCTGTAACAGAAGGACTGATGGATCAGAGCACTCCTGGGCCAAGGAAGCTGTTAATCTACACCAGAAAAAAAAAAAAAAAAAAAAAAGCAACAGCAGGAAATCAGCAAGGCAGGGGCACTCCAGGGAATTCCATAGTGTAGCTGTGGTTAGAATAATTCAGTTAAGGGAAAAATGGGAGAGGGAGTTAGTTATGCCTAGTGATCCAGCTGGCACTAGGGGTAACGGTTTTACTTTTGATAGTTATTTCATCTCTTTTCATTTGTTAATTTGTTTGATTGATTAATTTTCTATAATTTATCAATGCTCTGAAATTGTTCTTTATCACATCCTTATATTCCTATGGTGTTTTTACGAGGATCAAATACCAAAGAGAATAAAATAAACAGAATATAGGACAGGCAAACAACATTCTTCCGTTTACTTTTGTAATGCCCAATCTAAATGGTTCGGGAAAAATACAAGATGATTGCAAACAGAAAAGCTGGCAAAGTGTGCAAGTTATATATATATATATATAACTTGAGAAATTCTTTAAATTTCTAGGGCTTTATCAAAAATATCAAAGCTACAGCTATAAATGGCGAAAATTAAAAGGAGGAAGAGCGACTACCCGGGTATCTTATCAATCTCGAATTCGACTCCATCTCTAGACAACACGAAGATTTCGTTGATAAAAGGAACGGGCATCCCGTTATCGAAAAGTTGAGGGTTTAAAGCCATCTAGTTTTCTGTTTCTTTATTTTATTTTATTGTTTTCAATCTTCCCTGGCTTTATTTATAATCCAACCGATTCCTCAAGCTTCCACCTTCTGGGCCTAAATCATCCGCGGCTATTGAAATACCCAAAACGGCGCGCAGAAGGTTTAGATTTTAAGGGTCCGCTGATTCTCCTTTATCATAGTTATTAAAACCGGACCGGCCGGTTTAACCGCGAACCGACAGGCCAGCCGGTTAGTTCAACTATTAAAAATCGAATTGAACCGAAAAAACCGAATAGAACCAGAAAACCGACAAACCGGACAGAACCGAATTTTTTGCTAAAAATGTAAAAAATCAATTTTTTTTTTGAATTTTTTCACCCATCTACAGTTCCACACACACATATATATATATTTATTTATTTATTTATTTGAAAAAATTAGTATTTTAAATTTTAAGTATATCACTTAATAATTTAATATATTTATTATATTTTTGATTCATTGTAATCAAATATATATATATATATATATATATATATATATATATATATATATATATATATATTAAATTTTTATTATTTATTTATTTGAAAAAATTAATATTTTTAATTCTAAATATGTCACTTAATAATTTAATATACTTATTATCTATTTAAATTATTGTAATAGTATATTAAATTATTAAATAATATCTTTAAAATTTAAAATACTAATTTTTTTCAAATAAATAAATAATAAAAATTTAAAATATACATATATATATATTAAATTTTTATTATTTATTTAGTAAAAAATTAGTATTTTAAATTCTAAAAACATTACTTAATAATTTAATATACTTATTATCTATTTAAATTTATTGTAATTAAATATAATTATACTCATATATGCAAAGTTAATATTTTTTGTGTTCAATTTATTAGTACTCCATCTAAACATGAAATTATTTTCATGATATGATTGTATTTTTATGTTTCTAGCATATGATATTCAATAATCCATAATTAATCACTTGTAATAATAAAATTAAAATTATTTTTGTAACTTATTATTAGAATATTTGTGACATATATTTAAAATTTGATGAATATTTTTTTTAATTTTTATACAATAGTATTAAAAAAATTATAATAATTATAATATTTTAAAAATATAAAAAAACCCGATTGAACCGATCGAATCACGAACCCCCAGCCTTACCGGTTCTCTATCCGGTCTGATTTTAATAACATTGTCCTTTATATGAGTCATTCGGCGGAATCGGATAAAAGGGCATAAAAAAAACTATATACATTTACCTATTAAATATATTTTAAATAAATTTATTTTTAAATATTAAAAATAATATATAGTTTCTCTTTAATTATATATATAGATTTAAAATTATCTTTAAATTTACCAATAAAAATAATGGAATTTCAAAAAAATAAATAAATAAAATATAACAGAAATAAGATAAACTTCTCATATATATATACACACACACTCTAAAATAATCATTTTATTAAACACTAAAAAACTCTAAAATAATCATTTTATTAAAGACTAAAAAATTATTAAATTTTATAATGTTAAATTTATTAAAATAACTGAATTCTGAATAAATAAATAAAAGTTATCTAATTGTAATAAATTTTAATATATTTTCAAAAGTTAAAATAAGTTAATAATTTATAATGTACATATGGTAAATTTATATCATTTCAATTAACTTAATATATAAGTTTTTGTTTGCTTGTTTGCAATTAAATCAGCTTAAGTGGCAATTTTGATATATAACAATATGTATAGTTTTGGTTCAAAAATATATTTAAGTAATAAATATATACTATTTGTAATATTTTAGTAGAAAATTTAGTCCATAACATACCTATGGAATAAATATACATCATTTTAAATAATTTAGAGATAAATTTACCCTTTATCCCTTCCTTGCTGCGTTTCTCTCTTATCCGTTGCAATTTTAAAAAATAGAACTTTGTATTTTTGAAAGATAATTTGCTCAATTAACAGCAAAAAAAAAAAAATATATATATATATATATATATATATATATATATATATATATATATATATATATATATATATATATATATATATATATATGGCACCTATGAAATTCTTTTTTTTTTTTGTATGAAAACTCCATAAATTTCAATGCATAGGCAAATATTACTGTAAAATTTTCATTTTGGCCACCTCTATCGATTAATTTCTTACTCTAGCTTGATACTTGATCTTAATCGATTTAAAAAAAAAATAACTCAAATCTAATAAAAGAAAAATGCGCATTATTCCAAAAATTAAAGACCAAATCCGGCCTATAATCTAAATGGATAGACTCAAAATTGATTTTCAAAATTTTATTTCACCATTTTCTAATTTTTATGGTTAATTATTTTAAAATTAATAGTTAATATTATAAAATAAATTTAATAATTGTTAACAATTAGTATGCCTAATGCATTAGTTCAGTGAAAAAACTTTGAATATAATTGAATATCTAATTATAGATTCTAAAATATAAAAAAATATAATTATATTCTATAAAGTAAAATGAAGATATCTATATATAATAAAAAACAAAATATATAAAAATTAATCGGGTACTCTATATAAATATTATTAATATATAATAAATTATATAAAATGATATGATTTAAACATGCTAAGTTAAAAGATTGTTTAAATTTTAGATAAAAATAAAAAATTTATAAGTATAAAAATAAAAAGTATAATTTAAATATACTAATTTAAAATATTATATAAATTTTTGAGATAAATAAAAAGAAAAATTTTTGAAGAATAAAAATAAAAATATAATTTAAATTTTTACTTTAAGTTTTACTCAGAAATAAAAATATTTTTTAAGCTATAAAAATATTATTAAGATATAAAAATAAAAATATAATATAAATATTAATAAATTAACTGTAGTAACAATTAGAGGTGGTAAATGGATTGATTTGATCATTAATAAACGGATCACTAACGAGTTTGATCATAAATAGATAAAAAATATGGATTGTAAATAAATCATTATCTAAATAGGTTGGATGAATTTGAATTAATTCGTGAATTTAATGTAAATTATTATAAAATTTTTAATTAATTAATTAATCCGATAATAATAATATTCAATTAAAAATATAATATAACTAATAAATTTATATATAAATAGATAAAAATTCAGTAAAATCCACACTATCCTTGTATAAAAAGAAAGATAGTTCATAATTCAAGTTTCATTAACAATGAAATATGATTAAAATAGAAAGTTTAAAGATGGTTAATTGCTTGTTCTGCTGCTCAACTTTGTAAACATCAGGAGCTGATTCTAGACAACAGCAGTTCCAGTGCAAAAAACTTCATCTGCATTCTCCAATTCATCCACTGCAACAACACGGTAACTTTCCTATAATGGAAGTTACATCACTCACCTTCATGACTCGATAATTTGGCACCATGAAAAATGAGAGCTCACATATATATATATATATATATATATATATATATATATATATATATATATATATATATATATATATATATATATATATATATATATATATATATATATATATATATATATTAAGCTTTAGCAAATATCGAGAAAACAATTATATATATTTTTTATAGAATATATCATAATGACAAATGTGTTAATTTTCAATGTTTTCAGAATATTTTAAAAAATAAATCTCAAAAATAATGTGTTATATTTTGTGAGGCCGAATTGAAAAAATAATTACAAAATAAATCAAAAATTTTTATTTGGATATATTTTTGATTGATTTAATGGGTATTGAATTGAGTTGAAAAATAAAATAAATTAATTTTATATTGATTCAGTAGATATTTATTTAGATTGAATTGAGTTTAAATTATTTTTTATGAATTTGAATTAAATTTTGAATTTAAATCAATTTTAACACCTCTATTGAAAATTAAAATCGATAATAAAAAAATGATAACTGAAGTTAACAAAATTTTAATTTTAATTAAAAATATTTTTTCCGGCCCCCACTCACTTCTAATGTGACGCTGCCAGAGGAAAATAAAGCAAGGGGGTAGACGCAGTTCCTTCGAAGTCCCAAACTCGCAAAAAGCTCCACAATTGTAGAGAAGCCGGACCTCGCTAGGGCCGCCACAGAAGGCAAGAAGTCGGCCGTTGTCATAGCTCAGTCAATTTTTTGGAATTTCTGGTTTCATTGTCCCTATATTTGGTTAAGAAGCCTGTAAGAGCGCCTGCAGAGATATTTACATAAGAGGAAGAGAAAGATGGTGAGGCTCACTGCTGACTTGATTTGGAAAAGTCCTCATTTCTTCAATGCAATTAAGGATAGGGAATTGGATCTTCGAGGTGTGTTTTTTCCCAGCTTTCTTATCTTGTGAAACCCTAATGCAGACTCTCCATCCACTCCCCGTGCTAATCGTTGATTTCTTTGATTTTATCTTCTCCCATTCGGTTGCAGGTAACAAAATCCCTGTAATAGAAAACTTAGGCGCTACTGAGGTTTTGCTCTACTTCATTGACCTTTTTCTATTATTATTTTTTTTAAATCGCATAATATTGACTCGTTAATTCCACTTAGTTTTTTGATTTGGATATATGCATTTATGCCGTCTCAAACGCTGCTTACCGCATGGTCGGTTTCCTTTCCGAACGTCTAATTAGAGCAAATAAGACCTAGCCAAAAAATAAAACCGATTAGCCTAATCAGAGCAAATTAGGTTCATACACTCGTATATCACTCTTTAAGCAAAGAATTCCCCGTAACAAACTAAAAATACTTCTTAATTCGCTGTTTAGGTGATATGACCATTTTGTAATGTGTACATCTCTATTATAAATAGTTTAAAATGTAATATGCTTTGCACCTTCATTACAGTGATAACTATGTTGTGCCATTGTACATTGGCTTGTTGCAGGACCAATTTGATACCATTGATTTGTCTGACAATGAGATTGTCAAACTGGAAAACATGCCTTATCTTACTCGTTTGGGCACTTTGATCATCAATAACAATAGAATAACCCGTATCAATCCCAACATTGGAGGTAATTTTTGGCTAAGACTTTATACAACCAGATATGTACTGGTATTTCTTTCTTTCTTTCTTTATTTATTTTTTTGTGAATTGAACTTTAAATAAATGTAGAAAGTTTATAACTATAATTTTTTTTTTTTTATGTTTTTTCGCAGAGTTCTTGCCAAAATTACATACATTGGTTCTCACAAATAATCGGTTTGTTAATTTGGTGGATATTGATCCTTTAGCTTCTCTTCCAAAGCTCCAGTTCCTTAGTCTTTTGGATAATAACATCACCAAAAAACCAAACTATAGACTATATGTGATTTATAAGCTAAAATCACTTCGGGTTCTTGATTTCAAGAAAGTGAGAAGCAAGGTGAGATTAGTTGTTAGACCCTTTTACTTGCTCGTGCTATATAGTATACTGTTACACTATAATGAAGCTAAATGTGAACTATTTTGCAACAGTAAATCTTCTAACCTGTAAATCAGTATATGTTGAAATTATCTTCAGTAAAATATGATTATGATGGATATACTAAAAGAATAGTTAACTCATTGTAAGGGCAACTTATAAGTTGGTCTCTTGTTTTATGGATATGACATAATTCAGCAATTTTATGGTGCAATCATGCATTAATAACACCTTTGAACCTTTACATAAAATTGGAGAGTTCTTGATATGGTCATCAGCCTTGCAATTGCCATTCACGAAGCATTACATGTTTTGCAAAGCTTCAAGTTTGGGAAACTGGCCACCACTAACTGTGGATGATTAATATGTAAAATCTGTCTTGGTTAAAGTTTGCTATATTATTCTAGATTTAGACATACAGTTTACATTATTTTATTTTACCTTTTCCTGATGCTTTTCTCATTTAACTTGCTGTATTTGACTTTGTAAAAATAAGGGCTTTTATCTGTACCTTTGTGTTCTTTCCTTGTATTGAAAATCCATAAATATTTCATTTATTTGTCTCATCTTTTGAATTAGTTGTCCATATTGTTAACAAATGATAGGAGAGAGTGGAAGCTGAAAATTTGTTTGCATCTAAAGAAGTTGAAGAGGAGGTCAAGAAGGAATCCGTGAAGACATTCCCTCCAGGTGAGGTTATAAATGTTAAAGAAGTTGCTGAAGAGAAGCAAAGTCCAAAGGTGGTTGCACCCACACCCGAGCAAATTATAGCAATTAAGGTACAATGCTAACTACCAATAAGTGCTTGATATGTTAGGCTACTGAATTTTGATAAAGGATGCATATTTGCTTTACCTTTGTTGTCTATTCTATTTTAAGAAATTAAAAATTGGAGTTCAGGGCAATTAGGTCTCAACATAGAGCTGGAATAGGGTGATTGTGGTTGGAAAAGTAGAAAATAATTAGGTTTAAAGGAAACATTAAAATTGAAATTCTGACAATGCATAAATTGAATATTGTTATCCTATGTTGTACTAGTTAGGTGAAATAGTAATTCTAGACTCAAAATTGTTCCTAACTGATGAGAAATAAACACAGAACAGAACTGTATTCCCAAAGAACAGATCAAAATAGAAATATGAATGGAGAGAAATACTTGTTTTATTTAAAATATCATGATTGTCAACATTACAATCCCCACAGGAAATGATTTCCCCTCTCTAAAGAATGGAGCCCTGCTCTTTATAGCAGCAAAAAACAGAATGAACAAAAAGATATCCCCCCTTCTCTCCAGTTTTGCTCAAATAATAAGAAACATAATCAAAAAATCATTGCCCCTAATGCCTAGCTGGACACTCGGCATAACTAACTCCTTCCCCTTTTTTCCCTTAACAAAAATATTCCAACCACAGTTACACTGAGGAATTCCCTGGAGTACCCCTGCATTGCCACTGTTGCTTCTTGCGGGTGTAAATTGTCTTCTTGGCCCAATTGGTCTTTGGTCCATCGGCCCATCTTGTGTATCAATATCTCCATCATCCCCTTGAAATGAAGTCTTATCCTTAAGATAGAGTTGCAGATAGTCACTCTTCAGAATATACTCATCCTCCCATTTAGCCTCTTCAACCCCCTTGGATTGCCATTGCACTAGCCATTGGGAAATGCGTCCACCGTCCCTTTGGATCATCTGTGTAGCTAACACTTTCTTAGGGGTAGAACCATCAGCTGGTTCCAACTCTAACTCGGGTGGCAAGTTGTGAGAGCTAGGGGTGTTCAAAACCCGACCCTACCCGAACAACCCGCACCGAACAAGGACTTCGAGTAGGGTTATTAGGATTGTTAGGGTCGGGTAGGGTTAGGAATTTTAGATTTGTTCGGGTCATATTAAACCCTCATTAACCCGAACAACAAAATTCTCCCATCCCAAAACACGGCATTTTAATAATCGGGCAGGTTCGGATTGGGTTGACCGACCCGAATTCCATTTTAAATAATTTAAAATAAAAAGAAAAAATAAATTCGGATTATTCCGGCGGGCCCGAAATTGTGCGGGTTATTCGAGTTGGGGTCCGAACTATTCGTAGGGTAGGGTTGGGATATATGGGAAATTTCGGGTTGTTCGGGTTCGGGTGAACCCGAACCCACCCGATGAACACCCCTAGTGAGAGCTGTCCTATGGCCTTTTTTGAGCAAAGAGACATAAAAGGCGTGAATCTTGGAAGAATCGGGGAGGTGTAATCAACAGGCTACTGTTCCCACCTTGGCCTAGATTTGAAATGGCCCATAATAACGAGATGACAGCTTCGGATAGACCCTTCGAGTTACGGTGCTATCTATGTGGTTTAAACTTCAAGTAGACCCAATTGCCTACCTCAAATTGAACATCTCGGCAATGTTGGTCAGCTTGCACCTTCATCAGTTGCTGCGATCGAAGTAAATGTTGTTTGAGTTGTCTCAAGGCTTCATTGCGGTCCTGGAGCTCTCTAGCTACTGCCTCTACTTGGATCTCACCAGGAACGTACTGAAGGATGGTTGGAGGACGCCTACCATACACTACTTCGAAAAGAGTTGCTTCTGTACTCACGTGGAAAGAGGTGTTGTACCAGAATTCTACCCAAGGTAACTATTGGCTCCAATAACGGGGCTGATCGGCTGCAAAACAGCGGAGGTAAGTTTCAAGACACCTATTTATCACTTCGGTTTGTCCATCTGTTTCAGGATGGTAAGAAGAACCGAACTTGAGCTATGTCCCTTGCAACTTGAACAACTCTTGCCAAAATCGACTCATAAAGACCGGATCCCAATCACTAATAATCGACTTCGGAAAGCCATAGAGTCGCACTATATCTCTAACAAACCGTTCAGCGATTACCCGAGCCGTGTACAGATGTATTAAAGACACAAAATGGTTGTACTTGAACAACTTGTCAACAAGCACCATGATAGCATCATTCCCCTTACACTTGGGCATTCTAGTAATAAAATCCATAAAGATGTCCTCCCAAACTGATAGAGAACAAAAAGGGGGAGATGTTGAGCTGGATCAGACTTTTAATAGGCCGAAGAAATTGCAGGTTTACACCGGCAGGAAGAAGGTCCAGGGCAGAGACAAGGATGGAAATCACTAAATGCTGCTATAAGCTAGAATTCCTAGTCAATAGAATCTATTAGGCTTAGTCCTAGCTGGACGGGAGGGAGGGAAAACGGTTTCTGCTAAGAAGCAGATTTACAATCTCATTCTCCGCATCCTCCTGTCCAGCTAGGACTAAGCCTAACAGATTTTACTGACCAGGAATTCCAGCTCACAGTAGCATTTTGTGATTTTCATCCTTGTCCCTGCCCTGGAGCTTCTTCCTGCTGGTGTAAACCTGCAATTTCTTCGGCCCATTAGAAGTCTGATCCAGCTCAACATCTTCCCTTTTTTGTTCTCTAACACAAACTGCCTGTGTAATGGGAAGAGGTTGTAAATATCCTACTGGAGCTAGAGATGAAGCTTTAAATCGTTGATAAACTGAGCAACTCTTAATGTAGTTTTGAATTCACTGCCCCATCCCCTTCCAATAAAAATTTGCGGCTATTCTACAGTAAGTTCAGTAGTAATCTGAATAACCTCCCATGACATATTATGGAATTCATCAAGCATAGCAAGAATCCATTTTGATGTAGATGGGCTAACCAACTTTTCATTACAGTACAATATTCCTTGCTTCAATTCTTACTTCGGCCACTGTGACTTTATTCAAAGCCTTGTAACCGTTGCACTACTGCCATGATGTATCCTTCTTCCTAACAAAAGGAATCAGACTGGAGTAGGCACTTTGGCTAGGGCGGATAATCCCCTATTGTAACATCTCTGCCACCTACTTTTGTATCTCTGTCTTATGGATGTGTGGGTATTGATACGGGCAGACACTAACTGCTGCATGGCCTGGAACAAGGCGAATGAGGTAACCCGAACAATGGCTCAAACACCGTCGAGAATTTATCTATGAGGGCTGTGATATCTAACTTTTTATCTCTGGTGAGTTCGTGCACCGGTGCTCGAGCCAATTGTGTTTGATAGAAATCCCTGCACATCTGCTTCATGCTGCCCCCTCCTAACCAAACTTGTAAAGAATCCACACCCAGAAGCATGTCCTCCATGCCCACTAACTCAACTTGTTCACCTTCGAATTCAAACTGCATCCATCTCTGATCCCAATTATGCATAACAGTACCCAAAGTCTTTAGCCATTCAATTTCCAACACAACATCCAAAGGTCCCAAATCAAGAACCAATGCATTCAGTTGTAAAGTAATAGACCCCAACTGCAATTCGACATCCCTGCATCTTTCGCTAACAGGAACTCGGTACCCATTTCCTAGCTTAATGCTTAAAGAAGGAATAGAATTGACGGTGAGTTTCAAAGATCTTACCAATTTCCCAGAAATTAAATTATGTGCTTCTCCTGAGTCGAAGAGCAACACGATGGGTATGCCTTGGACGGTTCCTTGGAGCTTCAAAGTTCTTGGCCCAAGGGCACTAATTTCTGCACCAAAATGGTCCTCTATAGAACTGCATTCTCCTTCTTTGTCGCCTTCTCCCTCCCATGTTTCTTCTTTTTGTTGTTGGCTCTTCAATGTCAAAATACAAGTTATTCTCAAGAACAAAAATTCTCAATTCCCCTAGATTGCATCGGTGTTGGGGGATATAGGATAGGGCGCACTTGAAGCAAAGACCTGGCCTTCGTCGTTCCTCCAACTCCTTTAGAGAGAGCTGGCGAGACCCCTTATTGCGATTTGGATGTCGGGCATTGGGTGGTGGGTGAAACACACGATGTGGAGTCGTTTCATGAAGGACAATTGGACCGGAGTTGGTGCTTTTTCCTCTTAGGTTGGGCTTCTTTTGGATTATGAGGATGTAAAATCGGGGGACTTGCTTGAGTAATCTCCCCGTGACCCCAAGCTACTCCGCCTCTCTCCTTTGCCATCGATCTATTCCCTGGGGGGCTAAACGTGAGTTCTGCATCCCCGAGCTAACTCCATCGCCTCTTCACAAGTTTGAGGTTTAAGATACCGTACCCATCCCTCCACTTCTTCCTTCAACCCTCCCATAAAGTAACCTAGGAATCGAGCTTCAGACTTTTTTGGAATATAACCAATAATCGACTCAAATTCCTCAATATATTCATCGATACTGCCGGTTTGGAATAGGGTGCGGAGCTCTTCATTAAGATTTTGAGTTCGTCTCCTGCCAAATTGTCCATTTAATCTGAGTTTAAATTGCTCCCAAGATATGTGCGGGTTGTTGCACAATGCCTGAGAAAACCATGTGATAGCAGCTTCGGTCATGCATATATGGGCTATCGCGAGTTTCATCTTTTTCGGTGTTTGGTTTACGCTGAAGTACAGCTTAGCCTTGGAGATCCAACTTCGCGGTTTAGGTCCGCTAAATTCTGGTACTTTTACTTTGGGTAGAGCCAGCATTCCAGTTCCAAAACGATTGGATCTTACACATGAATCTAATGCGGAAGTGGTGAACTAATCATACTTTGTATTGGATGGAATGAAAACCCTAGCTGGTGTTTCATCTGAGGTCCCTGTGTCAATGGTATCTTGTTGGTCTGTTACTTCATCAATCATGGATTGTTTGTCAATAGTTTTCTGGAGTTTGGTGTCCATGTTTTCGAATTTTTCTTCTACAAATTTTTGAAATGCATCAATTGACTGTTGTATTGCACCTAGTGTTTCTTCATGGGAATCTACTCGGTTCTGTAAGTCGATCTTGGATTGCAAACGGATTTGTAGTGGGTCTGCCATTTTTTTCGTTTCCCAGCAACGGAACCAATTGATAAGAAACAAACGCAGAACAGAACTGTATTCACAAAGAACAAATTAAAATAAAAAGATGAATGGAGAGAATTACTTGTTTTATTTAAAATATCAGGACTGTCAACATTACAATCCCTGCAGGAAATGATTTTCCCTCGCCAAAGAGTGGAGCCCTGATCTCTGTAGCAGCAGAAAACAGAATGAACAAAAAGATATCCCCCCTTCTCTCCAGCTCTGCTCAAATGATAAAAAACCGGTGCCCTTAGTGCCTAGCTGGACACTCGGCATAACTAAATCCCTTCCCCTTTATCCCTTAACAAAAATATTCCAACCAGTTACATTGAGGAATTTCCTGGAGTATCCCTGCATTGTTGCTGCTGCTTCTTGTGGGTGTAGACTACCAGTCTTCTTCGTCCAGTTGGCCTCTGATCCATCAGCCTATCTTGTGTATCAATATCTCTATCACTAACTAATGAATATTTTTTTATTAAATAAATATCCGTTGTGAAAAAAGGAAAACCGAAATACTAAAATATTGAAATCCTAATTTAACTTAGATTCTTCTGCATCATTCTTTTCTGATCTGAAAAGAGCTAGGCTCAGAGCATTTCATTAAGCTCTTCTTCAGAAATCCATGCACTTCTGCTGCTTTATCAAGCCACTTCACCAAGAATCAAATATATGAGTTGTGTTGTCCAAATTGAACTTCTTTGACATCTAACAATTTTCCAACAACGTTAGTCTCTGCAACTAGCAGCTGTTGAATTTTTTCTCTGGTTTAAAACGGAATATCATCAATTCCATAAAAAAGGATAAGAGTTTGAAAAACATCAGAGACAAATTTGCAACTTAGGTGGAAGCTCAATTATATAGGCATTTGAACTAATTTACTTTTAACACGTTACAAGGCCCAACTTCCTCAATTCAGCTTGTAGTAAGTTTCCCTTTGGTTGCCTCAAATGCTTTAGTACTTGATCACATTCTTCAAATTCCTGCATACAAGGATGTTGATTTCCAGTGAAAGAGTATGCTGCATTGTTGACTTGTGTGGTTGCTCTTATTTACAAATATTCAGTTTGGAAAGAAATCTCTGAAGTAGAACAATTCAGAAGGAAATCATCAAGTAGAGCAAAATGGGGGGGGGGGGGGGGCAATTCTCCACAATTGCACCTAGGGTTCAATTACACCTTCTTTAGGGCATAAATAGATACTGAAATATCAATTTCACGTCTTCTTCATGAAACATATCATACTAATGCACTTAAAAAACCTTATCAAACTTGGACCGCTATTTATGAAGCTACAGGATTTCCCTACTTGGCTTTTCTAATTATGCGTTAGTCCTTAATTTGTGTTTCATATTGTAGAATCTTTTGGATTTTCTATGACTAATTCAGTGGGAAATGTAACTTTTTGGCTTTTGATATGCAAAGTTGGAAAAGCAATTGAAATGTAGTTTGGGAATATTTTGCCCTTTCTTAACATATTTGAGACCTTGAAGAATGTTTGGACTTTGGTTGGTGTCTAGAAACTGATATTGTAAAGATAAAGATTAATTTAAGTGTCTGCTTAATATGGTAAGTTAGTGTGGCAAATACTGACCGATAGAAGTGCTCTTTTTTTTTTTAAGCATTATTTGTATGGCACAATATCATTTGTTATGCCAGGCAAGTTTATTCTAGTTATGTCATGCCCAAAAAGATAGGTTGCCTTCCACTTCTCATTTATTGATACCGCAAACAAAAGATATTAAAAGACTAATATTTCGTAATCAGTAGATGTCTTACCAATATAGAGTGTAAATTAAATCACTTTGATTTTGCCAATTGCAAGCATGAAATTTAAAGTTATTTGGATATTAGGAAATTATCATTGTTCTCTTTAATGATCGGATTCATGAACAGAATAAGTTCTTGCTTTTCTAGGTGTGTAGTTTGTTGCTTTCAATATGATTGTTGAACTTGCAAATGAATGCTATATCTGTTGCTATTAATGAGTATTCATCAAATTAAGTTATGTTCTGTTCAATTTCATTTACAATCGTCATGCAGGCTGCTATAGTGAATTCCCAAACTCTAGAAGAGGTTGCAAGACTTGAAAAGGTAATTGCATTTTGCATGTTCAATCTTGATAGTTATTATCTATGCTTGATGCTAACATAGCTGTTCCAAATGGATTTTGAGTGACAGGCACTGAGTTCTGGCCAAATTCCTGCGGATCTGAAGATCTTGGATAATGATACCGGATCCAATGATGTCAAAGAAAAAGATGATGAAATGGCCAGTGATAATCCCAATGGAATAGGCATTGCTCCAACGGAGGAGAAGGATTCTGCACCTGCCCCAATGGATGAGGTATTGTTCCATCTGTGCAATGGCTGTGGAAAGATGGACAAAAATTTTGTGATGGAGAGAGTAGTAATAAATTCCCCTGGCAAAATTTTAACCATCCGTTTCACTGAATGTTGTTACTTACATATAATTCTTGAATTCTGCTCCCATGGATTTTATTTATCAATATTAATGTTTAGCAATGCTTTCTTCCTTGGAATCCAGTTCTTCACAGCTGCTCTAAATTTTGTTGGTTTATTTGATAATTCTTAATAGCTATACTTCCTCTATTGTAACGGTTTCTGGTGGAAGTAAGATACACAAGCACACACGCCTCATTTTGGACTTTTTTTGTCAAATAATTTTGGACAGTTGATTCTGCTATTGATGTACAATATTTTTTTTCTTTCAGGAATAGAGTGGATTCTTCCAATGCAATCAACAAGAAATTCCTGTTTTGCAGTGCTTGAAGAGGTTGCTGATTTCTTCTGTTGAATTCATAAAAGATCTTCTGCTGTGCAATTATTATCTTAGACGTTCACTTTGTAATGTCTGCAATACCTGGACGCTTTTGCTAATCAGCTTTACAGGATGTAATTGGGCAAATCTCCTTTCTACAGACTTGCTTTAGATAGTACCGAATTTCCTTTCGGAAATAGATCCACTGATTCAATTAATTCCACTTTCGCTGAAAGCAATTCAAACGAGTTGAAGATTTAGAGAAAAAGAACAGAAGACAAATGCATATGGTGGCATTGCTAATGTTCGCAAATCTGTCCAAAAGAAATGCCATCAGTCGCAGTGAAAGCATAAGGAGGGTACGTGACAATTAGAGCTTTCAGTCCATTTAAAATTTTAGATGGGTTGGATGGAAAATCAAAGTAATCCATCCAACCTTTTTTGAACACTAGGCTAAACTGTATAATATGAATATTAAAAGAAAAAAAATAAAAAACAATATATTAGTTCCTTCCGTCTGCTGTGAATTGCAGAGATAGTCATCTCTGTACACCCTCTCCTTTGGACCTATTTCTGCCCTTTTATCTTGTGTCTGCTTGAGGCTAAAGTTTCAATTCAATACCTCACCTTCTTGAGCCAAGAAGGTGCGACAAGGGGGCGGTCTCTTAATTTTGTAGCATAGATTTTTACAAGTTTTTGTCTCCTTTGCAATTTTCATTTTCTGTTTTACGCTTGCCGACTTTAACCTTAATGCTCTTAAGACGTGCTTAAATAACTTCTTACCCATTAATGCAATTTCAATATCAACGTAGTCATAAGAATCCAATGTTTTAAGACAAAAGTTCACGTTTTTCCTTCTTTATTATTATTATTGTTGTTGTTATTATTATTATTACTTTCCCTAAAGTATAATGGGAAACAATTAAGTGCTCCTCCAATTTAAATCGACAGTTCAAATTTACAAACTGGTACAGCCTGTAGTAACACTCCAATGGAGGAAAGGGTGAGAATCAAATCTCAGGTGCGCTTGCGAGGTGTTAAACGCCTCAACCATTAATTCCCCCATGATTCCCTAAATATATGAATAGTATTTTGCCACTTGCGAAACAATTAGCAAATAAACTAGAACGCACTAGAACACAAAGAAAGGTCCATTATTAAGGATACAAGTACAAATAGTTTCAGCTCATACTTGAAGAAAACTACCGTATGCATAAAAATATTTCCTTAAATAGCAAATAGGTAATAGTTCTCCACAACTATAGCCATACTAAGGTTTCAGTACGTTGAAACCTGCAGTTCTTGTTATGTGACATCAACCAAGCTCATCTAGCACATTGTAAGCTCCCGGCGAAGACATTGGGGCAATTTTCATTTTCAAATGAAATTCAGCTGCTCCATAATGCAAACCAAGCATCGTCACCATATAAAGATTGCTTTAGCAGCTTCATCTCCTTCAACCATAAAAGAAATCAATGCTTGTTTATACATTACATGACATAGAAAAAAATTAAATGACAGCATGATAAAGCAATAATTAAGTTCAGCGATGAAAACCTTAATCACAGTGAGAAAATTTTGAAGTAGTGAGCAGCACCGACACATCGCCACGAGCTGCACTTGCTGGTGCCAGCAGGCACCAGCAATAAGGCAGAATTGGCTGATTGCTATTCAGAATCATCATAAACTTCATCATCAGAAAGTTCATCAAAATCTCTCATGTCAAGCTGGTACCGAAGAATACCACCAATGCCACCAAATCCTCGACAAAACTGAGATCCTTCCTGTGACTTGTTAGTAACAAACTCAAGAGTGCAACCAAACTTCTTGTACTCATTAGCAAACCACTCAAGCAGTGGCATCTTGTCCTGAACCTCCAACTCAGCAGAACCGGAAGAATCTCTAAAGTTATTCTGGTTAGCCTCCTGCTCCTTGTTAAAATGTTTTATAAGTGTCTCGCCAATACTGCAGTTTTTCAGAACATACCTATTGATATCCAAAATTTCCCAAACAATCAGAGTCTCAACAGCACCCATCTCTAAAGCTTTTAGAGTATCATCCACACCAAAAACATATTTTCCAGTATCCTGGCTAATTTCTTCAAAGTACTTCCCTATCAAACGTTTTTCCTGTATAAACTTCACATTTGACAAAATTTCAGATGACAGCTCGATTGCCTGATTAAAACCATTCTCCCCTCCATATGAAACATCAACCACATTCAGAATTTTGGCCTGAAGTCGAGGATCAAACATATCAGATTGACTGAGTTCCGTCTTGAAATCAGCAGATCCAGCAAGAATCAGTCCTGAAACATTAGGCTGGCTGGTGGCAGGATTAATATAAAACTGGGTGGCAAGTTCTGCTGTCTTCCTCACATAGTTGTGGCGTTTTTCCATTCGAAGCCGAGCAAATCGGAGTGCTGATTGTCCTCCTCTTCCATGTTTCTTTGGCAAGTCAACACTAAACTTATGCAGAACCTCTCGAGTGTTACCACTTAGAGTCCCAAAAAGTGTCCCATTACCATCCATTACAATAAATCCAAATTTATCATCAGATTCCAAAAGTTCATTTAGAGCTTCTGTATGAAATTTGTTGTCACACAAGTAAAGAGATGCATTTATGGGCCTAAAAGGCTCAAAATCTATCGTTACCTTCTTCTCCTTCCCCTCTTCAGTTACAATCGTTCCTGTGTAAAGGACAAGCCCATTGGGAGGGACCTTGTTGTAAAGTTTGAGCCTCTGCTGGGCAGATGTAATTGCACCTAACACAGATTGACGATTGACCCTGCTCTTAATGTTAGATGCAGTTCCAAACTCATCACCAAGCATCTTCGTGACACGGGATATCTGATCACGAGGAGGCATGATGAGAGAAATCATGCTTGTGCCATTGCCTCGAGCAGCTTCCAGGGCTTTGATTAGCTTTTTGATCTTCCATATCTCGATGTTTTTATCAGTCTCGTGACCGTCTGCCATTTTGCTACGACTTGTAAATTACCTGTAAAACAGCATAATTGATCACGATCACATCATGTGATTGATGTGGGTAAAAGACAATATTAAACAGAGAGTCTGACCATCAGTGAGCTCGAAATCAATAAATTGTTCAATAAAAATTGAAAATTATCAAGCCCAACATTTAAGAATCTTTTTAATAAGTGAATTTTCAAGAACTCAAAGAACATATGCTGAATTGAAGCATCATAAAGCCTTTTATGCAAAATTCCATGGCAATTTGCTTACTCCTACCGAATCACGTGTCATTTAGATGTGATGGATTCAGTCACCAAAAGTAAAAAAGCAGCAAAAATTGAATTGAATTCAATACTTTAAGAAGCGGTTAAATTTTTAATTTTGGAAAAAGCCAAACGTCAAAATTCTGCAATCTTGTAATAGACTTCTCCTGCTTCTGTTGTTGTTGGGAAGGCTTCAAATCAGCATTTCAATTAACAGCCATGCTTATGAAAAACAAGTTTACACAAGAACAGAATGAATAAAAGAGATGGTTGCAAAAAGGTTTGAAAAAGAAAGAAGTAGAATTTAATCACCCTGGCTTTTCTTCATGATATTGGTATTCAAAATTAATTTGTCCACAAAAGACAGGCAAAAGTTATTAATACGTGATTACCAGAGATTTCAATCGCAAATTACATATGAAAGACAAGAAAGAAACATAGGCACCCAAAAAAAAGAACAAAATATTGTTCTGTAAGTCTCTAACTTCAAATCATGCGACCCTATCATCCGGTGCAAATTCCCAACAGAATATGCATAATTTAAAGTAAAATCAAACATCATCACAAACATAATCGTAAGAACAAAGGAGCAAATCAACAATTATGAAAGAAAAAAGACTGCAGAAAACAAAGCAGGCACCTAAACATGCGTGATGAATTATAATAATCAAGACATGAATATAAAACAAGCTGTCAGATAATTAATAAAATAACAACAATAAAAAATATTACAGAAAAGAAGAAAGCAAGAAACCTGATGGTGTAAAGGATGTTGTCGATCGCCTCCCGGACACGAAGCTGTTGGAATTCGTCGTATGTAAATCACATATATATTTGATCAGGGAGCTCTCTACCTTTGCTTTTATATGACGCCCAGATAACCCTAACTCAGGAATTCTAATCCAACTTTGATTTTCTCCATTAATTGGGCCTTGGGCCTTGCTAGAGGCCCAATTATATTTCCGAAACGCCCATAACTACTAAACTAAAAGCGTCTGCCTCATCGGCCTCTGTAGCATCTGAGAAAAATAATGGCCTGGAGAGGGCAGTTTTCAAAGAATCTTAAGGAGCTCAGAATTCTGCTTTGCCAATCTTCACCTTCAAGCTCATCGACCAGGTATTTGATTACTATTAGTTGCTCCATATTTATCCCGATCTATTATCTTTCTCAGTGTCATGTCTCTCTAATTTTTGTTCTCTTATTGACAGAGCATTCGTGGACAAAAATTACAAGGATCTCAAAACTCTGAACCCTAAACTCCCAATCCTAATCCGTGAGTGCAACGGAATCGAGCCACAGTTATGGGCTAGATATGGTGCGCCATTATCCCTTCTCTGTTCTTTGTATATTTCATTGCTCGCTTTACATGTTCTTAGTGTTTTGTTCGTTGTACGTGGTTGCAAATATGTTAAACATTCTTCCATTGACCTTTGTTTGCGATTCTTAGCTTACAAAAATCGAATTAGTCTTTCGTTTTCCTCATTGTTGATATGTGACTTCAATTCTCAAGTTAAGGTAAAGGAGGAATAAGCTTAATTTTATTGAGGAGCCGTAAAATATAAGATGTCCCCCTATTCTTCTGTATTTGTGAATGATTTTTACTATTATTACTTGCTTGTCTATTGTTATAAGTCTCTCTAACAAGAATTTAGAACCCAAACAACTTCAATCACTAGAGCATTTTGAGTTCAGCAACGATCTAGGCTTGTTAAGTTTCCATCTTTTGATGAACAAAGAATGATCTGACGAAGCTCATTTCAATTTCACTTGCGTTTTAACTTCTTTTGTTGAGATGCAATTGAACTTCTTCAAAATGCTTTGCTAAAGCAGCTAATCTGCGAGTGGGAGCAGAGAGCAGGTTAGCATAAGTTGATATCGTTTAGGATAAAATTAGATGAATTGCCTTCTTCAGAGGGATGCTTCTTCTTCAATCTCTTAGCCCATGGGTTATCATTTTTTATCTGGTTTAGTATTCTTGTACATTGCTAGCATTTTATTGGTATAATGGATCCTAAAATTAGTATTCTTGTAAATTGTGCTTGTTTAGTATTCTTTGGGATTGCAGTATACCAAACATGTTCTTATCATTGTCTTGGACTGTGTTCTGGATCTTTGCCTTCTGTTATAAGGCAAGACATTACTAAAGCATTTAAGAGTTTTTCCTCTAACTAAATCCCCCATAAAGGTTGTAATATCTCCTTGAGTATTTAGTGTTTTTACTCTAGTATATCCTGTTTTATGCTTTTTTTTTCCCTATTCAAAACAATCTCATTTTGGTAGCTATTAGGTTTTGTTGACTTGAGGTTGCTGTCCATTGATTGCCTTTTTCATTTGTCTTTGAAACTCCATTATTTATTTATTTATTTATTTTTGAACTCTTGAATCTCCACTTATGTGGCCTGTGTCCCTGCCAGAAAACTTTATCTGGAAAATGCACAAACAACATACAAACACTTACTAGCGCATGTGGGTTTAATTTGAAAATTTGTCCTTTGGGGAGGTTGTGATGACAACAGAATTTTCAGACCAACTTTTCACTGTGCTAACCTGACCTCTTGTGTGTCCGTGTTTATCCTTGTTTCTGGTGTAAACTGTCAACTCCCCTTTTATGCTTGCCCTATATATGGCAAACACACTTTTGTTCTTTTCCCCCAATCACATTGAAGGAGTAGCTGGAGATTACAAAGAATTTCCTTTGATAAACAAGCATGAAGATGGAGAGTGGTTTGATTGATAATGAGTTGACATTGATGTGTTTACAACCGTGGGAATGAAATAACTGACCATGGTGACTTCTGTGTTTTACAATTGAACTAACTCAAACATATTTCTTTCATAAGAATTCACTTAAATCATCCATATTATAATTTTGTTGGCAACTTAGCATGCATCATTTCTGCTTTCCTTTTCTTTTGTTATGTATCATATTTTTTTAAGCTTTGGATTCTATGCAGATCTGGGTGTTGAGAGAGGGATTCGTTTGGAAGGTATGACTGAGGCACAGATCTCTAAGGCTCTTGAAGATCTTGCGAAAATGGGGGCAGGGCTTAAATCCTGATGTCGCTGTTGTCTTGTTTAACTTTCATGGAATGAAATAAGTCGAAAATGTGGGAAGCTTTTCGAGTCACAGTATTCCCTGTGTTTGCAATTGTATTTTTGGGAGGTTAAATTTGCATCACATTGTTTCTTTGGGTGACCAGCATGACTTTCCAGTCATATTATCTGTGATACGATGCTAATGTGAAGTGTCTATTTCACTTTAAAAGTCAATGATTGTTAGGAAGCCATTTATATCTTCTACAGAAAGTATTCATCTTTAACTATCTTCAGCGTGTACAATGCTTGGATACCAACTCAAAGCAGAGAAAGTTATGACGAGCACCATGCTCTCGTGAAAGGCTTAAGACTTTTGGGGTTTGAATCCAATTTGTGAGTTTGGACTTTGGAGAGATTTCGGCCGTAACGCATTCTATTCTTAATTTGGATTCATTTGAATATTGTCGCTGCAACATTTGTCAAAGTCGCGATGTCTAATTGAAAAAGAAGTGCCCAAAAAACATATTAAATTTTGTTTGCAGGATTGTAAATAAAACGAGTATTTGACCAAAATAAACAAAATCAAACGGTTATTTATTTATTTATCAAATTACCCCTCCAACAATACGATCACTTCTTCTTTTACCAAAACCTTTTACCCATATAATACGAATAACAATGCGGAAATAAACAAGACTGAAAATTGGAAGAAGAAACGTGATTGGGTATAATCTGATCCATAGATCCCCAACTAAGATAAGGTGATAAGGCTACGTGGCAGAAACCAACTTCAGTTTGCTTGTAGAAAAAAAACACTCTCCTCTGCCCTCATACAACGAAATCCATGGCGACGCCAACAACAACGCTCTTAACCCCTACCTCCAAACCCAAAGCCATCACGGCTACCGGATCCAAAGCCTTCTGTGTGAGTGCAACTAGTCCTCCACCACCAGTGCAACAGCAACAACTACCTCTCCGGCGCCACTTGTTGCTTGTGTCCAGTGTTATACTGTCTCAGAGATGGGTGCTTCCGGCAGGTCCAGCTCTAGCTGCATCGGATGAAGAATACGTGAAGGAAACAGAAGAAGTGATAGGCAAGATAAGAAGCACAATTAACATGGACAAGAGTGATCCAAATGTAGCAGCGGCAGTAGCAGATTTGAGAGAGACGTCCAATTCTTGGGTGGCTAAGTACAGGAGAGAGAAAGCATTATTAGGGCGTTCTTCATTTCGGGATATCTATTCGGCGTTGAATGCTGTTTCTGGGCATTATATTAGCTTTGGACCAACCGCTCCCATTCCCACAAAGCGGAAGGCTAGGATTCTTGAAGAGATGGACACCGCTGAAAAGGCATTGTTGAGGGGCAGATAATCTTTTTTATTTTTTTTTTTCTTTTTCTTATTAAGAGTTCCTTTTTTTTTTTTTGTGGATCAAATAAACTGCCACCAATCCGTTTTCAGTATTTGGTGGTGATATATTTATATGTCGCTTGAAATGCACGGCATTTTTATTGTTTGATTTGTTCCTTGGAGGAGGAAGTTACTGACTTTTTTGTGTTGATCTTAGCATGATTTTAAAGGCTTAAAACTTAGTGACATATTCTTTAATTAATCGCAAAACAAAAAGAAAATAAAATACTCCTAATTATTGCAGAAAAGTTCAAACAACACTTCTTTAAAAAATAATAAAAAAAAATGCGTGATTTCCATTTCCCATCACCTTTATGTTTGTTTTGATAACAGAAACGATTGAGTTTGAAGGACAGAAAAGGAAGATTATCTATCGTCTGATTTTCTTTTTGGTACATTAAAAATTTATATTCGAACTAGTCATCCTTTATAAATTATAACAGGATATATATGCGCCAAACCAAGATATCTCCTTTCAAATGAAAAAAATAAAAAAGGGCTTAGGATTGGTGATGGGAAAAAAACGTAGCCATAGTGAAGTGAAAGGCAACGGCATGAGGCAACTTTACTGAAAAATTTGGCAAGTGGGTTTAAGGTGTTCCTTCCTGATTAAATGGCTTTAAGAGTGCCATTTATCCACTGCATCTTTTTATCTTTCTAAATGCTTTATATATATATGTAATAACCTTTTTTACTTGTAACAGACGAGGAGAACATGCTTATGTACACCTTTCCTGGTGATGATGCTAAAACTATATATATATATAACAGATATATAGTAGTAAATTTAACATTTCCTAATAGAGAATATATTGGATTTGCATGTCTACAACACATATCATCATTTGCAAATGAAATAACTCTAGTCTCGTAAGAATACAATATGATGATGATCATGAAATGATTTGTTGACGTAACAGGAGCTTCAAGGCTCAAAGAAAGTTTAATTATATATATGATGAGGAATCTAGAATCCATATAAAGAAAGAAAGAAAGAGACATAAAATGTGTTGCCTGAAACTATATCCTTTGACATTTTGGTTATTGATGTGATTTACACTGTGACTCCTCATGTGCTTTATTTTGATCGGACTAAAACAAAGATCGATGATATTCTTTCCTTTTTCTCTTTCTTCAATTTACGACTAAACCTTTAAATTCGCATATTTTTTTTTCTTTTCCAAGTTCATCCAAACAAATTAGATATCAAAGAATAAAAATTATAGACGTTTTTCACAAGTATCAATGAAGAATGTGAATCAGGTGCATCACCAATTATTTGTTACACGTGAAAATAATTACATAATGTTTTTTTTTTTTTTTGCATAATAGAAAACACAAAATAAGGATTAAGAGAAATTAACTAATTTATTAATTAATGGTGAAAGTGTGATAATCATCAACTGCAACCAAGGTTAAACCTTAAAGAATCATCAAAGATTAACTAAAATAAAAACTATTTACAGACGGATCAATCAGTTTTGAGTTCAAACTTTAAATATAAAATATTTTTTAATATAATTTATTGAAAACATTAAATCATATAAATATAAAAAAGAACAAAAAGAAAAATATCCTATACAAAAAGACGGAGGGAGGGAGAAAATGGCAAAAAAAAAAAGAATTGTAAAGAAGGGACAGAGAAAATATGCGGCAAAGATTGAGCAGATTGTCGATAATGTGAGGGATAAGACTAAAATATGAAGTAAAATAGGATATTATCTCTTATTAATTCATGCTTATGCTTTTGCTATCGATAACTATAATTTCAATTTTACCTTTGCTGTTATGGTCAAAATAGGTATTAGCGTTATCTCTTGATCTGAATGAATAAATTAGAAGAAGAGTAAAGATAGATTTGCGAATTTATGAGAGAAAAAACAAAAGTAGAGGTGTCAAAGGGCATTTCAACTTTGGAGATATTTAATTCACTCAGGGATTCTTTTGCTCTCCCACTGTCCACCGGACACGAAAAAGGGCCAAAAAAAGCCTTCTCTTTTCCGTATAAATATTAAATGCAGGATGTTATCTGCCCTGCGAGCCAAACCAAACCAAACCAAGCACATTGCATATAGAACGAGCACCGGTTAGAGGGCGCGAAGGAATCAGAAGGGTTAGGGTCGATGGCCGCTTATGAGCCCGTTAAAGGGCATGATGATGGCCATCTCCATACATATTCCAACAATGTTGTTTCCCAAGATGATGTTGAATTGGCTCTTGCTTCTTCTAAGGATTCCCACTCTCCTACTCCTATCTCCCAACATAACAATTCCTTTTTCCACTCTCCTGACTCCAACCGCCACCATCGTATTGTTTCTCTCGATGTTTTCCGCGGTCTCACTGTTGCGGTATTTTTCTTTACTTTTCACCTCTCTCTTATTTCCCTTATTATTCTGCGCTTTAGATTCGGACTGGACACAAAAATAACGCAACTCGATTCATTTGTAGATCTTCTTCTTCTACACTGCACACTGTTCTCTGTTTGTTACCAGCTTTGATTTTTCTATCTTACTCCCCTCAACAAAATCCAATTTGACAACAAATGTCAATGCTTTCAGTGCTAGAAATTATTACTTAATTGAAATAATCTGTTTTTTTCAACCTCTACTTTTATTTCCCCTATCTATAGCAAAATTTCCAAAACAAGGATGTTAATTTCTTTGGAGCCTTTTTTTTTTTCCTGCAGCAAACAAACAAATGGCACCCATTATTTAATATACGCTGCTTTTTCTATGCAACAGCTGTCCAATTAGTCAACTTCCGATATATATATTTTTTTCTTTGTTTTATATATGAAAGTAAGTAACTTTGATTGTTCCTTGACCGGGAAAAAAAAATAAAGAGAAAAAGAAGTAACTATGATTGCTAGTCATGCAGGGACGCCAAAATAATAAATCTGGTGAGCATGTTTGTTGGGAACAGTTTTTTATATATCTAATATATGTTTGTGTTTACGTATAATATTAATTAAATCTCTCTTTGTGCTTATCTGTGTGCTTAAATATATTGACTTTCTCTGATTTCTGACGCTCAATTGAAGTCAACAAAAGAATTCTCTCATTCTCCGTTGGCTCATGTTCTAAATACTGGCAGCTAATGATACTTGTTGATTATGCTGGCGGAGTTCTGCCTGCTATCAATCATTCACCATGGAATGGTTTAACATTTGCTGATTTGGTCATGCCTTTCTTCCTCTTTATTGTTGGCGTTTCACTTGGACTTGCATATAAGGTGACGCTTTGAAAAGTTATACTCTTACACACAGCATTGAATAATTTACTAATGAATCTACTACTTAAAATTCTATTCTCTAACCAAATACTTTTTGTATACAGAAAATACCTTCCAGAGCTATTGCAACTAGAAAAGCCATACTTCGGACACTTAAACTTCTAATATTAGGCTTGTTTCTTCAAGGTCCTTTTCATGAACTACAATCTTTGTTCGTGGTTTATACTTGTTAGGCTATAATATCCTTTTTACTTACACTGTAATTTGAACAGAAAGTGGGAGACAGAAAAGAGCTTCAACTATAATTTTTAGTTTTTCCTGCAATTAGTAGAATGTTTGATTTTGTGATCCTCGATCTGAAATTTATGTGCACTGTAATTCTGTCATTTATTGAACATTTATTGTCTTTTCCGACCAGGTGGCTTTTTCCATGGCATAAATGATTTAAATTATGGAGTTAATGTTGAGCAATTGAGATGGATGGGTATCTTGCAGGTGAGGTCTTCAAATTTCCAAGTTATTTCTTTTATTAGCCACATAGAAAATAAAATAGAAAAATACATTTGGAAGAAGTGTAAGTATGTAGGCCTAAATGTGCGGTCCTCCAACAAACGAGTCTCATAAAAGGACTCGAATTCTTTCACTAATGCTGTGGAATGTGCTGGTCCCTACAGCTTCTGTATATTAAGATCATTAGCTGTAAAATAACAGATGCTTTCATTTTTCCTCTCAGAGAATAGCATTAGCATATTTAGTGGGAGCATTGTGTGAGATTTGGCTCAAGGATAACCATGTTGATTCTGGCTTATCTATACTCAGGAAATATCAATTTCAATGGTAAGAATCTTTTTACCAGGTGTGGTTACAACTATTTTTTTCTCCTCCTTTAGATTGATGTAGGGAACAAGAAATCATTTGCTAACTCATAAAATAATCAGCTTTAATGTTTTTCAATTATTTATAGGTATAGCTGCATTGTGATTCATGTTTCCTCAATTTTAATTGATTGTCTGTCTTAATTTATAAAACCGAAGCATCATGTTGCTCTCCAAAGGGACAGGTTATCCTTAGTCCTTGCTTTGAGTTTTCTGACTGCATCAACGATGTGGCAGATGATGAATGTTTATTAACTCAACATATTGGCACTGATAGTTTAATCTCGAATCTCTGAGCTATGCTGTTCTTTTTTTCATGGTATAGGAGAGGGGGAGCAAAACACCTTGCTCAAGTTTGCTAAATACTGTATTTGGTTAGATTACAGTACCATACATACTGTTTTTACCATAAAATTATATTTTGAAGCCTCATTCTTTAGTGCAATTCAAAATTATGCATAAGATAACACTTGATAAGTTATCCATCGGGTTATTCTTCATGTCTTTGAAGGAATATTACATTGATTGTACTGCATTTCTTTCTTTATCCCAGTGATATATTCTGTTTGTGCATTAATTTCCTTTTTTAGTTTCAAGAATTTGCATTTTTAAGTTTGTTCCACCTCTGTCAGGATTGTGGCTTTGGGGTTTATTGCTATGTATATTTCATTGGTATATGGCTTGTATGTTCCTGACTGGGAATACCAGATTCCAGTAGAATCTAATTCCTCTGCCACAAAGATATTTTCAGTGAGTTTATCGTCTCTGAATCTATATTTTTGTCTTCTTTTGTTTCTTTGAAGTATTTTAAGAATTCTATAAAACATAATTAATATGATTCTTTTTTGCTAAAAGGTGAAATGTGGAGTAAGGGGTGATACCGGCCCAGCTTGCAATGCTGTTGGACTGATTGATCGTACAGTAATGGGAATTAAACATCTATATAGAAAGCCAATCTATGAGCGAACAAAGGTATCTCTTTTGTAATCAGTTGCTTTTGGTTCTTATGTTATTTTTCCATTGAAATTCTAGGTTTATCCTTCTATTATTTTATTATTGTTCCTAAAGTTATCATTTTGCTATTCTTTCCTCAAAATCCTCGTTCTGTTTTTCTATTTATTTATTTATTTATTTATTTATTTTTATCAGTGCTGTAGTTAATATATGCTCTTATGCAGCCATGTAGTATCAATTCCCCAGATTATGGTCCGTTGCCCCCTGATGCTCCTTCATGGTGTCAAGCCCCATATGATCCCGAAGGACTTTTGAGGTTCGTTTGCAATTTTATTATGCTTGTCCCTATAGTTAATATCCTTGACAATTAAATGACGGTTATTTTATTAATATAGATTTAGCAAACTTTGTTAGGCAACTATTCTTTTATGGGAATATGTTATTATACTCATCAGATCATCTTCTGTCACATGAGTTTTCAGTTTCATGTTCTCCCAGTGATCCCTTGCTTTGTCCTTGTAGCTCAGTAATGGCCGCAGTTACCTGCTTGGTTGGTTTGCATTACGGGCACATTCTTGTCCATTACAAGGTAAGACATTCTTCTTGGAGCATATTGTTTATTCTTGTTTGTAAGTTTTTGTTGACAAAGCTATTTTGTTTGCTCTGCCACATGCAGGACCACAGGGATAGAGTCTTTCATTGGATTGTTCCATCTTCTTGTCTTATTGCCTTGGGCCTGGTTTTGGATTTCTTAGGTAAGCGGTTACATTTCATCTTTGCTAGGTGTGAATTTGATAGATGCAGCTATAAAATTAGTGCTGTTTTTGCTTATTTATGTGGTTCATTCTTACAGGAATGCATGTCAACAAAGCCCTTTACTCATTCAGTTACATGAGCGTGACTGCTGGTGCTGCTGGCATTCTATTTGCGGGAATCTACATGCTGGTTGGATTGGATTTCATACTTAATTATGCAATTTCAATAACTGTATCATTGTTTGATTGACTGCTGATTTTTTATATCTTGATTAACATTGATATTTAGACTCCGTTAGGTTAATGTGTTTTATATGATTAGCTAGTAAATAGCGGCATGCTTTTTCTACAGGTGGATGTGCGTGGATATGGACGCATGACTTTGCTGTGGAAGTGGATGGGGATGCACGCACTGATGATTTATATTCTTACAGCCAGCAATATCTTGCCTGTTCTCGTGCAGGGATTTTATTGGAAATATCCAGAAAATAACATTGTAGTTCTCATTTTGTCTCCAAAATTTCTTAGCTCCTGTGATTCTTTGCCTTTGATTTTATTTTCTTATCATCTTTTCATGTGTGCAGCTTCGGTTGATTGGGATTGGAAGATGAGTGTTGTAGATTGGCAGATTACATTATGACGGCTCTCAATTGGCCTTGTTTATAGAAAAAAACCCTCACTACTCTCTGCACCTTAGGCTAGTTGCAGCAAACAGTTAGGAGCTTCTATATATATTTGATATTTGATGCATTTGTAGTCTTGAGGAACTTTCAGATGTTAATTCTTTGTAATACTTAAGAAATAGACTTCTGTATTGAAAACAATGCATTATTATGTCATGGAGAAACACTAACTGATTACTGGTGGCAAAAAGAAAAAGGAATATCACAAACAAGGCATCTTATTAAAATTTAAAAATTCATATCCGGTGTTGTCAAACGAAGAGTACGGATTGAAAACAAAAAAAAAAAAAGCAATTCAAGAAAACACATCGGAAAACTTTAGAAACCACAAGTTTGTGCGTTTAGCTGGGAAGAGATGATGGTTATCAGCGGTGGTGATTGAGTGGAGGTGGTTTAGAAGGCAGGCGAGGAGAAGCAGGGGGAGCAGAGGGTGGCGAGGAAAGCATAGGAGGAGGAGAAGATGGTGGAGAGTCAGAATGATAGAAGGGATATATAGTGTATACAGTTTGAACAATGGTGAGGGCGAAAAGGAAGACTGCAGCGATAAGAGAGAGAATAGCCCAGGGATTCCTGAAATAGGTATGAATGAGGTTGGCACGCCACTCATTCCAGGCTTTCTTACAGTACGCATTGACCTTTTTATGCACAAAATCAAGGCTGCTATCTGGGTCGAGAGTAATATCTTTAGAAAGAGAGTTGAAAAGTTTAGCTACAGCCTTGTCACTGCCAATAGCATTCTGTATGATCCCTCTTGAGTGTAGGAGTGCAACATCCCTTTCACTATCAATGATGTTGTCCATGAAAAAGATATAGGATGTGACCGCATTCCCTGCACCCACATGAAAGCGTTCAAAGGCCATCAAATTCAGAAAGATCGATTCAGTTGCATCATCCACCACAACCACTGGAAGCCTCAGTACTCCACCACGAAATGATATGTCTTTAAGACTGCTGCTTTTACTTTTCTTGAACCTTATTCCAGCTTCATTCAGCTCTGTTGCAGACCTTATAATATTGTCACCGCCTTTATGGCTTCCACTTCGCGATCTGCGCCGGCCCCTTTCCCTACCACCGTGCTTTTGAAGTAAGTTTTTCCTGTAAACATCCAATACGTGCAAGCATTTACCTAGGCTTGACACAGGTGTATTAGGAAAGCAGAACTTGAGGATGAGATTGTTCACAAAATCTTCGTCCTGCGTATATAAATTAATGTTATTAAAACTTAGCGGTGTTGGATTGAAAGAAGAAAATGAATAACATTTTTAGCAGGGGTACCTTTTCTTTGCCGCATTCAACAGCAAGCAGCTTCTCAAGAACCAAGATGGGGAGTTGATTTTCAAGCATGAGCATGTCACGCATAATATATGGCATGATATAGAGCTTCCCATGACCGCTAAAAATTGGATCATTGGGAGCATAATCATCCAATGTTTCAGTAGCGATCCGTAAGATCTCTAGCATGAAACACCCATCAAGAATCATCATTTGCAGAAATCCATCAGTGTCTTGCTGCCAAGATTGAGCAAGTGGATCATAAGAATCTTTTAGAATCTGCACAACTTCAGTTAAAGACTGAATGAAGAGTTCTAAAGGCTTATTTGTTCTCTTAAGAAAGTGAAGGAGGGCTCGTTGTTTGTGCTCCTCCATTGGCGTCAGATGATCTTCCCCGTGATGATAAGGGCCAAAGGACACCGCCTGAGGTCTGTAGGCTTTCTTGTTGAGGTCTGTGACACATGCTGGTATTTTGTAGATTGAGCGTTTCTTCCAGAGCACTGCCTCCTCGGACTTACACGTATCCTTCATTTTCCCAAGCTTCTCATTCACCTCAATAACCCAGTTTGTTTCCGCCATTGCTCCCAAAGTTTCTCAGATATCCTTCAACTCGCTTCTATCTTTTTTATTTTTTCATTTTACAGACTCGATCATCTTCCCAACTCTTTTTTTTTCATTGCTGGCATCACAAGATAAATAAAAGCAGACTTTATGGCATTCCGAAAGAACAACTTCCTAGGTTACATCTATTCTACCAAAACCAAATAGAAGGGTATTCCTTTCTTGTTCTCACAAACATTTCATTGCCTATCACCGATACTTAACCTTCCTTCCAAGTGACCATAAAATCTCACAGAAGAATACTGAAAGTACATCAGAGACGACATAAAATATGATCAGGAAAAGCTGCAGACTTGATACTATTGTGTTTTTACAGGTCCTTTTTTTTTTTAATGCAAATTATTTTGAGGTTGCTAGAAACATTTTTGTTCTTCATCCCTCTCTTTTGGGCTTTACAGGATGAAGTAGCTAGCTCTACTGTCAGCCCAACCCACCACTCAATGAAACACGGCCCGATTACTTCATTCATCTACCTCTACCAACGAGAGAAAGCCATTACTACTGTTTGTCTTCTCTCCATACCTGCAATTGTCTCTTTTCTCTTGGAGATAAATAAAGTCACGTTTACAGGTTTAATGACAGAGTCGGTGGGACTGAAAAATGAGAGTGCACAGTGGATGTGGGTTCTCTCGGGCACATTTTATGAAATTAGCCCCTTGGGTTTTTATAGAATCGAGTCGCCTCGTAAATTTGTGCTGGGGAAGTCATTTGCTTACGCAAGGTCAAATAGGAATTATAACCCAACTTCTTCAATTGCTTTCATGTTTTATGTGCTTAATTCTTACAACAGCCGCATTCTTCAGAAAACAACCTGCTTTCTTCTTTCAAAAAGGGGAAACCACAGCATTCTTAAGACATTTAACTGCTTTTTCTTTATTACATTGCCTCAACCACAGCATTCTTGAGCCCATTGCCTCAACCAAATTCAAATTAGATCATCCATTCAAATTAGGTCTTGTTAAGCCAATGAGCTTCCAAACTTATAAACACATGTCACTCCCTTTATCTTTTCAATGTGGGATATGGAAAGCTTGAGAACGATATGATATTTTCATGACTTTTCTTGCTTTATTAACCATTAAATCCAATCACATTTTCATGATTTTTTTTTGCTTTAACTATTTCTAATGCTTTCATGGGATGTGTATGTGATAGTTAAAGTCAAAAAAATCATAAAATTTTGATGAATTCAATGGTTAAGAAAGCAAGAAAAACCATGAAAGAATAAAATTTGAGAAGATTATTCTTTTTTTATGATTTTTCTTACTTTCTTAACCATTAAATCCATCACATTTTCATGATTTTTTTGGCTTTAACCATCATATACACATGCCATGAAAGAATTAGAAATGGTTAAAGTAAAAAAATCATAAAAATGTGATGAATTCAATGGTTAAAAAAGCAAGAAAAATAATGAAAATATCATGTTTTCAAGCTTCCCATATTCCACATTGAAAAGATAAAGGGAGTGATATGGGTTTATAAGTTTGGAAGCCCATCACCTTAGCAAGACCCAATTTGGATGAATGACCTAATTTGAATTTGGTTAAAGTAAATGGATTGACATGTGTCTTTTTCTCATTTGTTTATTTTAACAGGTGACATGACGCTTACATGGCATCGTGACAGATGATGTAACGTACCATGTCATCATTTTAGCAAGGGACGAATGATGTGGCGTGCCATATCAATACCTCCGGTCAAGATTATCACCGAAAATCGGTAAATATAATTTTTATGCAAAAATATATTAAGTTCAGTAATATTTCTGTTAAAAAAAAATAAGTTAGTTATTTTTTGATAACAAGGTTTAAGTTCAGTGATCATGGATAAAATTAACCTTAAAATTTGCTATGATTTTGCCGATCTCTGTTTACCATCCCCTTTGACGTAACCTCCTTTCTAATAATTTTTACTACTCATGTTTGTTACTTTGAATTTTTTTAGTTTCATATTCTTGTACGTGTCGAGTGATCACCATTTGAGAATTTAAGAAGACAATGAACTTTTTTATTTGCTTGCTTTATGTATAATTACAATGAACTTATGTTAAAGTGTTGAGAATTTATTATATGAAAACTTGTCTTGGTTGTTAAATCATTGTTCGTTGGTTTGTCAAACTAATTTGTAATGAAGTGGTTCGAATTGTGTCCATGCAGTATATTTTAAGAGGTGATCGAATGGTATGGTATTTAAATTGTTATTTTCTGTTCAATTAAAGTTTATATATGTTAGTTTGAGAAAGTTTTTGAAATTTCCAGTTGCAGAATAAAATAAAATAAAATAAGAAAAGAGATGATAGAGAAAGCATCAACTAGATAGTATATTTAATCAAGTGTTAGCTTAAAAATTAAATGTGAAGAGCACGTGGTTAGCTTGGTTCATAAATACTATATGATTCTTGCAATATAAGGTAATTAATTAATTAATTAAAGAAGAAAGAAGAAAAGAAGAAGAAGAAGAAGGGTTTTTGAATATTGTATAATTGGTCCAAGTTTGTGAAGTAGAAGTAGCATTATATTGACTTTAAAGTTTGTGCTTGATTTTATACCCATTCTCATAACGAACAATTGTGAATCCGCGTTTGGAAATTATTAGATGAACGGCGGAACTAACGCGTCAATAGTTTACAAATTAAGTTCGGAGTCGGTCAACTTTTTTCTTTTCATATTTCTAATTCTAATTACTGTTTTTAAAATCACCAACCTAATCAAAAACTTAATCAATTTATCCTTCCTCTTCTATCAGTACTAATTCAGATTATTAATTATATCACCATTCACTTATTATTTCTTATGTAATAATTCAAGTACAAATTCATGACACCCTTATTTCTTGCTTTCTGGTTTTCAGACTAATAAATTATTCAAATCAAGTGGTTTTTATCAAGAAAATTACTTATAATATATATTAATGTGCTCAACGGTGATTACTTCGGTTAAACATTGGTTATTAAGTCTTTGTCAGGTTTCTTTTTTCTTTTTCCAACGTTGCGCATTTAATTAACAAAATAAAAAATATTTAGTCGCTCTAGTTGAAACAAATGTACCACAAGAACGGAGTCAATTAATTTTTTTTGGAAGAGTACGTCTCACCAGTATTCAAATTCGGTTGGTTTAACTAATATAAATCGGATACTGCAAAGGTACATTGCAGAAAACGATACTATCAATGCCGTAATTTCCATACACATACCAAGTTCATCGATCGAACTCAAGATATGTTTAAGGGAGACAAAATCCCCATCCACTCTGACCATCAAATGATCTTATAATATACTTAATGAAATCATTTAATTATGTAAATTATGAAATACCAACTGTTTTAGTGATTGCGATTTTCTTTGCCAAGCTCCAATCCATTTAGTCATGAGAGCTGTACTGGACTTTGTGGTATATGACATATTCTTTTGGCCGAAAAGAACAGAAATAAATCAGAATCATGCGTATAGGAATCCCTTTATCATCAGAAACATGGGCAAATTAAGTTGATAAAATACATACTTTTGGTTTGGATAAAATTAATTAAGCATCTACTTAATTACTCCCTGTTACCTAAAGTTGAGGTCTTTCTCATTCAATACGATCACAGTATGTACTTGTTAAAAGTAATAAAAAAAATATTCATTCAATACATTTAGATAAATGTTCAATTTGTACGGGTAAAACCAAAGCAGTAGAAATCAATACATTCCATTAATCTAAATTCGTATTAAATAAATATATAAAATATTTTATTTTAAATATTTCAAATTGTTCCATAATCAACCTCCACTGCTAATAAATATAAAATCTGTATCATTGGATCTTAAAGGATACTTTTTACCAATTTATTCATTAAGATAAGTAGTGTATAATATCATTCCTGATTTTAGGTATAGCAGACTAATTGTTGGAAATAGTTAAAATAAGAAGGAAAAATATAAATATAAATTTGCCATTATAAAACTCGTGTGAACATTACAATTAAACTAATTAAGAGTTTTTTTTTTTTTTTTGGAATGGCGTAAGAATTTTATTCATCAGACATCAAAAGCAAAGCTACGTGAGAAGGAACAGAGTCCCGCTCAAGAAAACAAACATTAGGAATGGTAACTTTAGCTAATAATTAAGAGTCTGTTTTAGTTTCTTTAATTGTTATTTTTAAATTTTTTTTATTATTTAAATCGAATTTAATTATAAATCATATATTTTGACTATACCAATTTTAGTAAATAAGACATTTAACTTAAACATAATCATAAAACTTAGCTAACTTAATTTTTTTACTTTTTATATATTTAATTATAATAATTTTACATTAATATTAAAAAAGTTGCAACTCACATGTTGTAGAAATATTAATTCTTGTTGGGATTTGTTTTGGTGCATGGGCGTACTTAATGCTTAATTTATAATGGATGCAAAATAAAATAATATTGTATTTTTAGTTAACAATGCATAATGGCACGAGCCAATATAAGAGAGAGCAAAAATTATATATAAATGGAGAATTCTTTTCTAAATCGGTTTATGAAATTACACACACATATAATACAAATGGTCTTTTTCTAAATTATTTATTCTCTCACAATACGCCACTAATTTGATTTAAGAGTAATTTTATGAATCTGATTTAGGTGTGTATATATATATATATATTAGTCTATTCCTTGGTACGAAATATTATAATAAGAAATTATCGATATAGATTTAAAGAGCGAAGAATTATTATGAAATTCAAAAAGAAAAATAATAATAAAAAAAGGATGGGTTGTTGCGGTCAGGTTTGACCGGCATATGCTTCCTACAAGCTTCGGAGTTGCGTATATAAGTAGGCGGTGAATTGGAAATATCCTTATAAAAACACATATCAATTTGGAAGTTTGTTGGTTTGTGAATTGTGATAGAAAGAAAAGGGAAGAAAATGAGAAGCGAGGGGGGGAAAGGAACTTATCATTCTGAAAATAATTCCGATACAGAGAGCATAGGCAGTGACCGCAGCGCATTTAGCGGTCCTCTGAACAATAAACGATCTTCAAAGAAGAGCGCGAGGTTCAATATTCCAGGTGAAAATGATAATCAAGATCCATCTTCACCATCATCCTACGTTGAGATTACTTTGGATATTCGTGAGGATTCAGTGGCTGTTCACAGTGTTAATCCTGCTGCTAACGATGATCCTGAATTTGCTTTGCTTGCTAAGAAGACTCTTGAAAACAAATCTTCTTCCTTTCGATCATCCTTGTTTCGGAACACTTCCTCTCATATTAAGCAAGTCTCACAAGAGCTCAAACGTTTAGCTTCCCTCACAAGGCGGCCTTCCTCCGCCAGTAGGTATGAGAGGACAAAGTCCGCCGCCGCTCACGCCTTGAAGGGCCTCAAGTTCATCGCTGCCAAAACTGGTTCCTCTGGAAATGGCTGGCCTGCTGTTGAAGCCAAGTTTAATCAACTTACTTCTTCCACCAACGCCCTCCTTCCTTCTTCCTTGTTTGGCGAATGCATAGGTACCTCCTCCTCCTTTTTCATCAATCAACTCAATATCCTTTTTGTTTAATAATATTATTATTATTTTATAATGGAACTTTTCGTCTAATTATTAATTATATATTCACCCACTCCACTCAGGCATGAACAAGGAATCTAAAGAATTTGCTGGCGAATTATTTGCTGCTCTTGCTCGGAGGCATAACGTTGTTGGTGATTCAATTAATAAGGCCCAGCTTAAACTGTTCTGGGATCAGATTTCGGACGAGAGCTTCGACTCTAGGCTTCAAACCTTCTTTGACATGTAAGCTACCTATATATATACATATTTAATTATCTCATAATTATGTAATGATCAATTTGGTGTTGGTTATTTTATTTTGATTTCTTAATAATTTAATCCATGCAGGGTGGACAAAGACGCTGACGGAAGAATCACAGAAGAGGAAGTTAGAGAGGTAATTAATTTAATTATTGAATTTATAACTGGTCAACGGTGAGCCTGGACTCTTTCAAACCAAAAATGAAATATTAATAATAATCAGTTTTAGTTAATTAACGGCATCCGCCGTCATGCCCATGTTCATTAATTGTAGATTATTACCATGAGTGCTTCTGCAAACAAGCTTTCCACCGTTCAGAAACAAGCCACCGAGTATGCTGCACTAATTATGGAAGAATTGGACCCAGATAATGCCGGATACATCATGGTAAGTAAACTTCATATGTGTCTCAACATTTGGCATATTAACTCTTACAATAATAATATATTAATAAATGGTGATTGACAGATACATAACCTGGAAATGCTGTTACTGCAAGCTCCCAACCAATCGGTGAGGATAGGAGATAGCCGAATTTTAAGTCAAATGCTGAGTCAGAAACTGAAGCCAACACAGGAGAACAATCCATTGAAAAGAGGGTATCAAAAAGCCAAATACTTTTTCTTGGATAACTGGCAGAGGATATGGGTGATGGCATTGTGGATTGGAATTGTAAGTGGTTTATTCACATATAAGTTCATACAGTACAAGAACAAGGCGGTGTACGATATAATGGGGTATTGTGTTTGTGTTGCCAAAGGAGGGGCAGAGACCCTTAAATTCAATATGGCCTTGATTTTACTACCAGTCTGTAGGAATACCATTACTTGGCTGAGAAACAAGACCAAGTTGGGAGTGGCTGTGCCTTTCGACGACAATCTAAATTTCCATAAGGTAATTAATAATGGCCTAGTACGGACTTAATATATAAAAAATGTTTGAATTATATTTGCTGAATGGTGCGCGGTGTGGTACACGATATAGGTAATTGCAGTTGGGATTGCGATTGGGGTTGGACTACATGCGGGGGCTCATTTAACATGCGATTTCCCTAGGCTTCTTCATGCCACGGAAGAAGAATATGAGCCCATGAAACCATACTTTGGAGAGGAGCAACCTGATAATTACTGGTGGTTTGTGAAAGGAGTGGAAGGGGTTACTGGAATTATAATGGTAGTGTTAATGGCAGTAGCATTTACACTTGCCACTCCTTGGTTCAGGCGTAACAAGCTCAACTTGCCCAAACCTCTCAAGAAACTCACTGGCTTCAATGCCTTCTGGTATTCTCACCATCTATTCGTTATTGTCTACGCTCTCCTCATCGTCCATGGGATTAAACTTTACCTCGCTAAGAAGTGGTATCAGAAGACGGTTAGTTCTTAATTTCATTTCTCTACTCCAATTCAAATTTTCTTAATTTCATTTCTCCACTCCAATTCAAATTAACTTCACTCATTCCACTAGCTTGTGTTTAATTGTTCCCATTTTCTTTCGGCTGCAGACATGGATGTATCTTGCAGTGCCAATTATTCTTTATGCATGTGAAAGACTGATAAGAGCTTTCAGATCAAGCATCAAGTCTGTTAAGATGCTCAAGGTAACGTAATATCTCAAATTATTACTACATTTAATTAAAACCCGATGGAGATTTATAACTTATAAATTACAAATAGGTTGCTGTGTATCCGGGAAATGTGCTGGCCTTGCACATGTCCAAGCCACAGGGTTTCAAATACAAGAGTGGACAGTACATGTTTGTCAACTGCGATAAAGTTTCTTCCTTCGAATGGTAATTAGATGATTGATTCCAATAATTAATTAATAACAAAAGCCATTCGTCGCCATCGATTTAATAATTGGGAATATTCATTCAGGCATCCATTTTCCATCACTTCAGCACCAGGAGATGATTACCTGAGCGTGCACATTCGAACACTAGGAGACTGGACGCGCCAGCTCAAAACTGTTTTCTCAGAGGTACGTATTTGTCTATTTGGGATTATACTTTTCTGTTTCTTTTCCAAATTGCCAACTCTCTAATCTTTGTGTTGATATCAAATATGATACATATATGGGTTGTTGTCAGGTTTGTCAGCCTGCACCTGCCGGTAAGAGTGGACTGCTCAGAGCTGAAGGCTCGCAAGGGGGAAACAACCCCAAGTAAGTGTGTGTGTGTGTGTTGTGGATTATCTTAACTTGGATCACAAGTGTATATAATTGCATGAGCAATGCATGAAACTAACTAAGAATATGAAAATGCAGGTTTCCAAAGATATTGATAGATGGACCATACGGAGCACCAGCACAGGACTACAAGAAATACGACGTGGTGCTGCTAGTAGGACTTGGGATTGGAGCGACACCTATGATAAGCATAGTGAAGGACATAATTAACAACATGGAGAAGGGGGGAGATGATTTAGAAGGAGGTGGTGGTGAGAGAAAAGGATTCAAGACAAGAAAAGCATACTTCTACTGGGTGACAAGAGAACAGGGATCTTTCGAGTGGTTCAAAGGAATAATGAACGAAGTTGCAGAGATGGATGATAAGGGTGTGATTGAGCTACATAACTACTGCACAAGCGTGTACGAAGAAGGAGATGCCAGGTCAGCACTCATTGCCATGCTTCAATCACTTCATCACGCAAAGAACGGTGTGGATGTGGTTTCAGGGACGAGGGTCAAATCCCACTTTGCTAAGCCTAATTGGAGACAAGTCTACAAGAAAATCGCACTTCATCATCCTCAAGCCAGAATTGGTTGGTTCACCAACTCTACCCCACTAATTCCTCTTTAATCTTTTTTCTTTTGTTTTGTTTTCCTTGATTACTATAATTAATTTACATGTGCGTGTGTGTGATTGCAGGTGTTTTCTACTGTGGGGCACCGGCACTAACAAAAGAGCTTAGGCAATTAGCTTCCGACTTCTCCCACAAGACTTCCACTAAGTTCGATTTTCACAAGGAGAACTTTTAACCTTTAACTGGACATTCGCTCCCCTAAGCTTTTGCTCACTGCTTTTCAACGTCATTCAACCATCACCCCAACTTCTGCAATTTGCATATATAGACGCGCTCATCAATGCTTCCGTTACTCTTTTTCTTCTTCCATCATTTTTTCTTTCTTTTATTTCTTTTTCCTAGATTTACAAATGTTTCAAATATAAATTAAGCACATTACATGTACTATCTCACAGGGTTAATCTTCCGTCAATATTTATCTCTTGAATTTATATATAATTTTCAATTAATTAATCTTTGTTTCTTTTTTTTTTCTTTCCTTTTTTGTGTCTTCAAACGCTAATATATGTATGTTGCTAATGTTATAATATGACAAGCACACAAATTAATTAAAAGAAGAAGAAGATGAGAGATATATTGATAAGATCACTTGAATTCTCAAAAACCTTTGCCAAAATCTTGTTTGCTTGCTTAAGACATTCCCATACAGATTAAAAAAAAAAACATAGTTGATGTAATCCAATTAATTATAATTTATATTTTTAAAGGATTATCTTTTTCCACAAAATATCAAATATCTAATCTGGAAGAAAGAAGATAGATAAGATAATGAAAGCAAACCTACCCACGTTTGAAATAAGTTGTAGATTCAACTTGAGAATATATATTCTATTCATCGAACCTAACAATTGTCTCATATTTTTCACACACATAATACCAAATTAATATAGACGTTCACTGAATCTAAAATATATTTCTATTTATGGGTATGAACTTATTTTATTTATGTAGGAATTTGTAGAGAGACTACTGCCATGGCAACTTTTGATTAGTTGCGTTGAATCATTAGAATTTTCAAACTACCGTGATGGCCTCGTTCATGCTAATGTTAATGCGAAATTGCATGTTAATTGCTTAAGGATTTATCTTATGGGATCAATTAAATTAATCCAAGTCAGCAGCAACTTGCAATACCGGGAAGAAATTTACACATAGCAATGTTTCTTTTTATTCCAGCTGGTCAAATGTCGTTGCTATTATTGACCCAAAAAAATAAAAAGAAAAGAAAAAACAATTATACCAAGAAATGAAAAAAAGCAGCACGGATTGACTCCGCCAATGGCCATAGCGCATTAGACAACAAAGTCAACTAATAAGCCAATCATGCACAACGCAACAGTATGCTGTTAACTCATTTCTAAGCTAACGAAATCAAAGTATGGGTGGATTAGATTATGTGAAAAAGGTTGAAATAAAATAAGAAAATGTAGATAAAGGTTATACACTTGAGTTTTATTTTGTTTGATTGCATATGGAAGAATAATGTTTAGTACTAGAATCACTTCAAATATACTTATATATTAATCACAATTATAACATTTTACTACTTTTTAATTTTCTTAGCAAATTATTATAAATGTCATTTAAATTATTCAAAATTTTTTCTACATAAATTACTCCATGCATTCATACACATCATAAATGCAAGTAACTGCACTAATTAAGCAAATGATAACAAGCATCACGCACTGATTTCCAAATCTGACCAATTGCAGCTTAATTTTTAATCATTGTTCTCGAAAACACAAGCCACGCTGAATTTTCTTCCTACTCAAGGTTGGGAACACGGTAAATGTGTTGCATCATTTTTTTTTTCCCCTCAAACATCATGGATCTCTCTCACATATATATATATATATATATATATATATATATATATATATAAGTTCAACAGCTTACCACTAAATCAATCAAACTTTTACCTACAACTTGATCTCCTTAATAAATGATTTTTACTGCTGATACTGATAGTCACATGCAAATCCCGATCCCGATCCCTCGGCTTTCGACAAGATGATACCAAGTGGCTTGTTCTAATTCAATTTATGAGAATGGATGTTAAGCCTCCTACCTCCTATGCATTTCCATGACGTTTCAGTGTTGATCATCTCAACTGATTGCCAAGATTATGGTCAGCAATGGTGGGTTGTAGAAGAGGAATCAAGGACAGAAGAAAATTAGACAAGAAAGGAAAGTAGATTAGAGAGAGAGAATTTTGGAACTTTTTATTTACCGATGAAATTTTATATTTTCATACAAAAAGAAATTGAAAAACTATCATTTTCCACCAATTAACTAATTATTCTCATTCCATCAACCAACAATTTCTGCTAATCTCCACTCAGTGACAATCAATATAATTGCAGTATGGCTTTTCATCCATTAAATTTTTTATTTCGACTGGTAAAGATGCAGATCTTGTTTCACTTATCATCATCGCATCAGTGCTACCACTTCTCATATGCAATGATTTTAGCCATCAGGCGAACATAACAAGTCATGCTAGATTTTTGGCAGAATTATAGTTTGCAGCAAAGTAGATGCGTTTGATACCAAATGTGGTAAAACTAATGCTTTGATAACCACATGGATTCTGTTTTGTGGGGTCAATCAGAACAAAGGTTACACGCAACTGAAAACGGCGGAATATGCCTCTCCGTGCATTATGCGCTACGTGCAAGAGCAATAAGCAAATTATCAAAGTTAGCATTCTCACTTTATGAAATGTCTGAATAAAGGAGTTGTAAGCATACAGCACATTTGACATTGTCTGATGTTATCTTAAGGTGAAGAAAAGCAAGGAAATGTGGCTCTTCTTTAAACCCTTAGCCAAGTCGAGGTTGATTAATGTACCCCTGCTATTTGCTCAGAAAAATGTTCCCTTGATAATTTTACGTCACCAAGTCCCCCGAACATAATCATAAATGTGCCCCCTGCTTAACTTCACTAGCTACTTCAATGTCGTAGTATAAATATATTTCTTGTTTAACAGATGTATAGTTTAAAATGGAGAACCAAACCACAGAAGATCAGAAATCACGTATCAAAATTTATAGAGAGGGCTACCAAAAAGTTCAATAAAAAATAACAACACTAACAAGTCCTGTTTCTACTGACTCTTCTTCCGGTTGTCACCTTCTGTTCTACCAGAAAGGGTTTGCGCTGAATCAACATCATTAGGGTCACTAGCATTATGGCTAGCAGACAATTCATCCATTTTCATATCATTAGAGTACTTTTTGATTCTTATGGAAATAAGGATGCTTGACACAATCCCTAGTAAGGGAAAGAGGTAAGACCACACCTTAGATTTTTGGGAGCCAGATGTTGAAGCAACTGCAACACCAGCAAGACTGCCTATGGATGTGTTCTGTAAAATCATTGGTAGACAGCCAATGACTGTTGGGAGCAGGAAATCCACTATGAACCCAACATTTGTAGCAGCCAGGGCATAGTTAATTACATAAGAAGGCATGGGTGAGAAGCGTGCAAGAAGGACAAATCTCCAACCATCTCGTTCGACTCCTTTGGAAAGAAGATGAAAGTATTTGTTTCTCTGCGCCCACTCCATGGCTGAACTTGAACTCCTGAAAACTAGCCTGGACAAATCCAAAATGTCAAAGCAAACCTAAAACTAATCAACACCACCAAATACATACAGAATAGCACAGAAACTGCAATATCTTCATAGTCAAAGCTTTACTAGTGCAAATGCTAGCAGAGAGTTCTTGCACAGGCCAACTTAAGAGAGTCTCTGCAGGCCGAGAGATCAGAACTGCATAAGACCCTATATTTTCAAGTTCTTGGATGTCTTTGTATGCTCTTGGCTCTCCATAGCGTGCAAAGTCCAGATATTTACACTCGCAGGAATAAGATTGACAAGAAGGCAATGAAAAATTTCCGTTGCAATTTAGTAAATAAGAGAGTTTTTTTTTTTTTTGGTCATTAAAATATCCTTTTCTTAGTTTATGGGCAATCTTTTGGGTACATTTTTTGACTATCCAAAAGAACCTCTGACATACAACTACAAGAGTTGGCCCAATGAGCACAAGGTTTATGTTTGGAGTCCCGCTAAACCTTAATCCCAAATCAACATACAAGGAACCTCATCAATGGAAAATAAACTTCCTAATAAATAGGAAAAAGTGCAGATATGGCCCTATCATATTTTTTGATTTAATTGGCTTCTTAAAGTTTGTCTTTGGACAAAATTAGCTCCTTTGAGTTTAGTTTTAAGCCAAATCAATGCCTTTAAAATTGGATTTTTGACCAAATCATCATTCATCTTGCCTGTTATGTACCAAAATAATCTCTCGACTCACCTAATGGTGCCCACAGTAAGAAAAATGACAAAATGAGAGATAACTTGGATCTAAAATCAAACTTTAAGGGGATGATTAAGCCCAGAATCAAACTTGAAGGGTGTAATTTGCTCAAAAATCATAAATCTAAGAATCATTTTCAAACTCCATCGATGCAGTAGCACTTATGACTGCTTGCTTTTCCATAATATCAAGCAAATATGAATAATTTTACTAAAAGTTAGCTACCACGTGCTGCTGTAATTCTCCCTCATGCCTTCTTTTTGATTTATAAGAGGAAGAGGGATTATATTGACATCTTTATAGTCAACAAATTTCTCCCTCTGCTCATGTTTATGTCTTGTAGCTCTTCTCCACTATTTCAGTGGAATGGAATGCTTGTTTAAAAATTCTACATCAAATTACATCAACATATATATGTCTCCAAGGTTTTCATTAAAATTTTGCACTCGCCAACTGAAATATACCATCAACATGCTACTAATTTCTCACGTCTTCTTTAAATTTTTTTAAAAAAATGTCTAATGCTTCTTGGAATTCTCAGACAAGTTATTAGGCACCCATGTTCACACACACACACACTAAAAAAAGGGGGTGAAGCCAAACGCAAAACGAACTAATAATGTTCCCGATGGCAAACAACCATTGGAAATAACGGTTGATTCATTAAGGAAGCAGCAACCGATATAATCGTTAACATCCGATTTCGAATACTATGAATTGTGAGATAAAAGTTGGGAAACTTCTTTCACGAAAAATAAACATTAGAATTTATTTTAAAGTTTCAACCTTTCAGGCGACACACACACACACACATATATATATATATTTGTCAATACTTAATCCCAACTCTCGCAGCCAGGTGAATGGAAAAGAGCGGGAGCATATAATTTAGGCTGACTAGAGACAGCAGAATAAAATGAGATCCAAAGAACAAGACTAGAAGAATTACTAAATCAAATGCTCAGTAAGAGATTATGTAGAAAACAGCGTGAGAATTGAATGGAGGAAAGCACCATTCGATCTCAGCCTTGGAAAAGAGATAATTGATTAATGATTTGAAACAATTAATAATAAAAGCAGGGAAGATTTTAAGCAGATAGGAGAAAAGGAAGGAAAAAAAGTTACCTGCCGATCCAGAAAGAGAGGGAAGCACCAAAGACCTTGGCTAAGAAAACGCAGATAACAGCAGGAAAGAATCCGAAAATAAGAGAAGCGGCAGCCTCGAAGAAAACAGCATAAGGCAAACAGAGTGCGAGGGTGAGGGTGTGAACCGCAACATAAACAGGCATCGCCCACATCCCCAACCCATCCGACCATTTACCAATAACCTCCATAGCACCTTCTTTGTCCCATCCGTACTGCTTGCTTACCCCTCTCATTATCGCCAACAAGCCCACCACCGCACATAGCTTCCACCATTTCCCCATCATTCTTCTTTCTCCAACCTTTGATCCTCCAACACCAACTTCGTCTGTTTTTCAGCATTTTACAACCATCTGAGCAATTACGAAAACGGTCCTAAATCAAACCCATTTTTGGGCCTTCAACTATCTCCTCTTTTTTCGGCCTTTTCTTAGTAGGCCCAATATCCCATTAGTGAATAGGGCTATAAACTACAAGTAATAGTTGTAACGGCTTAATCTCTAATTATATAATGATGGTAATTAACAGTTACTTTAATACTTATTCCGTTCAAATAGTTCAGCTTAACCAGATGAGTAACTGGGTTACCGTATACTAAGAATAAAATTATATGTTGGCAGTAGACATGCGCAAATGCTCACATAGTTGAAATCATGTGCATTGAGAGTGAGACTAGTCATGTATCAGAAAGTTTATTCCAGTTATAGAGCCATAATAAACCAAAGCTCATAGTTTGGTTACAACTCCATTATAAACGAAACAAGTTAAGTTTTAGTATAAAAAAATATTAATTTAATGGAAACATAAAGATGAAAGTTAAAAGTGAAGAATAAGGAAAAGTAAGCATAATGAATTAAATCCCAGGTGATGGGAGTGCAGAATCCAACTAATCCAAGTCCAACGAATATTTATTGAATTATAGGCAGTCAATGGAGGTGTTTTGTTGTGAGCATAACATAACATAACACGTGCGTTGGATAAAAAAAATTGGGTCAAAGTATTCGATGGTGTTGGTTTCCAGAAGAAATTGATTGATTGGAAATCAGCAAGTATGCCAATTTTTATTTATCAACCAATCCTGTTTTTGCTGATTATACAGAGCCATCAGCTGATGGCCGAGTCGCCGTTTTTGACATAATCTCCAAGTTGGGCCACCCACCGCTTGATTTTGGTTTGTTGTGTTTGTTAATTTTTTTTTTTTTTTTTATGATACTCATTCGCTGAATCGAAGGGTTAATTAGGTATGTAGCCAATCATATATGACATGTCAATCATATATTATCTGTTTAATTATTATTTTAATAACATAATAAATTAATTTTTAATTTTTTTTATTTTAATTGAAATAAAATAAAATTTTAATAATTTTTATATTAAAAATTATTTTATTATAACTATTTGATTATAAATCGCAAAATCGAATGACTACGGATATAATTAAGTTAATTAACCTCTCAATCAAACCCATATGTAGTTATATCATTGATAAATATATGCTGTATATGAATAAAACATAAGCAGTCCAATATAACATAAATCCATCCATACCAAATCAGGAGTGTCAAAATTTAAGATTTGTTGCTACACCTTCCGTTTTTTTTTTTTCAAACAACAAAAAAAGAAAAACATTGTTTCTTTTTTTATTCATCTCAAATAATTGACTTTACTTTTTGAAATTGTAATAAAATATTTTATATACAAAAGTGTAAATTGCTTTTTAAAATTTAAAAAAAAGTACAATTCAACGTTTGAAATTTAATTTAATGCAATATCACACTTAATATTTTAAAATTAAGGCAATTTAGCCTCTAAAATAACATGTATTCAATACGTATTCAATTTTTAAATGTCATTCATAATTTTAAAGATCAAATTATTCAAATTTTATAAGATTTATCTTGTTTTTATATCTTTTTTGATTTAAAATAATTTTTGATAAAATTGAGAAAAACCAATAATTACCTTAATATATGCGTGAAATGAAAAAAAAATAATTGATCTATAATAAAGGGATATATATATATATATACACTTGATAATTATATACCAACCAATTAATGGTACATTAAAATGTTAGAATTAAATTTTACACTCGTGTCTAATTGAATTGGTTGAACATAAAAATCAATTTGAATTTGATTTTAACATATGATTTAATGGTTTTTTAGTTTTTTTTTCCAACTCTAATATATATTATTATAACTTTCCAAACTACTCTTAAGTATCCAGAAATAGATAATATTATATGCGTGCGAATAACATAAGATCCTATTTTAAATGGAATTAAATATCTTTAAGAATAAAATAGAGTTATACTGATAAGGGAAATTAGTATGGAAAATGGGAAATTAATTAATGTTTAAGTGCTTTAAGTGGAGTAGTTAATTTCAAGCAAGTTACGGATTGATTTCCTTGGAAGTGTGTAGGAACACAAATCCTTGTCGTACGCAACCGGAACTCTTGAAAAGTGACCGGGACGGAAAGTATCAATTAATGTTTGTGGCAGTGAAGCTCAGTAGCGACCTTTCTTTTATCCAATATATGCATATAGAGTCCTTAATTAAATCCTAAATGAGTTAAATATTCCTTTGTGGAAGTGTTAATATATATATATATATAAAAAAAGAGAGAGAGTGTGTGTGAAACGCAAGGACCATATCCAATCCATCCTTCAAATGCTTTTGTTTGTCTTTCCATAGACCATTTAGACAGAAACGATATATTATTTCTTAATTACAGAGTTCGTTTTTCATATTTCTTTATATTGTTTTAAATGTGTCATATTAAATAAAATTAATTAAGGACTTTTTGCTCTGATATATATGTCTATATACTAAGACAAAAGATAGTAATGAATATATTAGAAAAAAAAAACTATATTGTTTTTAACGTGTACCGTTGGTTCATAAATTAAATTGTTAAGCTAATTAATGGGCTTTGCATTTCTTTCCAAAGGAAAAGCGTAAAATGAGTTTAGTTAGTGTTACGTAATAAATTCATATCACGTGCCATTTTTGTAAACCAAAAGTTGTAGAATAAAAATTGTCAAACCGCAAACAATAAACCTATTATTATTTAAAAAAGAAAGTATGGAATAGATGAATCACGTAGCAGGGCATTGCTGACCAAATGAACAGAATCTATGAGCCGGATTATCCATTACGCGGCCGTCAAGCCCTATTATAAAACCAATATCTAATTAAAAATTTACGTATATAATAATAGTGTTTGGGTTTGGATTGGAAAGTGGCAGTCAAATGAACGTGTCAAAGTTTGTAAAATAAAATAAAGGTACTAGCAGAAGTAGAAAATAGCTTTACCTATGTCTCTCTCTCTCTCTAATCCAATAAGCTTCTGTTTTCTATTGTTTATATATGTTGAGTTTCTTTATACCCCCCACACACACAAACTCCCCAACTCACCATAAACTCTTTAAAGATCTTGAAAAGTGAAAAGCAAGCTATATACACAGAAGAAGAAGAAGAAGAAGAAGAAGATCAGAAATGCGTATAAAATTTCTGAAACTGCAAGTGATCTTACAGCTGATGGGGAACCGCATCTCATGCGTCCATATCCACCCAAAGAGAGAATTACAAAGTATAAAGCTTATTAAATGGGATGGAGTGGTGAAGATCTACCACCAACCCATCCTTGTCTCACAAGTACTAGTGGATTATCCCAAGCATCTGGTTTGTCATTCAGATTCATTCTTCATAGGACAGAAGATCCCTCCTCTTTCTCATCATGATCACCTTCAGCTCGGCCACAACTATTTTCTTCTTCCCAACCATTATTTCCACACTGTATTATCCTTTGTCTCTATTGCCTCTTTTTTAAACACTTACAACACCCAATCTACTAATTCTCTGCTAAAGAAAGCTGCCGTTTCCCAAGTTTTTGAAATTCAAAAATCTCCATCTGGCTGTCTTAGAATGCGCGTTTCCGATGAATTCATATCTCAACTCATGCACCAAACCCAAACCAAAGATGTTCATTCTAATCATAATCAACTATGCACCACCCCTCAGCTGGTGAAAGATTACAGACTCTTGGTTGCTTCTCCGCACTGGAAACCGAAGCTGGAGACTATTAGAGAGAAGGAGAAGAAGAAACTTTCTTCATTTGGGATGAAAAGAAGGAAGAAAGCTCATTCTAAGACCAATCATCTTCCACCTGCAATGTCCTCTAAATCTTCTTCCAAAGCCAAGATCAAGATCAAGATCAAGTTCAAGTTCAAGTTAAGAAAATCAAAACAGCACTAGCTGGGCAGGCAGGAGTTCTAGATTTTATTTTAATTTTTTTTTCTTCATTTTCTGAGGATGGTTGATTGTATAACTGGTCAAATACTCTGTTCAACTCATTACAAAGTATAAATTAAACAAAACCAATACTCTTAGAATTCGTAACCATGTACCGCTGCTGTGCATATATTTTTATAATTAAATGAGCAAAACAATTTTGGCAGAAATGATTTCTTCTAATTATTGATGACTTAATGGATGAATAGTAAGTTTGATGAGATAGAATGGATGGGATTTGGCAAAATCGGGAATTGGGTTTGGCAGTGTTGGACTGACTGATTGGTACAGAACAGAAAGAGGCGTGCAAATTTTGTAAAATTTAATAGATGAGGACACTTTAACAGTCAAACTAGTTCATCTCCTTTCCTTTTTCACGTAAACAATCAAACTCTTATTGTATATCATTGGAGTTGAATGGAATTTACCAGCTGGATATTGTTTTATATACATTAATTTTTTTTAAATAAAAAAAAATTAGCCAACTCATCAGTGAATTGTGACCACACACCAAATAATACTGTTACTATCACAATTCAGACTTGCTAATACTATGCCTATCCCCAATTTGTAATGATAAAAGTTATAAACTCTGAGAGTGAATTTTCAAATCAAGTAATAATAAGTGCATTAAAAAGATGCTGTCAATTATTTTTTCTCAACACACATATACATGGCCGTAGACGGCGCCGCGCCGTCCTGCTTAGCGAATTCTACGGCTAAGGATGATATCTTTTGACTAAATCTGCGTCTAGATCCGCCTCCAATGGACATTGCTCTATTCTTTCTCGCTAGAGGACTGAACCACCCTACCTATACCCTTGACCATTTAATATTTTTATAAAAATAATAAATAAATTTAAATTTAATATTAAATTATATGATTAAAATTAAATTATTAAAATTAATTAATTTTAATTTTATAGAGAAAAAAATAAATTAAATTATATTAAAAATTTAAAAATCGGTTGGAATTTTTTTAATTGACATAAACCCAATGGCTGCAAATATAAATGACAAAGCCCCAAAGTTACAGTGAGTTTCTTTTGAAAACCCACCAGCCAAGTTGAAGAGGAGGATATGTGGTTTATCAGTTGAAACAAAAACAAACTTAACTTCAGGTTCAGGATTGGCAATGCCATAATTAAAGCAACGATGGATAATCTGAGTTTGATTTCATCAACATGGATGCTCAATTTCTTCAAATTTCATTCAGAACCCAAGAGAAGCTGTAGGCTGAGAGCAGTCGCTTGTCAAGTGCTCGATCAAATGCATCTTTCTGATAACTTTGCTTGGAACAATCTTATCCACACTCATTTGACAAATAAAGACCCACTGGGTGCACTCTCCATTTATCTTCACATGCTTAGCCGAGGTGGTCGTCCTGATAGGCGCGCTCTCCCTCGAGTTTTAACCGCTTGTCGCCTTGCCCGCAACCTTAATTTTGGCAGACAGATTCACGCCCAAGCACTCAAGCTTGGCTTCTCATTAGACCACTATGTTCTTACTGCTTTAATTCAAATGTATGGGTGTCTTGATGCCATTGACGCTGCAAAATGTCTGCTTCATAAATCTTCTACCACCAATTCTGTTTCTTGGACTATATTAGCTAGGTTGTACTTAACACTAGATAAGCCCGATTTGGCTGTTGATACGTTCTATCAAATGATGAACTTGGATGTTCAAATTGATCGAGTAGCTTTAGCAACTGCAGTTGCTGCCTGCGGGATGTTGAAATCTATGCAACACGGAAGAAATGTCCGTAAGATTGCAAGGATGTGTGGATTGGATTTCGATATTTTGGTGTGCAATTCGCTCTTGAAAATGTATATTGATTTAGACACTGTGGAAGAAGCTAGGGCAATATTTGATCAAATGCCAACCAAAGATATTATCTCATGGACAGCAATTGTAGGTGGATATGTGAAGATGGGGGAGTTTAACGAAGCTCTGAAATTGTTCCGGAAGATGAATATGGCTGGGATTAAAGCAGACTCATTTTCAGTTTCTAGTGTTCTCCCTGCTTGCGCAAGACCAACAGCTCATAAGGCGGGGAAAGAAATTCATGCTTACTTGCTAAAAAATGGTATGGAACTCAATCTTATGGTCCAAAATGCAGTTATGGACATGTATGTTAAATCAGGATTCATAGAATCTGCTTCCAGGGTTTTTGCTACTATGAAGAATAGGGATGCCATATCGTGGACTGTGATGATATTAGGCTTTAGCTTACATGGTCAAGGAGAGGTTGGAGTAGAATTGTTCTCTGCACTTGAGAAGGATCCGAGTGTACAGTTCGATCATTTTACATATGCAGCGTTACTTCATTGTTGTAATACTGCATGCATGGTTCGGGAAGCGAAGTTTTATTTCAACATTATCAAGGAACCTACTACTACACACTATGCTTTGATGGTTGCTGTTTTAGCTCGAGCTGCGCTTTTTAACGAGGCAAGAGATTTTATAGAAAAACATCAGATTGGGGGGCATGGAGAGGTACTGAGAGCACTGCTGAAAGGGTGCCAGATGCACCAACAAGCGGAAATTGGTAAGCAGGCCATTGAGCAGCTTTGTGAGTTGGAAGCTCTTAATGCCGAGAACTTTGTCTTACTCTCCAATTGGGATGCCGCCAATGCAGAGTGGGAAATGGTTAATAAATTGAAAGAAAGGATTAAGGAGATGGGTTTCAAGCCTAAGAAAGCTTACAGTTGGATAGAATTCCGTAATAAGGTTCACGCATTTGGGACAGGAGACTTATCCCATCCAAGATCAGACGAAATATATAAGGAATTGCAGTGTTTAATGATGAAATTGGAATTTGAATCGCAGAGGCCGGCTTCATTTATCAGCCTCTTTGATGTGGAAGAAGAACGTGATTGCGATCAGATAACACACAGTGAAATGTTGGCACTTAGTTTCGGCCTTATAAGTACACGGGCGGGGACGACCATTCGAGTTTCAAAAACTCATCGTGTGTGTCACAGCTGCCACGATTTTGTAAAACTTATCACCAAGATAGTAGGCCGAGAAATCATAATAAAAGACTCGAATTGTTTTCATCATTTCAATGACGGGAATTGTTCATGTAGGGATTTCTGGTGAAGCAATTTTTAATATCTTCATTTCGTTTAAATGCTTGTATATTACTTTCGAGAAGAAATCAAGTCAAATCATTAGCCTAAAGTGAAATGCCAAGAATTAGGCTGACTATTATTTTTGCTTCAGGAGTAGTTGGCCAAGGGAATTGCCGAAAGGCAATCAGATTGTTATTTTCATTTTTCCTGAAATTAGGCCATTGCCAATTCTAGCTAGCAAGGTGCCATAAGCCAACACTTTCTAGTTGGATACCGATTGCATCCTTTGTAGCTAAGGCTATATACCTGAAAACTTCATAGCCAAGACAAACAACGATGGCAGCACCTTGAACTCCCTTCCTCTATTGCATGTATTACCACATATCATGAAAATGTGGATCAAATGAAGAAAATAACAATAAAAATTGAAACTGATGGCAAATGCAAAAGCAATTTTCTGGGTGAAAATGCAAAATTAACATGTAATGCGTAATATTAAAAACTGATAGAATATGTGTAGCAAGAGAACTGGTAAATGGGTGCATAATTAAAACTTAACAACAAAAGTTACCCTTAAGACAGCGAATCGTCCAGTGGAAGACCGGTGACAGGTTGAATATCTACATTCTTAGACAAATCTCAAAAAAGAAACAAAAATCAAAGTTCAGACAACTAAAGTTAATCGGAGCATTTTCCCTAACCATTCAAACAACTCCCTGATACTAATTTTTATCCCTAATCTAAGCTTCCCTTCTGGTGGATCTCTTACCAGTAGCAGCAGCTGAATTTTCATTCTCTCCCCTGCTTTCTTGATTGCTTGAAGTCTCGGAAGCACCAGTCCTAGTTTCAGTTGCATTAACCTTCAAATACACAAAGCAGAAGAATCTCTATGATGCACATCACATAGATAAAATTTTGAGGATGCAACAACCTTCAAAGTCTGATTAACTTACTAATGGTTTTTTGCCACCAAACAATATTCTGAAGAAAACTGTGAAGCAAACCATCACACTGGAAACAAGAATGCCTATTATAATATAGGTTGTTTTTCTGCCTTCTCAATCAGATTCTGCAAGAAAACATGCAATCCAAACAGTAAATCCTCCTGCCAAATACAGCACAGTAATTGCAACGGCTTTATATATAGAACGTCAACTCACAATGATCTTTGGTTTGTATGCATCTAACAATGGAATGTCTACCATCTTGTAAAGAATCTGAACAACGGTTTTCTGCAAGAGATGGAGCAAACTAATTTGTTACAGCACAGACTAATTTAAACAAGAGTCATATCACAGTAATGGGGTATGTTGATTTGGAATCATGCTTTGTATGATTTGAACCTACGACATGGGGTATTGGAAACCCTCAAATAAAGAGAGAACTCGAAATTAATCTCTTGAAGAAAAATGACAGATAACTAAGACTACGGTAGGAGGACACTCTTACCTGGAAGGTAGAGAGAACTCCTGCAGCAGCTTCTTCTGTGGCCCTCTGATTCTCTTTCTCAACTTCAAATTTCGGTTTCCATGCTGTGTCCCTATATGTTTCAGCAGTCTTCTCATCACTAGATATTAGAATATTGTCGAACAATATGCCATCATCCATAGTCCATATCTCTATACCAATTGCTGCAATTGGCTCAAAATTGGGTTTTGCAAGCTCTCAATAATCAGGATTTGGGATCTGTTGAGGTTTCCATATGCCTTTATAATTTGGATTGTCAATCACAGGAGGATGCCATTTTCCCTTGTAAACAGGATTCCTCTTCATTGGCCTCTTCCACTCCCCCCAACCAGGGGCCAAGTGACACTTTAGGTTGTCAATTTTTGGTGGCTCCCATTCACCATCTTCCTCTTCATCCCAGTCTTCTGGCTTTGAAGCCTGAGGGTCGTCAATTTGCTCTGGCTCATCGTCCAACCACCCCTCTGGTTTCACAGCATCCTCATCTTCAATTTCCATAGGTGCATCCTCATCCCAATCATCTGGCTTCAGTGCATTTGGATCTGGAATCTTTTCCTGCTCATCCCAATCAAGTGGCCTTTTGTCATCTGGATCCTGAATTGTCTTTGGCGGAATTAGCGCTGGCTCAAAATCTTCAGCTGCAAGGAAATTTGCTTTCTTCTTCTCCTTACCAGCTATTAGAATCCTCAAGTCATTGTTTGGTTTTAGAATTGCAGTATGCAAATGGGAAAGCTTGTCGGATGGCACTGCAGGCGGGTACTTCAGATGGTGCTCCACATACGCCCCGGTCCTGGGATTCTTATGTTTAAAGATGAAGTGAACCTTGTTGGTAGAGCCACATTTGTCCGGTCCAAACATTATAGAGTATAGAGATTCACTACCAAAACCCTCAGGTTTCCACCCATCCTCTTGTTGCCTGAGATATTTCAAGTAAGCACCACCACATTCTAGTCCATTTTGCAGCCGCACCTCAAACTGTAGAACTACTGTTCCATCCCCAAGACTCAATATCTTGTCAAGTTCTCTGACAATGGCATACTTTCTAGCCTTTTCACTGATAAGGAGTCCATAATCATCGTGCCCCTTGCTTTTTGAGTGTTTCCATACACTTTCGGCAAAATGGATAGTGATATTGAAATTACCAATTGCAGAAAGTAAATCATGTAAAACCAAAGGGTTTGGAGAGGAACTTTCAGATACAATATGCATTATTTACAAACAGAGGCAAATGTTTATCTTGCACATTCAGATTAACTTAGGAATTGTAATTTGCATGTAAGTTTTAGGAACCACATCTCTTATTCACATTCTGCTTAACTTCTAACAAAAACCACCAGCGTAAGGCCAAAGTACATGCACTCCATTACAATGTCTAAGCAATCCGATCACAAAGCCATTTCCTCTGCAACCTAAATCCATCTGCTGCATTTCATGCATTCACTATTTGGCAAGAAAATTTTCAAAGTACGAAGATAAGCGACTTATAGGAGAACTATAGTGAGGAAACCATACTTTGTTTTAAGAATAAACAATTAACAAAAATCAACATGAGATTTTGCAATACAACATTAAGAAAAATTACATATTAATCACCCAGAATACAAAGGAACATCTGAGAATCTATTAAAGAAGTGGACAATAGCATAAGTAGAAAATTAACGTCGCTTAATCAAATTTTAAAAATATATATATATATATAGACATACAACCTTGATACTCATCTTTTTCAGAGACGATCCAGCGTTCTTGAAAAGATATGTCAAATGGTTCGTAAAATATCTGATGCAAAATAAAATAATAAAAAAGAAAGAAAGAAAAAGTTGAAGGAAGACAATTATGTAGGACCAGTGAGACGAGAATGAAAAAGAAAGGAAGGGAAAGTTGATAAAAATACCACATGGTTGGAAACGGAGGGTCGGGTTTGGAAGACGAGGCAACCAAGCAGGAAAAGAAGAAGCTGAGAAACGTGCGCCTTCACTTCCATGGCTTATGAGTAACTTAACAATGGCGGAATTAAAAGATCAAACGAGGATCAAATCTTACGGCCTTTGACTCGTGCTTCCACTCACTGCCACTACCGCCAAATAATACTCCATCCCTCTTTAACAGCTACCACCATGAGCGTGGCCTCAGTTTAGACTTTTACCAAACGTTTCCAACGCTCCTTATTATTTGAATTTTTCCCTCACAACAAAACAACTCTATTCCATTTAATTAAGCTAACTACCAACTCTATTCCGCATATTATTTATTCACTAAACATAAACGATTTTTAACACCTAGTTTGGATGATTATAAGCAGTGAACCACCAAAAATCATGTTTAGATCTTATGTATTTCTAATTTGATAATTTTTTATGATGTTTAGTTGTGTTAAAATTACGAAGGAAGGTATCTCGGTAGCCGTACAATTTTGGTGTCATTTCTTGATTCTTGAAAATGACCCAAATATAGTATCAGCACAATAAAAAAAAACACATCATTCTTAAATAAAGTACCATACCATACATTATAAAAATATCAATCATCACAATCCAAACAAATAGGGTGTAAGTGATTTATATTGCTTTTGTTCGAGGCAAGGAGATGTCCAGTTCCAATTCTAAACAATCGCATTGAGAATGCAAGATGAATTCTATCATAACCCTGCCCAGATCATGTTAAAAGAATTGGCAGAAAAGATAGAAAAGACATTAAGAGCTTTGAAATGATGTTTTGAGAAACAATATAGTGTTTTCCTTCTTGAAACGAGAGTATACTCCTCCGTTTGATCCTTTGGTGGGAAGGTTCGGATGTTTTAACTCTCGATGCCTGTTTTATTTAAGCGCAAGCATTCCATACCACGAGGGGCACCACATTCCTAATTCCATTCAAGCAATTTGATTTTTTGCTGAAAAAAGATAACGTTCGAATTGCATAATATTCCCATTCTCGGATAATTCCCGGATTGATATTAGCTCAACTGGACTGACATCAAGGGCGATATCATAATTAAAAAAAGAATGAGAATGAGAATGACAAAATAGGGTAAAATTTCTAAATTCCAATGCTTTAATCACTCAATCTTCCATCCTGCTTCTCTATGCTTGACAGGGAATTTTCTTCGCTCCAATTTTTGGACCACCTTCATTTTAAGTTGTGCATTGAAATAAGGATAAGGATTTCCAGTGAATTAAAGAACATAATCTCCACCACCACTTATTTTCAACATATTGCCCACTTCACTATTCTTGCACCAAATTCATTAAAACCAACAATAATGGTTCCACTTCCACACCCTGCTTTTTATTTTTTAAGAAAATAACTCCAAAGAACTGATTAATATGGAACGTTTTGCACTCCTCATCGTTAATCCTAATTTTGGTGCGCTGAAATAGATATTTACTGCAAAATACAATTGAATTATCTTGGCTATTTAAATAGAACACTAGCAGAGAATTGACTATTGGAATTGGCAAAATAAAAATAGAAATAAATAAGCTTGCGACACAAGACTCCAATGTAAGAATGAAAAGAACAAGTGGAAAAGACATAAATGCTGAGCTAGAGATTGAAGAAATGCGGGAATATGTTGAGCTTCTCAAGTACTTGGAGATCGAAACTGTCAAATGCCATGTCTGTAAGTCATATCTTCGTCTCTCGTGAAGAGATATATTGAGGTTTTGTGTGTAATATGTGTTTCCTTTCAATTGGACAGATTGTGGAGCTTTTGGTTCATACGGACTGTCAAGGATGCGAAAAAAGGATAAGAAGAGCAATCTCCAAAATGGAAGGTAACATTTTAATTAGTGTTTGCAAATGCATCATGGACATTTAATTGATATGCAAAGAAATCATAAAGTACTTGCAACGCATTTCAGGTGTTGATAGATTGGAAATAAACATGGATAAGCAAAAGGTGACTGTAACAGGATATGTGGATCATAGAAAGGTCCTGAAGATTGTGAGGAGAACTGGAAGAAAGGCAGAGTTTTGGCCTTTCCCCTATGACAGTGAATATTATCCTTGTGCATCTCAATACTTGGATGGGAGCACCTGCACAACTTCCTACAACTACTACATGCACGGCTATAACGAAAGCATACATGGTTACTTCCCAGACCAAGCCTATGAAACCATAGATGACAATACCGTTCATCTTTTCAGTGAAGACAAAGTTCATGCTTATTGCAGCATCATGTAATACACAAACTTTCAAGTGCATGCAAGATAAGAATGAACAAGAATTGGATACCTCTAAATAATTTTGGAGAAAATAATGAATGTCAAAAGAATAGATAAGAGTAATCCCCACATTCAAATAGTTTACCATAACAGTAATAATAACAACACAAATTGCCAAAGTCATCTCAAGGTGTTGTTCAGAATATATACATGACTGCTCTTCTTTTTAATCTTTTTCCTTCAGTCTAAATCTATTTTAGGTGTTAGAACAAAATCGAATTTCATTGATTTCACAACATGGTAGAGTTCATCACATATTCAGCCACGATAGAGTTTATCCCACATTCAGGAGACAGCTACTCTTAAATACGATGCAGACTCTACCGTTTGCCTACTAATCGGGGAAACTAATACCTTAATGTTTTGGGAGACGATGCTTGATCACTTGCCGTTCATTGTCCAACTTGAAATTTGCTGCTAAAAAATCAGTGCTGGAAAAGAAAGGGGTTAGATCACTGATTCCACGTTCTTCTGCCTGCACCGAAAAAACAAACAAAATAAATGCCATGCGCATATTCCTTCCTAAGAAAACAAGTGAATGAAAGTTTAGATCTACATTACCATGTTCCGCAAATCCTCCACTTTTACATCAATATGGGTAAGCCCTGAAATAGAACCGGACATAATTTCTTCAAAGCGCAATGCTCTGCTTACAAGTTCTTGCAGTAGGTTCAGAAGCATTCTGTTGTAATCCATCTTGTAGGTAATGTACTTCCTAAAACTCTGCAGTAATATATCAAATTAATCCATCATTTCATTACAGCATGAAAGAGGAAAGAGAAAGCCAGTTAAGCAAAATGGTATGGAATAGTATGAAAGCACAGGAACTTTTTAGTGACCAAATGTAAATTTAAGTACGGAACTCTTTAGCCACAAGGTGTAGTTTCCTAGCTAACAGTTCTCTGTATGTGATTATATTTGTCCGATCTATGAAATAGGCTCCAATCGTTACAAGAAACAGGCATTAGTGTAATGTTGAAGAATAGATAGCATCACGGAGAAGATTTACATGAAGAAAGTAAAATTTATTAATATACCTTTTGAAGAGCTCTCTGGACGCCATATTTTTGCGTTGAAATGAAGGAGTTCAGAAGAACACGTATTGCCATGTCCACATCTTCTTCTGTAACATGCTGTCTGAGGTGCATTCTGGCATGTGCTTCAGACATTCGTATCATTGACTCAATGTGCCTAACTGCTATAGGGACCCCCTGCCATGCTGTGCACACACAATAAAACAGAAAGCACTATATGATGGGATCATCATTCCGAAGCTTGATAATTCTAGCTCAGACCAGATCTATCATGAACCAAACTAACCATACCCAACAATGTATGCAGTCTCCACCTTGTACATGTAGCACGGTATGATTAGATTGGTATGTGGGCCCAATGTAGGCAACAGAGTCCTCTAAAGTATAACCCTAAATATCAAAACATAAAAAGAATAAATAGACCTCACCGAAGATTCTCTCCTCAATTCAGCATAAACTTGCGTCAATTTTTCCATATCAGAGTCGTGCAACTTTGGGAATACATTTAACTTCGCGTAAGTTGTATATTTCTTCAGCAAATCTTGTGGAAAAATCTGAGAGAAGGGAAAATTCTTAATGACGAAAAACCTAAAGGAAAAATGTGGTTGCAGGATTAGTAGGATGAAGAACAAGCTACCTCTGGATCGGTGGGCCTGGCAGAGGCTTGGATATCTTCCTGGGATTCGCTCAAGGAATGATCAATATTGGCACCCTTTGGTTGTGACTTGAAATGACTATCGACCACAAACGTTGCAAGCATCTCATCTGCAACAGGGTCAACTACATCCTGCAATCAATGATAAATTCCCTTTTGTTAGTGTAAAGTACTGAAATTGAGCTACAAAAATTAACGAGTTTGGCGAAGCAGCACCTTCACAACGCAGAGGATGTCGAAACGAGATATGATTGGATCAGTCAACTCGACATTTTGTGAAAACGTTTTTGAGGAATCATACCTGAAGTAATTAAAAAAAATGTATTTGGAATCAGCAGTCCTATACACTGACAATTGAATGAATAAGCTGGTCTTATTTATTTTCCATACCTTCCTCCTATAGGATTTGCAGCAGCGATGACAGAACAGCGAGCCTGGAGAGAAGTTACAATCCCTGCCTTTGAAATGCTAATACTTTGCTGCTCCATTGCTTCATGGATGCTCACCCTGTTTATGAGAAGAAAAATGCATTCCCGTATATATCAACGAGAAAACAAACTTTTAAGAACAATAAGCCGATTATCAACATATAAGAAAAAAATTCCCTTACCTGTCCTGATCATTCATCTTGTCAAACTCATCAATAAGACAGATTCCTTTATCAGCTAAAACAAGGGCACCTCCTTCAAGGGTCCACTCCCTCGTCACTGGATCCTTGTGCACAGCTGCTGTTAGACCCACAGCTGAAGCTCCTTTGCCGGTAGTATACACAGCCCTCTGCCCAGTCTTTTCAACATACCTTATAAATGATCCTAGGTTAAATTCTACATCACCACAAGGATATCAATGCAATCAATATACAATTCCTCAGAGGCTCTTACTTCAAAAATTGAGATTTTGCTGTGCCTGGATCACCTAGGAGAAGTACATTGATGTCCCCTCTGAGACGGTGCTTTCCTTCAACATTCTTTTCTTGGCCTCCGAACATGGCGAGAGCTATTGCAGTTTTTATGTCTTCATGCCCATAGATTGAAGGGGCCATAGACTTGATAATCTATGAGTTTATTTGAAAAAATATTTAGAAATAGGCAGTTTGTGATCATATAGCAGAAACATGCTTGAAGAAGAAATATCACAAGTAACAAACCCTTTCTCCTATTCTTGGGTCTTTAGCAAGCTTTTCAATTTCTTCTTTATCCTCTTGTGTGAGTTTGTAAGCAGAAAAAAGATCCTGCTTCTTTGTCACGTAGTTTGCTTCAATGACAGTGGCAAATACAGGAAATCCATTCTTTGTGTTCAGAGATAAGTCGAAGTTATTTGTATATATGCCAGTGACTTCCTGCAATACATGGAAATGCAAGATAAAGGAGTTGATAACAGAGTAGATGAGCACATACCTGTCAAGAGAATTGATTAAAAAAAGAATAGAAAATAAATGAAACGGTTGAAGAGAAAGACTCTACAATCTCTTCTCCAGGGCGGGCACAATCAATCAAATCGTTCAGCAGTATCACTTCCTTGTATCTTGGAAGCCTACCAGCAGGCACTATTCCTGGACTTTCCTGGAGTGTCAGTTTCTGATAATTTCTGTATATTGTCTGCAGGAACCCATTTGAAAAGGTATATGAGCACGGAGCTTAATCTTGTGGAAAAAATTTCAAAATATTTGCATCAAGAATTTCAATTATCCAGGGTGCAAGTAATAAAAAATAAGTCAACTTTGTCCAATAAAACTGCCAGATTTTTTTTTTTTAAAAAAAGCACTATAGTGCTACAAAATATACAAGATTTTACCTGCTCAACATTAACAGTGAATGGTCCTTTTGATTGGCATTCAGGGCAAGAACCAACCTTCACTTCTGAATATGAACTCTGGAAAAATGGTCCCAAGATAGCCCCACACTTGTTACAGTCATATTTTACCTGCTGCAGCTGCGGGAATACTCCAGAACGGCGAGTCACAACTCCACCAATCCGAATCATCGTGTTCAAATGGATCTGCCTGAAAATCATAATGTCCAGGCAAAAAGTTTCAACAGAGAACATAAAAACACTCATAAATATTCTAGGACACTAACAATTAAAATTACCTGATGTTGCGGATCTGATCATAAACTGGTAAGTTGGTAACACGGACATAGATCTTTTGATGGATATTTTTGTAGTTTGGATGTAAATTGAAGACAACACTTCCAGCTACTTCTTCCATGACTTCCAGGACAGATTGCGGAGCATCAGCAAGCCAGATGGCAATATTTGGATGGACGTAGATAAATTGCTTGTAGTCTATCTCCAAGCTACACTTGTTAGCTGCAAGGTGATGTTAAAGTTGAATTACTAATGCATGGTAAGTGATAGTCAGAATAGTGGAAAACTTGAGCACCAAACAGAACAGAAGCTTCACCTGACACCATCTCATTTATCAGACGTACATATTCAAAATCCCCCTGTCCATTCTTTGGGTTCACATATGTGAGAAGGAATTCCTTGAACTTTTTAGCAATGAAACGACGCACTTCATCTCTGGTGACCCACTCCCTAAGTGTTCCTTGGACACGGTACATCTCAAACTCACCTTCATCAACATCTGCATCCTGCTCAAAAATGTCTTTGGTGTTAAGAATGATTTATCATGAACAGCAGAAACACTTCAAAACCACAAAAAAAAAAGGAAGAGTACTAGAAGGGTGTGAGATTGTCACCTCGTACGGATAATCATCAGTTTGATCGGTCATGGGCACATCCTCCCTTGAATGTCCCCTTTGTGACCTTCCAGGTGAGTTTTGCATACCGTCAGTATCATCATAGCTTCTTTGAGAAGCTGGGGGCCTGAAATCAGCTCTAGACCGTTTTGATGGCCTATAGCTGTCATCATCGGTATCTGCATCCAAAATAGAAAAATTGAGAAATATCCTACTTCAAATGTAATTCTTCTGACTAATAATTTACTGGCAACAAACGATATTGAAAGTGAACCGCCACAAACCTACAATCTCACCATGAAAAGCTAATTTGATGCGTTGGCTGTAACATATACACTAGGAGCACCTTCTACCGCAATTAAATGTGAAATTCGTTTGTTCGAACGCATAGGACATACAAAACATGGAGTTAAATACGTACTCCGAATCCATATGCATGTATACACATAAATATATAAATACACAATACTAACAATGGAAGATCGCAATGAAAAACATTAATTGCCATTCACAATTAGCTCATGATGCATTTGAACAAGTATTGGGGCCCAGACCTTAAAAGAAGCGATTGCGTGTGAAATAGATTTATAAGGAATCTGTAAAAGTAAATTACTTAACTGAAGCACAAGACTGAAGGGAAAGAAAACTGATACAGAACGAAGATAGAGAAGGATTGAGGATTTTGAAGAATAATAAATAATGAGTGAAAACAGAAATAAAGAAAGGTACCCTGGTCATGAAGGAGTTGAGGTAGTTTGCGGTTGGTACGGCGGGCATCACGGGCATCAAGATCCATCTCAGCAGCCATCCTATCCACCACAACCTGATCAAAACTTCTATTATCCTCCATTGAATCATCCAGCCCCACCGATTCGTACTGGTCGTTCTCATCCATCCTCCGATAGTCCCTGCAGTTTAATTTCAGTACAGATGCAATTTTAGTACAATATCAGTTTGATGAGTAGAACAAAATCGAACTTAAGTTATTAAAGCAACTTACTCCATGAAATTATCGTTGAAAAGATCCTCTCCTTCCTCCTCCTCTTCGGCTTCTTCCGGCTCGTCCCTAACGATTTCAGGATCCACGGCGGCCTCATCGTCGTCTGTGTAGTTCTCAGAAGTCCGGCTGGTGTTGAAAGGCAACTGATCTGTATTGAAGCCAGCGGAGGTGGGCGAATCTGGAGTTGAAGGTGGGTTTCCTGAATTTGCAGAGGCCATTTCTGAGTTCTGAGAGCGGCTGTTTTCCTTACGGAGAAGAGATTTCTTTTGTTCTCGTGTATTTTCCCTACAAATCCCTGATGCCATACCGGGAGATTTGGCGGGAAGTTTTGGCGCGAGATTTGGCCGACTAGGCTTTTCTGTCCTTTTCTAATTTACACGATGCTGGGCCAAGCTCATACTCTATCCAAATGTTGAGCCCAAATTTCCAAGCCCATCTAATGTCCAAATAATGGTCCCAATGCCCAAACTCCTCCTCCTTTAACCAAGTTTTCGGCCTAAATACCCAAGCTCATCTAGTCATCTTACATCCAAATATTGGGCTCAGATGCCAATCTTCTATGAAAACCTTGAGCCCAACTTTCACAGCTCTAGTTCTGTTCTGTCTTCCGTTTAATTCAATAGCCCATATGCTTCGTGAAACCTAAACATCTTTATGAGTTTGGACATTGAATAGGCCCGTTTGGTATCTATGGCTCTTCTTTTTCATTTTCTTTTTTTGTCGAAAAGAACATCACCATTTCTAGCAAACTGAAGTAAAGTCTCAAATTTAAATCTCATAAATGACAAAATTAATATTGAAAGAGTTTTATCCAACAGTAAATCAATCCAACTTGAAATAAATAATATCAATAATTAGAATAAAAAAAAATAGCACCATCCTATTAAACAAATGGGCCTTAAGAGGATGAAAAATGAAAAATGGGGGCTAGCAGAATACTTGAAATTTCCACTATATTATTGGGTTTGGAAAGGAAAGCTGGAAATACACGCACGGCCTAAAAGAAAAAGGATTATTGAATCATCAGGTTCAAATCAGCATTGCTTTGGAAGCCAGCCTAGAACTCACGTTCGGATGAATTGTTGCAATTCTTAAACTCAGAAGAAAAGAAAATATGATTATATAAACCATCAAAATCCAAGTACTCATGAGTAATGGGTTAGAAAGAGTTACAAACAAATAATGTAAAATTTATTATAAAGAATGAATACATTAGAGAAAGGCAATAATTCTCCATTCAAAAATTATGAGAGAAATCAAGCCTCCATGTTATTTGAATCCAAATAATCGTGGGTGTAAGCAATCAAAGACTTCTCTCAAGCATCTCTTGAAATCTCTTGAAGGATTCCAGCTTCTGCAAACGTATCTGCTTATGAAATCTCATAATGAACAAATCTGCAACATGGTCGATCTCATCTTCCAAGCTGAAATCTTCTCCTTCCACCTTTGAATTCTTCACCAGATCAATAATGGACCCTCCTGGGTCATTAAACTCCTCTTCTTCTTCAAACAGACGGTGCCTCAGATCAGGATACTTGTCATCATCATCATCATCTTCTATTTCTTCTTCGATCTCGTTGCAACTCAAATGCGACTCGGTGGCTACGGCATTGTTGTATAGAACAATAGCCTTGGTTTGGTCCTCATCATTCTGGTGCAGGGTTCCGAGCATGGTATGAATCTTGTTGGAGATGGAACCAAGCAAAACTCTCTTGCTCTTCATCAAAGAAAACAGAACAAGACGGGACTTGATATCGCTAGTTTTACTGTTAATGGCCATCGATTTAGCCTTGGCAATAGAACTCAGCAATGATACTATACGCTTCAAGAAAGCAGAAGCTTTGTTCTTCATTTTGGGAAACAGAACTGAACTGAAAACCTTAATGAAATCAGAATGTGGGGTAAAAGAAAGTTGTGTAATGTAGAGAAAGTGGTTATAGCATGAGGATATATGAAGGAGGAGTTATATATAGAGGAGAAAGCAGTAGGGTTTTGGTGCTTTTTGTTGTCAACTTTAGAGAGTGGGGTGAGTGTGGCCGAGAAAAAGTAGAGAAAGAAAACTCGGTAAGGTGGTAATCAACTCTTACTCACCAGCGTGTTAATTAGCGGCGAACCAATTTAGATTATTACTTCTATGCTACTTACTACGTACTACATTATCTAGTAAGTATATGAGCTTGAAGCTAGATGCCATGCATGCTACCAACACTCCTTTCTATCTAAATTCATCTGAGATTGCTTTATTACTGTATACATCAAAATTGAAGCAACATCTTTTGTAATTAAAACATACATTTTCATCACAAAACCTCAAATTTGAACTACAGTTGATTCCTTATAATAATAATAATTAAAAGAAAAACAAAATAGTTGACAGTACTTTTGCTCACATGGATGGATGAATTTTTGAAGGGAGTAGGTTTATTTTAAGATTCAGCACTTGCACTCTGTGCTTTCAAAGCAGCTTCTTAACTTAAAAGTGAGGAAGCACCAAATGTTATTAACAAACTGTAATAAACACACGAACCTTCTTTTTTTCTCTCTCTCTCACTTTTTTTTTTTGGTTTGTTTGAAGGAAAAAAAAAAAGAAACAAGAGTAAATATAAAAAAGAAATGTATGTTTATTAAAAAGGGAAAGATGAGCCGAAAACATGTGAGCTTTTCTGGTTGTCACTCACATAAAGCAGGATGCTTATATTACTCATAACGCAAGTTGACATCTACTTTCTTTTTTATTGGAAGTTGATGGCAAAACTTCTTTTATTATAAGATGGTGATATATAGTGTTATTAAAATCGAACCAGATAAAGAATCGGTAAGGCTGAAAATTCGTGGTTCGACCAATTCAACCAATTTTTTTTATTTTTAAAATATTATAATTATTATAATTTTTTGAATACTATTATATAAAAATTAAAAAAATATATTCATCAAATATTAAATATATATCACAAATATTCTAATAATAAGTTATAAAATATAATTTTAATTTTATTATTACAAATAATTAATTGTGAATTATTGAATATTATGTGTTATAAACATAAAAATATAATCATATCATAAAAATAATTTCATGTTTAGATGGAGTACTAATAAAGTAAACACAAAAAATATTAATCTTACATATATGAGTATAATTATATTTAATTACAATAAATTTAAATAGATAATAAGTATATTAAATTATTAAGTGACTTTTTTAGAATTTAAAATAATAATTTTTCAAATAAATAAATAATAAAAATTTAATATATACATGTATATTTTAAATTTTTATTATTTATTTATTTGGAAAAAAATAATATTTTAAATTCTAAAGATATTATTTAATAATATTAGAATAACAATAATAGTAATAATAATAATATTATCAAAATCAAATCAGTTGATCAGACTGATTTAAAGGTAAATCAACATTTTATCTAACTTGATTTAATATATAAAACTAATATAAACTAGTAGAAACCCTAAAAAAACCGGTTTAAATAAGAAAAACCAATTTGATCCGAACAAAATTATTTTTTTACAAAACACCCATACAACTTTTTTTTTGCTAAAAAAATAAAATAAAAATATAAATACAAAGTAATTGAACTGTAGGCAATTTCGATGGCTTTCTTTATGAATATAACATAAAAATATAATTTATGTTAATTTGATGAACTTTTCAGATATTTGTGATTTTTTATTGTATTTATTTTAAACTTTTGTCATAGATATATAATAACTTAAAAATAATGTCTTGTGATTAATCGTGAATATGTTTTTTAAAATATTTTTTTTATTTTTTATACATTGATATTTTCATAATATTTATATAAAATTTTAAAAATAATATTATTTACAAAAACTTAATTGAACTCAATCGAATCACATTTCTTTTTTTTATTATTATTTTTTTGTCTTATTCGATTTTAATAACGTCAGGAAATAAATTCTCATTTTAGATTGGATTTGCCATAACAGAATTTATAGATTTATTTATGAGTTAATTTTGAAGCAAAAAAAAATGATGAATTGCAGAAATGAAGATTTGTGTAAAGAATTTTAATATGTGCAACGAAAGGCAAACGAGATTTTTATATTTTTGTTCAAGTATCCCGCCAACTAAGTAGAATTGATAATAGTTTCGAAAGATAGAATGACATGGCAATTTGGATCGGGATTAGTTTTGAATTCAAATTTTAGAAATAAAATATTTTTAAATATTTATAATTATATTTTTATGAATTAATTCGGCAAAAATTTAAATTTTCAAATTAGAATAAAGAAAATTGAAAATAATAGTCAAAGTTAGAAAAAAAAATGATTTAAGGGAGATGACTCTAGACTGCAGAGCTACAAAACTTATCAAAGTGGGGACCCCGATCATCTTCTCGAAGTCTAGGGGTGACTATGACGTTACGTTAATAAGTCTTTGATGCGACATTAGTACGACCTGACTTGGCCAACTCCATAAACTGCGTAATCAAACGAAATTGATTCCGTACGTTGACTTTGGAGTTCATGTACATGAAGCCATATACAATTTTTTTTTTTAGTATTTCCATTAATACAACGTCAACCAAAACAAACCAAATTTTAAGCGAAGAGGATTTCCGGTTCTTGGATTATCTTTACGATGTTTAGCCTGCTAAGCAGTTTAAGGAGGTAGATGAGCTTCGTCAAATTTGGAAAAGGATGAATTTATATTCAGAGCACTTTGTCATCACTCATCACCATTTCATATCTAATGACTATGAGCAACGAGTATATCCAAATACTAGTATGTTTCATGTATAATTTAGAATACAACTAAAAAAAAAAAGATGCAAAAATGATAAAGATATAAGATGATCCTTAATAGATGACTGCATGATATTACCTAAGCCACTTCTAATTGCAACTGAATAACAGATGCATATACGACGGTATTTATCATCCTAATCATAGCCAGGACCCAACTCTCAACCCAAAGCTAACTAGTATGGGTAACCATAACCTACTGTTCCTGTAGGATTCCAAAAGGGCGAGGAATAGGGATGGTAATAATATACTCGGTGATCCGCTGCAAAAGCTGGCTGTTGCGACTGAAGTGGCGAAGCTGGCTTAGAATATGTGCGTTGCAGCTGTGTTTTATAGTAAAATTGTGGTGGAGGGGACAAGGTAGATGTAGGTAAAGGAGACCCAATCGCATCATCCAAGCAAGGATACAAACGCTGTGTTTTATACTCAAATTGCGGTGGAGGCGACAAGGTAGGTGTAGGTAAAGGAGACCCAATCTCATCATCCAAGCAAGGATACAAACGCTTCTTCGAATTTGATTCAACTTTTTCCTCACAAATCAATTCATTTCCTTTTACCTTGTATGAAAAATTCAACACTCCATTAGGCTTCCCGTCGCTACTTCGAACCTGATAGCTCACAAATCTGACACTGCCATTAAACTCATGGATCAAATCCTTCAATGGAACCCTGACTTCCCCAATACTTCTGTTCCCAGACACCAAACCTCCGCATCTCAATTGGAATTTGAGGAACAGATGACTGGAGTGGAATGATATGGTTTTCAGATCAAATTGCATTACTTGATTCCACTCTGGATTTCCACCACCTCCTCCGTCGACTTGAGTCTTTTGCCGCTGGAGGCATTGCTGGTCCTTCTTCTTTCCTTCATCATTGAAAATGGAGACCGCTGCGTACACTGAAAGTTTCTTGAAGAAATTGAAGGCTTTGAGATGTTTGCAGGATATTAGTTTCAGTTCCAGAGACGTCCATTCCTCCATCTTTCTTAGTTTCTTAAGCTCCGTTGTGCAGGTGACCAAATATCTTCAAATCTCCTAAACTATATATTACGATATTGACTATTGACTCACCCTCCAACCCACCCTACACTCCTTTCAATTCCATCTTGTAATTAAATAATGAAAATTTCAGTGTTAATCTACCTATTTATTCTTAAACTAAGTCAATATATCGTGGATTTGTTATTATCATATAAAAAAAAAAGATAATATACGTACAAACAGTAAATATATATGTTAATTAATTATTAACTTTAATTTATAAATAAATATAAAAGTAAAATACAACGTTGCGATTCATTTACCCACAAATGCCATCGGTGTACATCCGCTAAAAAGAAGAGAATTGACTTGCAAAATATAACGAGGAAAATATTACCCTTAATGCATTGTCAATTAAAACCCATATTGGTTAGGTAATTAGCAAATATACCCTCTAGATCTTCAGATTGGGCGTTTTCCTTATCGCCTGTTAAAAAAATTAATTAATTAATTAATATAGAGAGTATTTATATATGAGAATATCATATATTATCTTACGGGTTTACGAAGTTGTTTTTTTATCTAATTCATACTTTTATTTGGAAGTGTCATTTAACCATACATAATTATATAAGAAACTTGAAAAGGGTTTCTATCTTTTTCTTTTACTAATTCGATTTCGGAGGAATGAAAAACCTGATTAAGCACAAGAGTTCCCCAATAATAACACAAAAGAACGGAAAACTTTTGAAATGGAACGGAGTCTGGGACGTGTAAATTAATAAATATTTTGATAGAACAGAAACAATCTAAAATCCTCGAACATCTTAACCTTTAAGAGACCAGTGGCAAGAAACTAAATAAATCTCCAACCAACACAAAAGAAAGCCAATCATCGCGCATTCACACTGGCGCACCCACCGCTTAATAAAAACAGAAATCATGCCTCCATGAGAAATTTGGTGGCAAAGCCACTTTGACAGGAACGTAAAATTTGCAGCCACAAAACTTGATCGTCAGAAACTTTGAGCAAGGGATTTGCTATAACCCCGTCAGACTAACCTGCCTCTCAATCATAAATTACTGGCCTAAATGAATGCTTTACAAAACACAAATATCAGCTGCAACATGGACGATTCAACATAACTGGACAACTCAACATAGCATCCACGCAAAATTCAAAATTGCACCAAAATGAGCATAACTAATAACTTAGCAGAGCATCCATGCGGAGTCTAGTCTCCCCATAGAGAATCAAATACCAACAGTTCAAAGAAATTCTAACAAATTAGTATCTCAAAGTTTGGCCAACATGAGTGCATATACCAACAAATCTCCGCATGATACATTCCTTACCCCTTCAAAAAAAAAAAAAAAAAACTCAGCCAAGATGCACTGACGAGTACTTAAAATGAAATGATTATCTAATAATTTTGAGTTCTGTAAGAGCACAAACCCTTCTATACACTACAGGTTACACTAAAATTTCAAAGGTAGCCACATCACGGAAGTGCAAGTAAAGCATACAAAGTGTAAACCTAAGAGATGCATTCAGCTCTCCACCAGCTTTACACGATAATCAAAGCTTAATCAGCAGACCTCCCTTATATCAATGAATTATGTGAAAAATGACAAGCTACTGTAACCCGATAATTATTTGAAAATTTCAGAGAACGAAAATAGTTCCACCTAATCAAATTTCTGTTTCAAGATTACAAGGTGGCATAAATCAAATTGCTGTTTCAAAATTACAAGGTAGCATAAATTACAAAAAGCAAGAAACAGATATGAACTCAACTATATATTCTCATTTGCGCCATGTAATTAGATACTGCATTTACCTCAACGACTTTTAATCTTCTTCTGGCCCTGCACTTGAAATGAAGCACAAATCTTCTTCCAGCATCGGATAGAAATGAGTGTTGGAATAACAACCCAAGAGGCATTTGCACCAACATAGTATGCATAGTAGTAATATGGACTTGAAGCATAGTTATCGCCATCCAAGTATGAAGTTATGAAGTACACAGCTGTTCCATAGAGCTGCCCCAGAGAAATAGCAAACTGAAGTATGTAGCTATATGGCTTCCTAGTAGCAATAGCATATCTGCCAAATTTTAAGAGAGCAATTGTGCGGTAAATCATATGGGGTCAAAACATTAAAGGAAAGCCTGAATTCATACTAAATGAAACAATAAATCTCATATAGCAGGGGAAAAAATCATACACGGCTAGAAGGCTAGCTGGACCCTCTAAAACTGCAGTTAATCCTTCGACAGAAACTACTCCAGCATCCCTTCCTGCATACCTTGAATCCCCTTTGCTGTATTCTTTCCCTGCCAGCATTGGATATGAGTTCTGTAGGTTAACATCACATTAACTGCTAACAACTCCAATATAACAGAAAAAGAGGGTTCAAAGGTCCTTACAAACTTCAGCCAGATAAAAAGAAGTCTTGTCCTTGTAAAACTCAGGAGAGAAAGCAAAATAACCCTCAAGAATTAGGTGGGTGAGTCCAGTGAAAGCCCACCAGCACATGAGCAATCTGTCAATTTTTGACGTTTTCCGTGATCTTCCTGGTGTAGGAAAAACAATGTAAATGAACGTAAATGAAAAGTAAAGTCGTAATTAAAGGGAGAACGTGATTCGAGGACAAATTAGCATTTACGGGGAGATGAGAATTGCAGGCAAGCTTCTATGCATAGTTAAGATGAAGCACCTCACTCAAGAGCAAGGAGTATAATCCAATTGAAACAGTTGGGGATGCAGGAGTTATTCAGAGATTACGCATAGGCCTATGCTAGGGTAGAAAGAAGCAAATAGAGCAAATAACCTTGGATTGCAAGCTCTAATTCATGCGTGAAGGAACGGGGAAAAGGCCTTCTTATGCTCATCTAATGTATTCACTATTACGAATGAAAATAAGAGAGGTAAAATTTCAAGCATCAGATGGTGAATAATAAAGTAGAGCACAACTTTTTATTTAATTTCATCAAACTGCTCAGTTTAACTTGCCCCATACCCAAATAACTCACACGATGGGATGGGAGGTTTCAGTAGCATAAAATTAATACAGAAATAAACACACCAAATGTGCTATAAAAGTGTAAACCTGGCAACCAATTTACTGATTGCATAAGGCTTAAGAAGGAACTTCATAGGTAAGAGGGAGCCACGCATAAAACCATCCCCTACCACTAGCACAGGCAGCTTTTGAAAATGAAAGTAGAATTTGTGGATGGATCTGGGATGAGAAGGAAAACAGAGATTGAAGGGCTAAAGCATCAGGTTGAAGAGTGAAATCAAAATCATTCATTATCCACGCGAAGGAAGTAGCTAAAATTAGGAATTGTGCCATCTCATGGTAAACCTAAAACAAATAATGCAGAACAACAAAATTGAAGCACAGGAGTGGATCTACTAGAATGCAAGTGAGGATAATGAGGGATGGTGCCATATGGCAAGCAGAGTGAAACAGAAGCTCCGTAAAAAAGGAAAAGGAAAAGGAAAAGGGAATAAACCAGAAAGTGTCCAGACGAAAAGGACGACGAGAAGAGAAGCGATTCCATAGATGCCTACAATGGTTGACTGAGAGAGGGAAACAGGCACGTAGTCGTCAAGTTTCAGATCTCTCGGCACGTATGGATGCGGCTGCGTCTCCATTTCTCCACCTAACTCAACTTCAGAGTGCCCCAGCATATAGTTTTCAATTGGATTACAGATGTTCACATTAATTTATAACCCAATCTGAACCTCAATCTGGTATCGTATTTCTCTTTCGACGAGTGAGCGCGACAACGTGGGATGATATTGATATTCTCTCTCTCTCTCTTTTTTTAACCCAATAATTTCTTTTCCTTTATAAGAAGATAAAACTTAAATATACGAATTTATATAATTTATCATAGTACTGCTTATTCATGTGTTTTTCTTTGTAAATTTGAACAAAGATAGACATGGAGTGCCGACCATATACAAGGCACGGTAGGTGTCTATTTAGTTTTTTTAAAAAGCTCAAAAAAATCCAACGGACATTAAAAAAATTATAAAAAAAAAAAACTCAGCGGACATATAAAAAAACACCAGTAAAATCATGGAGTAGTTGGATGTTAAATTGAAATATAAGGGAAATGTTAAGGGATTTTTTGTTAATTAGCTCTAATATTATTATTCATCTTAGGTTTCAGTCGAATTTGAATAAAGATTCTTGTGTACATGCTACTTCAGCCTATTTATAAATTATATATTAATTTATTAAAAACAATATTTTTTTCAAATGCCATGTAAATTTTATATTATTTAATGTAAACATTATATATATATAGAAAGAGTATCAATCATACAATATACTACATTGCATTAAAATTTATTATTAATAGTAAATTATAACATTGCATTAAAATTTATTATTAATAGTAAATTATAATGATAACATGGCCTAACTAATAGTTCGGCCTACTCTGCAAAGAAGTTAAGCAAGCTAACAGCAGAGATCGGGCAGAACTTCACCAACCAAGACCTTTTTTGTGCTTAAATTACTTTCATTTTCTTTATATTCCTTTTAGTATTAATCTTTCTTCAGACCATTAAATAATTTACAGTTTGGATGCATTTGTTTTTCCCTTATATTATAGTACTTAAGCCATTTACAATTCTTCTATTTATTTCTTGGTTTACAGTCACATACCATTTTTGTTGTCAAATTCATTGATAAGTGTGAATTATATTGTATTATTAACGTGTGTTTAGTATATTTATTGTGTAATTTAGTGTTAATTTTGTTAAATTAGTGTATAATTTCTTAAGTTAGTATTTTATGAGCTTAATTATTTAATTTGATAATTTTAGGTGTTTAATTGAAGAAAAATAAGATAATTCAAGGATTAAAGTGAAATTTCAACATTGGCATATTTTTTTAAGAAGTTAAGAGTTTTGATCGTGAGTTCCAGAGGCAAGTCACTCAGTGGAGTAGGTTATAAGGAAAGATAGAAGGCAGCATTTTAATGCACGGTGGAGTAAAATATCACTCTATCGAGCAATCCCAAAAAGAATTTCAGCATAAGCTTACACGGTGGAGTAAAATCACACTCTATCGAGTCAAAAAATTCGAATTGCGATTGGACTACTCTTCTCTGCCGAAAAAAAAGTTGTTTGGTGAAATTAAAAGTCTTGTGCATAATAGGAAGTTGAAGGCTTTTTAACTTCTTCTTTTCAAGCTATAAAAGCACACCTAAATACCAGAATAAGGATGATGAAATTAAGTAGAGTAATTATGTATGGATTTTCTTTAGTTAGTTTTAGGGTTTTTATTATTTTTTTAATTTCTGTAACGTAGTTTAGGTTTGATTTTTCTTAGTTTAGTTTTAAATTCTCTTTAAGATTAAATTATATTTAATTTTAAATTTATGAATGATTAAAATTTATTTTAACTTAAATTATGATTGATTTTAATTTTTATTAAATATTAAATTTTAATTTTAATTTTTTTATTAAATATTAATTTTAATTATTTATTAAATATTATATTTTAAAATTAAAAAAAATAATTTTTCGGAGGATGGAGATTCCCGCGGGGCGGGAACATGGGGCATTTCCTCCTCGTTATAAAATTGTTGGCGGGGACAGGAAATCCCCGATCCCGGTGGGACAGTGAGTTGAGGTGCTATCCTCGGCTCAGCTCCGTCCGTGAGCACCCCTACACGTACATCTCATGTATTTCTATAGAATTATATTTTATAGCTATCTGTATAATATATTATTATGAGTTTTTTATTAACCATTAAAGAGTCCAAGTATAATTATAAGAGCAATAGAAAATAAGAGTTCAACTCTCATATTATACAAATTGATATCGTATAATTTTTTTTTTTCATCTACTTTATATATATATATATTATCCTCAATGAATCAATGGTAATTTCATAAACTAACAACAACCGTTAGTAATTTTTTTGTTATTAAATGGTAATTTTGTTTTATATAAGCTATTAACCATTGATCGAATATCAATTGTCAATTGTTCAAGCACACATCATAATATAGATTTGAGTCAATATTTTGTGAATTATATAACTACCAAAATATATTATCACAATGTATCCATTAATTTGATTATCTGAAAGAGGCAGAGACCATCCATCCAATTACATGGCTCAGTAATTAGTATAGAGTGATCTTTTAGTTGACAAATTCTGTTATAATATCATAAAACAAAATAAGGAGAGCAATTCAATCAATTAAAAAAAAAAAAAAAAAGAGCAAACAAACTGATGGAGTCGATGACAAAAAAGGAAAAAAGTCGGTAAGAGAATGCGGAAAGGAGACAGCCACTACCAGGATGGCGCTGATGGTGCAAAGACTCAAGAGGTTAAGCTCCGTTTTAACGGCAATGTCAAACGTTAAGATCACACACACATATAATGGTAATAATACAACCCCTCTGAAGACGGACTCACAGTTTTATCGTTAAGAAACTAAGCTGGATTACGAACACACTTTTTTATCGTTGTAATCGGCGATCCGACTTACATGCTCTAATACAGGAAACCAAAAGAAAAAGAAACGAAGACACGCTAGCCAAAGCTAATTCTCTGCTTTTTCTTCTTCCCTTTTCCTCGCCTCAGGTCGGGTTTAGAGTTTCCGATATCCGAAAACCTCCGATCCGTTGGCATTTTTCTCTTCTCAGAAAAAAATTGTACAGCGGTCATAGCTCAGGATTCGACTCTCTTTGTCCCCGGCCTTTTTTCCTTGTTATTTTGCCACCTCTTCACCAGTAGATTATTACATTTTCTACCAAAATTGCGTGTGCTTCTCGGTGAATGTTAGGTGCAGAGAACTCATACGTGAAAAAGGAGATCTGTTGAAAATTGAACCCAATATCCAATTAAATCATGGTTACTGGTGATAGAGTAAAGGGAAAGATGTATACCATTCCAATGCCACCGCCTCACCATCCTCATTTTCCCGATTCTAACGGTAGAATCATCGCCAGCAATCGTCCTCAACCTCGAGTCTATCAAGCTTGGAAAGGCAGCAATGTACATTGGCTCTTTTTTTTTTTTTTAATATATAGAACATTTCGCTTTCATTTCCCCTTCTCTCTCATGTTTCCCATACTTGTTTGTTTTTTTGTGTTTCTGTACTATTTTCTCCTGTGACTTGGCTTTTGTCCAAGTTATATGGTAGTCAATGAATCATTCAAAATCTTCGGCCAACACATCACTGTTTTCAAAGGTTTCGGCTCTTATACAAAGTTCTATACAGTGCGGTCAATGTTTAGGATCTCCCAGAACCTGTTAATTAGATGCCCTGATCAACTAATGTTTTAATCCGATTATTTGCTGGCGCTGAGTAGGCTTCTTTGTCCCAAATATATTCCCATTGCTCTCATTAGTAGATGAGAACATGTAAATAATATCTTACAATGTGCAGTTTTTGCTTGATATTGGTTTTGTATTCACTTCATAGTTTATTCGATTGACAACCGTTGATAAAAACTGAATTAAAGTTGAAGTTGATCCATCACTGTCTAATGATAGCATTTGGAGCTTGCTTTTCCCCTCCAATCTCATGCTTCCTTAAGAATGTGGCGCCGTCATAATACTTCTGTATTTGTGTGTGATTATCATCTGATCTTGCTTGTTAATCTTCTTCTTCTTTTGTTGTTGAAGTTTGCTTCCCCCTCCCACCCCAATCTCATGTTTCCTTAAGAATGTGACGCCGTCATAATACTTCTGTATCTGTGTGTGATTATCATCTGATCATGCTTGTTAATCTTCTTCTTCTTCTTTGTTGTTGTTTCTGGGATAGAATACTGGTCTTATTTCTAATCAGTACACTCATCTTATTATTATAGAGGTATCAAGTATGTCATGTATATGTATGTCATTACACAAAACAGTTGCTGACTGGTTCTTCTATTCTTCTGCACATATTCTGCTGTGGGGGTAGACTTATTTTTGGTCCAGATGTGAGGTCGCTCTTCCTGACAGTGTTCCTAATCCTGACTCCAGTGGTCTTGTTCTGTGTTTTCATTTCACGTGAGATCATCAGTGAATTTCAGCCCCGTCTTGGCAATATTATTGTAGTTGTATGTGTCTTCTTCACAGCATACGTGAGTGATCCCTACTTTATAGACTGGCAAATACTTTCCTTTTGAGATTATATAGGCCAGACCTAAATTATTTGTATTGAAAATAAAGCTCAAACACAAATTAAATGGCAAATAGGTCAACATTCCCAGACCAACTTTTTCCTGAAAGGTATTGATTAAAGGAACTAGAGGCATAATATTAGAAAAAGAAACTTAACTGGCCATTCTAATGGACTTCCTGAAGCAAATAAAGTGTCTTATTATTGTTAATTTATGCTAAAATCATTTTATTTCTATGTCAACTGAACATCAATGAGATTTTAAGTTGTATTGCAGTTTGGTTATGGAACATAGGAATTTTGGATTATCAATTGCACAATTTAGTTAATTATTTTCATCCTCAATTTTTTTTGCCAGCCTAAGTTCAGACTAATTATGTTGGAAAATTAATATGCAGAGAGAGAAAAATACTGTTTAAGCAGCAGATGGCTTTTGTTACTCATTTGATATTAGCCTGGACATTTGTATGTTACACAGTGATGATAAATTATGTATGCTTTAAATCTTTTGATCTAATGTGTATTTTTTTTTTCTTACAATTGAAAATCTTCCAAGCTGAGTTAATATGATGCATTTGGCTTTCACTATAAATGCTTCTATAGCCTTCAGTTTTGACTCTCAGAAGCTTTCTATGTCAAGATGCTAAGGATTTGTCATTGGCCTGTCAACTGATTCAGGTTATGGCTCTTCTCTTCCTCACATCCTCACAGGATCCTGGTATCATTCCTCGTAATCTTTATCCTCCTGAAGATGATGGTTCAGGTACCTCTTCGGATTGGCCAGGGATTCAGGGTAGTGGCCCAAGTCTACCTCCCACAAAAGATGTTGTTGTTAACGGAATTGTAGTCAAGGTCAAATACTGCCAAACATGCATGTTGTATCGCCCGCCAAGATGCTCACATTGCTCTATATGCAACAATTGCGTTGAGCATTTCGATCACCATTGCCCATGGGTGGGGCAATGTATCGGAAAGGTATGCTTCTGCCTGAAAGTGGTTCTTTTTATGTGTGTTTTGATTTTGGGTATTGCTTCACTAAACTTTCTCGAACATCCTGCATGCTGATTATATTTAAAGCTGTCTTTAAGTTTTTCCTTCTTCCTTGGGACAAATGTGATTCCTGGCAATTTCTCATCTTCTGATATTATGTCTAGTGTCTACTACTTATGCCAGATTAAATGGTTTTAGGTAGTTCCATAGGATATACACAAGTGCAGGTGAATATGCTTCAGTTTGATTTGTTATTAGGTATTTCATGGGGAGAACATTGGTATCTATATATTGCTCTTGTTGAACTAGTTGCCAAACAATGTATTTTTTTTTTTTTAAATACAACAGAAGAGGAGGAATAATAGTAGAAAGTACGTGCCTGAATATTGGAAGATAAGAAACAGGCTTGACGCACACTTTACTTGAACATAACTCTTCACAAAGTTGGTTTACATTTTAGAACCAAAATGTTTGCATTGATGTAATAGAAACAAATATATTCATGCTGTTCATTCGACTCGTGATCACTGGGTGTAGGTTTATCTTACTTCCAAATCTCATGAAAACACTGGAATTTTGCATATTTCTCATAAAGGTCCTGAGATTTATTTGTATTTGGAGACACTTTCTCATTAACAAAGTCTGCAGTTGAGTTGGTGCACAACTCTATTTATAGTTAACTTCTACACACATACAACCATTTTGCAGCAGTTTCCATATTGTAGTTTTCCAATCAGACTATGGGCTTTAAGTCACTAGTTTAATGAATTAAAACGTTAAGAGTGGACAGTGTAACTAGTTTCGCTGTAACTGGATGATTCCTCACCATATAAGGCATAGTCATGTCCTTAAAACTCTTACTTTTCCATTGATGCTCGAATGTTTTGTTGGTACACTGCACAGGTGTCACCTTTCATTAGATTCTCTGATTATAATTTGAAGAGTTAGGTTGTAGCTTAAATGATATCTTATATTGCATGGGCTTAATGGTCTCAAGTGTTTGTATTGGCAGAGAAATTACAGATTTTTCTTCATGTTTGTGTCGTCCACAACCCTGCTCTGCCTTTATGTTTTTGCCATCTGCTGGGTGAATGTCAAGAAGATAATGGACAATTATCATCTTAATATCTGGAGGGCTTTTTTGAAGTCACCATTTTCAGGGATTCTTATATTGTATACGTTCATATGTGCTTGGTTTGTTGGAGGTCTAACTGCATTCCATCTGTACTTAATATGCACCAATCAGGTTCTGATTGTCTCTTGACCTTTTTGCTTTTTGATACTCTCGTGTTTTATCCAGCCATTGTTATATCCCTTTGATGGATTTTGCAGACAACTTATGAGAATTTCCGTTACCGATATGATAGAAAGATGAATCCTTATAACCTTGGTTGTGTGCGCAATATCGTAGACATTTTCTTCTCAAGAATTCCCAAATCAAAGAACAATTTCAGGGAAAAGGTCAAAGCAGATTCATCTTCAGTTTTCTCTACTGCAGTGACATTGGGGCATCCTTTGAGCCCTGACATGCCCAAAAGGAGCTTTGACATAGAAGTGGGAAAACGCCAAGCTGTTGCTGATGAGGATCTTGAAGAAATACAAAGCCATATTGATAGTGTTGGTGGATTGGAGAGATGTGGAACCCAACCAAGACACACTAATTGGGATCATAAAGCCAACAACTGGGAGATAACACCTGATATACATATGCTGGCTACTGAATATGAAATGGAGCATGGTACAGATAGACAGAAAATTTCTCGAGATCAGTAAAGTTGGATTAATGGGGGAAATTATGGAGAAAGGAAAATGTAATAGTCTCAAAGCTGATGTGGTAGTTTTGTGACTGAGGTGGTCCAAGCTGGCCAATGACATTGCATTCAGCTGCAAAGATCAAAAGGTATTACACGGCTCCAATAGACGTATGAGGAGAGGAATGCTCACGTGTGACTTCATATGAAGGGTTTCATATCACCAAATCAAACTGCGTTTGCCCAATGCTTCAGGAATGTTGTGCTATTATGTGTTCATTTTTCTTGAAATTTAGTTGGCTGTTAATGTTTCTCAGTTAATTGGATAATATTGGCAGCTTGTAGATAAAACCTTAGTTTGTTAAGCTCTAATCACTTCCTTGATGGTAGGAGATATTCTTGAACAGACAGAGCCACTTCCTGTTACATAGGGTGAAAAAATACATAGTTCCAATTGCTATCTTTCTTTCTTTTTTTTTTTTTAATACCCTTTATTCATTTTTCATCTTACAAAATTTTGGTGTATGCGTGACCTGTTCCATCTTGCTTGTTGATTTGATTGCCGACTTGGCTCTTCAGTATTGCTAATTTGATTCTCTCATCGACGTTAAAATTGTTTCTCTTGGCTGCACATTTATAACACATTTAATTCCAATAAAAAAAGGGAACTCCATGTAAAAGGGCGGTGTCAAAGTTTTCTACAGAACTAGATGGTGTAACTGCAAAATTTTCCTTGACTGCACATTTATTGGCTTGTGTTAATGAAAAATTGAAAACAGAGATGTTTAATTTGTGGGAAAGAGGTGCTCCCATGGATGATTCTGTGCTAATTTTGTCCGTGTTTACCACTCATGCAAGTTTTGATGAGCATTTGAGTATGCCAACCCCATAATGTTGCCTTCGTAGCTTGGTTTCTTTCTGATACCCGAATGCCCAGTTGGTTCTATCCCTAGGAAATCAACGGTCAGTTTTTGGCCTCCTCCGGTATATACTTCTCCTTCCAGACTGTTACCAGCATTTTCTGAGCGCAATCCCAGGGGAGATTCAAACAATTCAGTTTGCAAAATATTATAACCACTTCTTGGATATCCTGGATCTAAGTTCTTATCAAATGTGTCTGTGTCTCCTGCACATGAGCTATTCACGTTTGCAGCAGTTGCTCCGATGCTGCTGCCAATTAGCAATGAACTATCCTGGGCTGACCCAGGGGAGTTCATGCTACTAGTAGAGTATCCAGTAAACCCTCTAAGGAGGATTGGAGCAATAGAATTATCACTGATCTTGGCACCCATTTCTGCAGCTTTCTGTAAAAGAGCTGTTGCAGAGGTATAAGCAGAGGCTTTTCCCATAGTAGGAACATCGGGTCCCTCTGCAATACTAAAAGACGTTGGTGAAGTCCGGGGATTAAGAATTGGATTTAAATTACTCACCACCGTAATCCCAGCTGAATTCAAAGATAATGGTCCCATTGAACTGTCAATATTCTCGTTAGCCGTTGTTAAGTTCATCATTGAGCTTTTCCTCGAGCATGAGTTTGCAGTGGGCATTGAGGAAGGGAACAGGTCTTGCACCTGGCTCTGCAATATTCCACCTGCAGTGCCAAGATTCTGATTTGTTCTGTAATTCTCCTCTGCCAATGCGTCACAGAAAGCTCTATGTGTGACAAAGCTATCCTTTCTGCATAAAAATAACTACCGTCATAGCTGTGCAAAATGACACTTACGATTAAAAAAAGGAATAATTGTGGATGTTCACCTTGAGAAAATTGTACCACAGTCGCATCTATATTCTCTGGTTCCACATATCTTTGCATGCGCTTTCCAATCTGATTGAACAGCATAACGCTTGGAACATTTGTCGCACTTCCATTTCTTTTCACCATGCTTTCTGCAGAAATGCTTCTTTATGCCTGTTAAGTCACCTAAAGCTCTACTTGGGTCATGAGGCACACAAGTTGGCTCAGGGCAGACAAACACTCTCTTCTTAAACTGTGTGTTTGGTCTTTGTTTAAGCTTCCAGGGCAAGTTATGTCCCCTCCTGTGGAGCTGGAGATTCTGATCTCTCTGGAATCCTTTATGACATACCTCACATATGTATCTATTCGTAGCCATTAAAGTCCGAGGAGACATTGCTACAACCTCAGCATCAGGGTCTGTTGAAACATGACATTTGAATTAATCAATAACTCAGAATCTTTCCTTTATCAATTATCAGATAATTTTTCCTGTTTCCTCATTAACTTGCAGGCTTGCATAATTTGTAAGCCGAGCTTTCTTACAGCAATATCAGTCATGTACTAGATTTCTTTATAGCAAATTTTAACTTTGATTCGACTCATTGGAAACTGAATATCAGCTGAAACTTGAGATTATAAGATCCTTGGAAAGAACCCATTTGATTTAATACGGAATTATGGTTATGGTTAAGTTGCGGTGCAGTTTTTCGAAAAAAGCTGTGAAATTTTGAGTTGAAGGAATTGTTACTACAGAGAGACAACAAAAGGAAGCATATAAGTTTGCTTGCCTGGATTGCCTGGAAGATTTCTTTTCTTTTTAGTGGATGTAGAGTTGGTGAGAGTTGATCCGTCCCCATCATTTTCAGTAGGATTAGTAGTGGCGTTAGATGAGTGGGAGATGATGGTGCCCGGGAACTGATCATCTTCTTCAAATTCCTGAACATAGTTTGACATCTTTTCTCTGGGATTCTTCATGTTTGTAAGAAAGGGAGGCAGTAATATAAGCGGAGAGGAAGGTGATGTTTAGCTATCTGACAAAAAGAAGAAATTCATGGATAGCAATTTCCTTGTAACAGATACTATTACTTAAATCACATGCATGATATTAAAAAAAATAACAGATCGAAGTTGTGTCTCTTTGTCCTATAGTAGGCTAGGGAAGATTGAGTAAGGAGAGGAAAATTAGAAAAGGGAATCCACTATTACAGTGATTTCTCAATAAAAATCCTTTTCTTTTAATTCATACCTCACTAATCGTATGTTTGTTTGTATTTATATTCAGTAATCATGTTAGCCAGGTCAAAGCTGACAGTGCTATGGAAAATGTTGATGAGGATAGGTAATGCCTTAAAAATGGACAAAAGGGTAAGACAAATTAGAAATGACAGAGAAAAGATCCGAGTAAAGAGACAAGTTGAGCCTTCTCTACCCATCACTATTTTTTGGGTTGTCATTTTCCAATTGTCCTCTACACTTTTTATTCATTTGAATTAGTAATAATCTGGAAAAATTTCTCTGTAGCTTCAGATGGAAACATTTTGTTATGAATTAGAGGAAGAGAAGAAGAAATGAGAGGGAGAACAGAGAGAAAAGAGAAGAAGATTAGAGAGAAATGATATTCACTCAATTCGCATGCCTGTAGAAATGATTTACAAGCCATATAAGTAGAGTTTTCTTGTCACACCCTACTCGTAACAGTCTTTTCCGATGCGGACTAAACCGAAACAGTAAGTTTTTTTTTTCACAAAAACTTCCCAATCGAATGATAGCTTTAAAACATTTTAAAACATATATAAGATAACTTCAATCCAATAATATAAACCAATCATTCATTCAGTAACAATCATGAAATATACTCAAATTACAGATCAGTAATTTACCTTAATAGTCTAAGTATATACATGCCATAAGCTTAAACAAACTGACACAAAAATCTTCTCTTCCGATCTGGACCTTCAATGTACTGTGCTCCCGAACACATCAGAACCTGCACGCAGTAAACACTACGTGCTGAGCATTAAATATGTCCAGTGGTGACTACTAATCCAAGAATTTCCCAAGAATAAGCATAATTTCGTAATTTAAGCTTCTACTATTCTTATTTCATTAAGTATTTTCTTTTATTTCAGTTATGACTAATCTCGTTATTAAGTTCGTATTTTGATAACCGTTGGTCTTTGTTTCTGAACTATTAACTTTACTTTGCAGTATATTCTTTAGGTGGATCAATATCGGATTTACTCTTTTACTTTTACTTTTATCACTACTTTCGTTTTATCCTTTAGTCACAGCGATTTAACTATCATTCCAGTTAGCAATATGTATTGGTACTCATGTCTTTACTAGTACCAAAATAAATTACTTAAATTCTTGTTTTAATGTTCAATTATTCAGTTTGAACTCTAATTGTACTTTTTGCTATTTATTCTTTTATTTTTGTTTCGACTTTTAACCAATAAATACATTACTAATTAATAGATTTTAAGCTTTATTGCAAAGTGATATAAGTATTTCGGGACACTTTGCAGTATTTTCTTTCCTTCATTCATATATATATTACTTTCGTTCAAATATTGATTAAGACATAAGTCTTTTACTTATTTCTCATCGGTCAGTCATATGTCTTTCTATTGTTTTACTTTTTAAATAACCTTTCTTTCAGAAAGACATTTCATAAGCATTAAGTTCACTTCATGTCAAAATCATTACTTTTAACTTTAAACAGAAAATTAATATTGTTTTTCAAATTTGTCACTTTTCACAATAGTAATTGGTACGCGAAATACCAATTAATCAAATTTATCATTTTCACGAAAAACACAATACATTCTGAATTCTTATAAAACCTTTCTTTTCTTTTTCCTTACTAATTACACTTTACATAAATCTTTACAGATTTATCTCAATTTTTTTTTCATTTTCTTTCAAACGAATCGTTTTTCGTTATAACTTTTCATATATTCAATTCAATTAAACAGTACTTATTTATTCATTTCAATGTGCCCCTAATGCAATATAACAGGTTTTCCACAAAGGATACACGGGACTGCACCCAAAGGTCCCACGTAGCAGATAGAGAAATGATCTCGAAAGATCAAGTCTCAGATACAGATACAGATACAGATACAGATACACTTTCACAGAAGCTATGGAGATCAAAGATCCCAACCATAGCTAAGCAAGTCGTCATGACTTGCACTGCGGTACAGAGGTGTCCCTATGACTAGCCAATTATGTCCAAAACAAGAATCATACTACCTGTCTATCGCTAAGGGCAAACATAATCAATTTCATTGCAAACATTTTTGAACATTTAAAACTTTTAATTTCTTTCTTTTGTTTATTACTATACGTTATTTTGATCAAATGCACTCTTTCGTGCCTTTGACTATTCAATAACTTTTTATTCACTTTTTCTTTTTTGGTCACTTTTGTGAATTATCCTTCGATAATTCACTCAGATACTTAAACTTTTCAATCTTTTGTACAGATTATAAATTAGAAATTATGGCATTATAATTCACAATTTTCTTTGTATTCTTTTTATATTATTCTTTGCGAATTATTCTCTAATAATTCAATGATTGACTTCTTTATCTTTTACTGTTCAAACTTTTTAATCATTCGGTATGCCAACGTTTATTTCGTCAGCAAATTATTTTAATAAGTATTAACTCTTTTAATAATTTTTGTTGACTAATTTATTGTAATAAATTAGTCACGTCTTTATTTTTTTTCTGCTTTTAAGCAATTAGGAACTTTATTAACATCGTTTATTATTTTAAGTCTCGAACACGCATAATTGACCTTTTCCATCGATTTATTCATTTCATAGGCATAATTACGATTTTGCCATTATAATCATTTATTTTTATTTTTATTATATAATTTCCTTCATTATTCATCTTTTATTCTTTATATCACCATTTTCGGGTAAAATTACATTTTAGTCCTTAACTATGGAAATTCTATCTTTCGAATCCGTTAAGCCTCTGAAATTACCATTTTACCTTTATTAAGTATTTCTTACTTATTTATACGCGTTAATTATTTACTTTGGCAAAATTACCATTTTGCCCCAAAACTTTTATTTTCTTTCGTTTAAATCCTTTTTCTATTTAAAATTTATTTTATCTTTTCTTTATTCTCATAATAATTTATTTTCGTCATTTTCATTTATTTATGAATTATTTACCAATAATTTATTATTCTTATTATTTTCACGACCCAATAATTATTTTCGAAAAATTCGTTGGTTAACTTTTTATTTCTTGTTATTGACATTAATTTACTTTCACATTAATTCATCATTTTTTTTTTCATTTTTATACAATTATGCATTAAAATTCAATTATTGCCATTATTCATAGTCACATAAAAATTTCAATAAAATTCCAATAATTTTGATAAATTCCAATAAATTTTATTTATGCATTATTTATTGGTCATTATCTTTTTTCATCAAAATAATCATTTAATTCATAATAAATCACAAGTTTCATTATATACATACACTATAAATAATCATAAAAATTCTCAAATAATTTCTAAATATTCTCTAAAAATTTATAAACATCATTTATCATGTATATTATTATTTTAAGCCAACATATATCATTTACATGCAAATTTCTCACCATTTTTCCTTATTATAATTTTCGGCCACAACCATTTTTCCATCTTAAAAATTTTCTTTCTTCCATTAATGCCTTCATCTCATTTCCTCCCATACTTAATTTCATTTACCCTAACATAATTGCATTTATTAACAATTTTTCATATTTTTACCTTAATTACATAATTAAGGAAAATTCATATTAATAGGAAAATCAAAGGATTTGATAGCCACTTACCTCTTTCCATGCTTAACCTTCATTAAACCTCATTTCTCTTCACTTAGCACAAGGCACAACATCATCCATCATCAAAAACAACCTTGGCCGAAATTACCCTTCACCAAAACACCATGATTTCATTCTTTTCAGCTCAAAATAACATTAAAAATGTAATCTAGGCACCCTAAAACATAAATAGGCACCTAAGAAAAGAATTTAACCCAATGGTTTCACTTACCTCAAATTAAACCCTAAACTCTCTCTCTTGAATTTCTTTGATTTTTCTTCCTTCTTTTGAAGAGAGGAGGGCACTAAACTTAATTAAAAAGGCAGAAATTACTATTTGATGGCTTGATTTGGTGTGAAATGGAGAGAAGAGAAGAGAAAAACTTAGGCAACAATGGAGGAGAGTTGGCCGGCCAAAGGAGAGGAGAAGAAGATGGCGTGATCTGCTGGTGAATCCCAGATAATTTCATCAATTTATATCTCCTTTAAGTGTGTGTAATGGGCTTGGGTTGAGTTTTGGGCTTAACTATTTAATTAAAGCCCAATAATAACTTAATTCAAAGTCCAAATGATTTCTCTTATTTTCTCACTCCAAATTACTTCAAATTTGATTCCATAATTTTTATCATATCAAAAATAGGTAGGATATAAATTTTTGGCTCAATCGGAGTCCGTTATCGGTCCGATTCAAACTTATCGATCCGATTCGACAACTGTCGACATTGCCGAAAAATTCATTTTTTTACACCAAAATATTCTTCATAAAATTTCATTAAGAACTGCAAAATATGGCAATATTCGGAGGTCATTTACTATTTTTAATTATTTATTCAAAATCAAGTCCCCTTCTCTACCAGGAAAATTGACTCGCTAACTTTTTCGTATTTTTGATTTTTGCAGGCCCATTTGATCTCAAATTCACTTCAATTTTCAACCATAGTCTCACCATGACTATTCCTTTCAAATGGTCAAATAAAATATTTTCGACTTTCCGGCGTCCTTTCAGGCCTGGGAAATACTATTCACTACCGGAAAATACTATTCACTGCTGACCCGGCATTGAGGCCATTACATTTCTCTCCTCTAACTGATTAGCGAGAATTCAGCTAGCGAGAATTCCCTCTTGAGCTAACAGAAATGAAAATAAAACTAATAATAGAAGTTTTCTAACAACTTTTAGCAACGTAAATTGCAGCAACAACAGAGTTTCTTCACATAATGATAATTGGGTCTTCCTTCTGAAGCCCATCTTCAAGCCCAACCTTCTTAGGTCCAAATTCTTGTTCTTTGTCTCCATTGGTATCATCTCCCAGCCCATCAAATCCAGCCTTCTTAGGTCCCAGTACTTGTTCTTCATCTCTGTTGCCATTGTCTTCTAGCCCATCTCCTCCCTCCTGTAGCCTAATCGTAACATTACCCCTTCCCAAATGAGTCACCTTGTCCTCAAGGTGGAGATGAGGAAACTGAGAAGCTAGGAAGGACAGATCTTCCCATGTGGTTTCGTTGGGGTGCAGGTTAGTCCATTGAACTAGGACTTGATGCAGTTGATGTCCATGCCTCGTGATGACTCGTTTTTGTAAAAGTGCCAGAGGTTCCATCTAAGGTACTCCTTCCTTGGTGCATGAAGGCAAAATCGACGTAGACTGATTGTGTCCCAAGGCTTTCTTGAGGAGGGAGACATGGAAGACATTGTGGATGACAGTAGTGGCTGGAAGTTGGAGCTGATAAGCTACAGGCCTCACTTTAGCAGTCACTTGAAATGGGCCATAATATTTTGTTAAGAGCTTCAAATGCTTCCTTACAACCACTGTATTTTGCCTATATGGCTGAAGCTTCAAATACACCCATTCGCCCACCTCAAAGGTTCTGTCAGTGCGATGTTTATCTGCCAGTTGTTTCATACGGTTCTGAGTGGACTGGAGCTGGTCACGAAGAAGAGAGGCCGTATGCTGTCTGTCCTTTAAGAATTCTTCCAAACTTGCCACCTTCGTTTCAATCACAGGTAGGTAATGGAAGGAAGGAGGTTTGTAACCATATAAAGCTTCGAAAGGAGACATCTGGAGACTAGTATGATAATTACAGTTGTACCACCACTCAGCTAAGCTGAGCCATTGACACCAAGATGCTGGTTTGTGAAAGCACATGCACCTTAAATAGTTCTCTAAGCATCGATTAACTCTCTCAGTCTGCCCATCGGTTTGTGGGTGGTAGGTTGTGGATAGTTGTAGCGTTGTGTGCAACAATTTGAAGAGCTCTTGCTAGAAGAGACTAGTAAAGATCTTGTCTCTGTCTGACACAATGGTAAGGGGCAGACCATGTAGTTTAAAAACATTGTCAAGAAATAATTGGGCGACTGAAGTGGCAGTGAATGGATGTTGGAGTGGCACGAAATGGGCATATTTTGTGAACCTATCCACAACTACCAGAATTGTATCTTTCTTATGGGACTTGGGCAACTGTTCAATGAAATCAATGGAAATGTGGGACCATGCAGAAGTGGGAATGGGCAACGGTTGAAGCAGACCTGGGTAAGGAACCTGTTCACTCTTACATTGTTGACAAACGCCACAAGTGGAAACCCAGTTCTTAACTTCATTATACATGTTGGGCCAAAAAAAATGGGCTGCTAACCATTTTTGAGTTCCTGAAATACCAGAATGTCCCCCTGTTGCTGAATTGTGAGCTTTCTGTATTAACGTCTCTTTCAGTTTGGAACAATTGCTGGCATAAATTCTATTTTTGTAAAGTAAGAGACCGTCATGCAATGTTAAGTGTGGGTGTGTCTTGGAATTCACCATCTTAGCTGAGATTAATGACTGAATAGTTGGATCCTGGGCATAGCTGCTTATCACTTCATGAATCCATAGAGGTACCGTGGCTGTAACAGTGTATCGCAGTTCTGCTGCAAAAGCATCTTTTCGAGATAGAGCATCAGCCACTTTGTTCTCACATCCTTTTTTGTAGAGAATGGTATAAGTAAGCCCCAGCAACTTCGTGATTCCCTTCTGTTGAATATAAGTATGAAGACGTTGTGTTAACAGATGCTTAATTGCCTCCTGATCGGTCTTAATAAAGAACGCTGCATGTTCCAGATAATGGCGCCATTTGGAAACAGCTACAATGATTGCCAATAACTCCTTTTCATAGATTGATAAGCCTTGATTTTTCTTCCTTAGAGGTCTACTAAGGAAGGCTAGTGGTCTCTGTTCTTGCATTAATACTGCTCCGATTCCCTTATTGCTAGCATCCATTTCCAACACAAAAGGTTTAGTGAAGTTCGGCAGTGCCAAGACTGGGGTTGTAGACATGGCAATTTTAAGAGCATGGAAGGCTTGTTCTGCTTCAGCAGACCAGTGAAACGCATATTTCTTCAACAAGTTTGTTAAAGGTTGAGCAATAGTGCCATAATGAGAGATAAATTTGCGGTAGTAACCTGTTAATCCCAGAAAGCCACGCAAACTTTTGAGAGTAGTTGGGATTGGCCATGTCACCATTGCTTCAATCTTCGCTGGGTCAGTATGAACACCCTGCTCATCAATGATATGCCCAGGTACTCCACTTGTCGTTGATAAAAAGAACATTTGGAGAGTTTAGCATAAAGTTGATGATCACGTAAAAGTTGGAGTACTGTTGCCACATGTTGGAGATGATCTGCCTCTGTTTTGCTGTAAATTAAAATGTCATCAAAAAATACCAGGATGAACTTACGTAAATAAGGATCAAAGACCTGGTTCATGAGAGCTTGGAAATTCGCTGGAGCGTTGGTTAAGCCAAAAGGCATAACTTTGAACTCATAATGGCCATGGTGAGTTTGGAACGCTGTTTTGTGAATATCTGCCACCCTTACTCTTATTTGATGATAACCAGCCCTTAAATCAATCTTAGAAAAGAATCTCGCCCCATTAAGTTCATCTAGTAAATCATCTATAATTGGAATAGGGAACTTGTTCTTGATTGTGACATCATTAAGCTGTCGATAATCGACACAAAACCGCCATGTTCCATCCTTCTTCTTCACTAGTAAAACTGGTGAAGCAAAAGGGCTGTGGCTAGGTTGTATAAAACCAGCTTGCAACATTTCTTGAACCTGCTTTTCTATTTCATTTTTCTGATAGTAATTGTACCTGTAGGGTCTAACGTTGATCGGTTTGACATCTGGCAGCAGGTTGATGGCATGGTCCAGTGTCCTTTGTGGCGGCAAGGCATTTGGATTCTAGAATATATCCTCATATTGTTCTAGTAGTTGCTGAAGGTGAGTTGGGTGCTTAAGTGGTGGTGTCCTGTTGTCATTCTTTTCTGGAATCACCAAAAGGGAAAACAGCTGCGAAGTAGGTGTTATCAACTTCCTCATGCTCTTGCCAGTTAAAAGATGCAGAGTGCCTTCTTTTGTAATCCCTTTTAACACCACCTGGACCCCATCTTTTAGAAAAGTGAGCTGCATTTTTTCAAAGTCAAATGACACAGGGTTATACCTTCTCATCCAGTCTACTCCCAAAACCACGTCGTATCCTCCCAACTCTAAGAGTCTAAGGTCTGCCTTGAACTCATGTCCTTGCATTTCACATTGGAATCCTGTACATTTAGACCTACTCACCATGCGTTGCCCAGTAGCGGTGCACACTGACAAGGGGGCAGCTGTGGTGAGATTTAAGGGCAGCTTTTTCGCCACCTTTGAATCCATGAAACTATGTGTGCTGCCACTGTCTAACAGGATGATCAAGGAAGTATTATTAACTCTTCCTTTGATTTTGAGTGTACTAGGGGAGGTTTGGCCCGTGAGTGCTGATAATGAGAGCTCCCCATCCAAGATTACTTCCTCTTCCGTTTCCTCAATGTCCTCCTCAAGTTCATCTACCTCCATAGCCAGTAATGGTCTCCCCTTGCATTGGTGACCAGGACTGTACTTCTCTCCGCATCTGAAACATTGTCCCGCTGCTCGTCTCTGCTCCCATAGAGTTGGTATGGGTTTGTTTGGGGTTTGTGATGCCATGAGTGGTGTGGTATTTTGGGTGCTGCTGGGGGTGGGTTTTTGGACGAACGAATGGTTGTAGCTTGGTCTGGTGTTTGGTGGTCTTTGCAGAGATCTTTGTTTCTTGAGAATGGCCTCAAAGGACTGTTCATGTAATTGAGCCTGTTCAAAGGCTTGGATAAGGGTCTTGGGCTTAAAGACCTTAATCATAGGCCTCAGCTCATCGTTCAGCCCACTAATGAAGCTGGAGATGAAATAAGTTTCTCCTAGCCCAGGGTTAGCCTTTTGCATGTGGGCTTTGAGTTCTTCGAATTTTTCCTGATAGGATGATACGGTGCCGGTTTGCTGCAGTTTGTTAAAGGCTTCAATGACATCTGCAATCGTTTTTTCCCCAAATCGAACACAAAAATCTTTAGCGAATTGTGGCCATGAGACTGATTCTTGATGAGTGAACCAGCCTTGCAACCAATTGTCAGTTCGTTCTCCAAATTGTAGTGTAGCTAGCTCCACCTTTTGTTCTTCTGGAATGTTATAAAACTGAAAATATTTCTGGCATTTCCTCACGAAATTACGAGGATTCTCTCCATCAAAAGGCGGCAGCTCTACCTTAGGCATTCTGTAAGGGAGGGTTTCGTTCCTGCAATAGTCGGTACTCATTTCTCCTTTGCCAGAAGTTTTTGGATTGGGTAATATTCCCTTCTCTGAACTTGAGATGACCTCTGGTGCTACAGGATAGTGGTTCGGATCCTTCCCTCTACCATTCATATGAGTATTGTCAACCATCCTCTCCATCAGCCTCTCAAACTTGTTTTCCAGCTCTGACATCCTCCTGTTTTGGACTTCGTTCATTTCTGACATCCTCCTGTTTTGGGCTTCATTCATTTCTAGGATGCTGGAATCAAGTTTCTGCAAATGAGCTTCAAGTTCTTTAGCTCCAGAATTTTCACCCATGGTATTTTTCTTGTTTTTCGCCAGTTTATAATTTGCAATGAGTTCTTGGGAGTCAATGAAACTCATACAACTTGTATTGAAGCGATGGACTAGGAAAGACCTGCTCTGATACCAGTTGTTATGAATTAGAGGAAGAGAAGAAGAAATGAGAGGGAGAACAGAGAGAAAAGAGAAGAAGATTAGAGAGAAATGATATTCACTCAATTCGCATGCCTGTAGAAATGATTTACAAGCCATATAAGTAGAGTTTTCTCTCCTCTAACTGATTAGCGAGAATTCAGCTAGCGAGAATTCCCTCTTGAGCTAACAGAAATGAAAATAAAACTAATAACAGAAGTTTTCTAACAACTTTTAGTAACGTAAATTGCAAGTAACAACAGAGTTTCTTCACATAATGATAATTGGGTCTTCCTTCTGAAGCCCATCTTCAAGCCCAGCCTTCTTAGGTCCAAATTCTTGTTCTTTGTCTCCATTGGTATCATCTCCCAGCCCATCAAATCCAGCCTTCTTAGGTCCCAGTACTTGTTCTTCATCTCTGTTGCCATTGTCTTCTAGCCCATCTCCTCCCTCATGTAGCCTAATCGTAACACATTTCTATAGCAAGTATCGAAACAGTCAAAGCTAAGGAATTTAATTTAGCAGTTCCATATATTAATTTGAGGCAATGGATTGAATGAGATCACTTTCTCGATCTATGCATTCTTTGCGAATCCTGATCTCGATCTATGCATTCTTTGCGAATCCTTTTAACTCTTGCTTGGTTTTCCTTTCTTTTACTTACAGCTACTTTTGAATATTCCATATCTAGTAATAATTGCTTTGGCAAAGTGTAGAAGGTTCATATTCTTTCATATCTATCTATGTTGACTTGATAGAAATTCAATTCAAATGCATATATTATCATTTATACATTCATGTTGTGCAAGGAACATTACATATAATGCACTTCTTTTAACTCACAATATTTAGAACTAAGTAAAACATGATATGTTTATCATATTTCGTAAGTCATTCCAACCCTGAGAAGCCTGGTTCTTGGGATGGACAAAGCTTTGTCCCCTTGACTCAAGTTTTTCCTGAGGAAATCATAAGCGCAGTTGACCACAAACTTCTTGGCCAATGATGAGTTTGGTTTAGCCACCACTTCTGCTTCCCCCAGTAGATAAACCACACCTTTCTCCATAGCCTTGTTCACAAATTGCATTTCCTCTTCTGCATTCCCCTGGATTTGAGCATCTGTGATTTTGTTAGAAGAAACACGAGAAGAGTTCAAGGAGTGGATGGAAGCTGATGATAGCCGCGCTGAATGAGGCGGTTCCTCAGCAATAACAGCAGATGATGACCCTCTTGCTTTTCCGTCATTGACTAGTAGAGTAGAATGTTGGGGATTTTGCGTCTCAGCAACTGTTGTCTCATTGTTAGGTGCTCCAGAAATGAAGTGTTCTTGGCGGATGAATTCTTTGAGGCCTTCCACCAACAGCCGCTCGAATTCATCAGCTTCTTCGTGTTTATCTTGGTAACCATACCTTACAACACAGCGGAACATCCTGTACTCTCTTGGCTCAACGTGTCGGAAGAGGAACCTCTCCTCTGGAGCTACTTTATCCATGGAGAGAGACTTAATAGACACGAACACCAGAACAGAATGTACGGATGGAATGTTAGCTATGAAGTGAGGAAATATGGGAGGAATGCCCTGCACAAGCTCAGAGTAAAGAAGGCCTACTCCTGGGAGTCTGTTAATAGCTGGGTTTGCAGCCAATTGTGCAATGCAGTCGGAGGAGACCTTGTTGTTAAGCTCATACATGTACCTTTCTTTGTGGACGTAGTGCCATATTCCCTTAATTGTCATTAGAAAAATAGCGATTGAGAGTGGAAGGTAACCCCCGTCTTTGAACTTGTAGTAGACGGATGATAAATACACAGTCTCTACGCTAAAAAATCCTATATAGAAAGCAATAATCCACCATATATTTTTCTTCCATACCACCAGCATTATAAGTGTAACCATATGAGTTGTGATTATCATATCAGAAACCACTGCAATTCCTGCATACATATGTTGCAAGAAATGATACAAAGTTACCATATAAAGAAAGAAAGAAAGAAAGAAAGAAAGAAAATGTTCGGTATATAAAAAGGAAAATGAAAGGCTCACCGTAGGCGTGGCCGATCTTATCAGTAGTCTTGAATCCCAAACAGACTATAACACAGGCAATCATGAACAGATAGTTGATCTCGGGTATGTAAACTTGACCCTCATATTTATGTGATGTGTGTACAATCCTCACCTTGGGAAAGCAACCTAGACTCACGGATTGAGATATGATTTGAAATGCTCCTGATATCATGGCTTGACTTGCAATAATAGCAGCTGCTACTGCCACAACAAACATGGGCCAATACAATGGATCTGCAAACACAACATCAACATGCATATCTGCTTAGCTTAAGCTGTTTCGGTTTCAGAAACATGTAACGGCTGATTTACCTGGTATGGATTTGTAGAAAGTATCAGACACATGATATGGGAATTTGGTTAGATAGGCTGCTTGGCCGGAATATGCAGCTATTAAACCAGGAAACACGATGCCCGAAAAACTAATCTGTAACCCACATCCACGATTGCTTCATTATTCATTTATGCACCGTAATTACTAAGTGTTAACTATCCTAAGCCAGGTCTGCTTACTTGTATGGCTCTGACGTTGAAATGACCCAGATCAGCAAACATAGCTTCAGTGCCTGTAGCCGGTAATTTAAAAATGTTAACCCTCTATGTGGATCTTAATTGCCATAAAGAAATTAATTTATTTTAATGAGGGAAATAAAGAGGAAAGAAAAGTAATAATTTGTTTTATTATATTTTTTAGTGTGTCATTCTAAGCATATTCATACTTTGGAAAAACATATTTAAACCATATCATATTAAAATTAATTCCTATTCGAGATACCGTCAGACGTAATTGTAGAAATTTTTTTTAACAAAGTTGTTGAATGCACAAAAATTTGAATCTGAAACCACTTTCTTATTTTATTGCGTTTGTTAGTTTAACACTTTAACTCAAATATTTGGAAAGTTTAAATTATCTCACCTTTAATAATAATAATAATAACACTTTTTAATTTTTATTTTGTCTTTTTATCTCCAAAATTTCCCTTATTTCCCCTCCTTTTCTTCTTAATTGGTATAGAAAAGAATAAAAATTATATTTCAATTCTTTTATCTTCCACCGAATTCCATAAAAACAAACAAAGCAAGGTTATAAATCATTAAAAAAAAAAAAAACCTGTAACGCAGAGAACAACCCCACCAAGTGAAATCCATCCTTTCTTTCCATTTCTACGGAAATAATCAACGATATATTTTGGATTTACAGCACGTAATACCCCCACATCATATTTGAACAGATTGTAAAGGCCAATGCCTCCGATGAACAGATACCATGTGCAAATGATTGGAGCAAATGAAAACCCTACTTTGTCTGTCCCAAATCTTTGGATGGAGAAAAGCAAGATCAAGATTGCTATTGAGATTCCCAAAACAGCATCTGAGGCACAGTTTACTCATAAACCTTAATAATAATCCATAATAAATCTCCATGTGATGAACATTCCTCGTATATATTAAAAAATAAAAGGTACCTTGACCGAGGGAGCCGATCCCGCTCACCGCAGAAAGAACTGTACCAAATTAAATTTAAGAAGAAAGAAACGATGAGTTGAATTATTAAGATAAAGAGTAGACGGGAAATCAATAAATAAATAGAAGGAAAAAGAAACCTGAAATGCAAGGAGTAAGAATTCCATCGCCCATAACCATGGAAGTTCCAAGGATGGTGACAAGGAAAAGCAAAATATGAATAAGTTTATTTTTCTCTATAAACTCTTTAACTTTCTCAGCTCGTTTCAATCGGTCGGAAGGTATTTTGAGACTGTAGTTTGAAAGCTGGCTATCTTCAGGCTGGTCATTTGGGATAAAGCCAGCTTTCACATATCTGGTTAGCTTTGAATACAGTGCAAAATTTCCTCCTGCATATTTACGCATGAGCTATTCACATACGTAAAATTAAGAAAAAGAAGAATAAAAGGCTCACCGTTGCCATTGTCGTTGGCGTGCAACACAATGAAGACGTACTTGGCGAGGGGCAATAGGAGTATGGAATAAATGATAAGAGATAATATCCCAAGTATGTCCTCTTTATCATCTATTTTCCCGCTATCGAAAGTGCTTGAATATACATACAATGGTGAGGTTCCTATGTCCCCGAACACCACTCCGATGCTCTGAAATGCCAAACTCAATGTGCCCTTCCAATCAATCTGCGCATTTTCTTTTTGTATTATCATTCCTTTAAGTAAACCATAATTATACTGTTACCGTTTCACTGATTTTTAACTCATACTATACAAGAATAACAAATGAAATCTGACCTTAGAGGAGTGGTGATGAGGCATATTGGAGACTCTGCCTGCCTCCAAATTGAGGGAATCTACACGACGTAGTTTTGCCCATGATACCTTCCTTTCTTTCAGCTTATTTTGGACTTGAACAGTCTCCATTTCTTCTCCTTCCACTTTGTCTCCTGCCATATTACTTCTTTCACCTCTCGCGCTCTCTAGATCTGTGCTGCCATTGCTCTCTTTCACATTTATAGCACTCTATTCAACGCTTATTACTTGAATTAGTACTAATAATTGCTATCTTCAGATCACTACCACCGCCTACTTTTATTTCAATTTATCAATAAATCCAAGTCAACTGTATAATTATATCATTTTCTTTAATTTATATTTTTTTTTCTTTTGAAAATAATAACCCGGTTTATTGTCATCTTTCACGGCTTACACATTAAAAATTATCAAATCCAATTTCTATATATATATATATATATATAAAAAGCGCTCCCGCGGAGCATATTCCAAGTCTCCATCAGCCTTGTTTAATAAGATAGACTTTTTTCACCAATCATAGAATGTAAAAAGTAAAAAGTAAGCATATGCGTACGTTTTTCCCTGCAAATATATGCAAGTGGATTCTATTATTTGATTCCATCATGCAGGCGCAGTTGAATAATGGACAGAAAAACAATTATATATTGATTCCATTAGGTGCAGTTGAAAAGTGGAAAACAAACCCAAGGAAAAGTAAACTATGTTCACTAAATAAAATTATATACGTAAGGTGTGTGTGGCTTGTGAAAATGGGCACCCATTATTATAAAATTATAATATATATCTTCAATAATGTGTTTAAATTAACACAAAAACTGAGAATCAAACGTTGAAACTTTCAAGTTTCCGTTTGGCGTTTATGGCATCAAACTTCACTTTCTCTTTTTTACAGAACTGGACTCTTCAATTTCTACACATACTTCCTTAATTTAATTCTGTGATTACCATATATATAGTATTTTCCATGCGCATAGACATGCATTCGCGTTGGATTGCTGTGACCCCAATTTGAATATGCCCATTTTCTTCACTTTTTTCATGTTTATACTCCTTTAATTAAACCGTATGCTATTCTCTGTAAACTAATATGTACTATTTTATTAATCATTTATTGACTACAATTTAAATAAATATAATATCATTATAACAATTAATAAAAATTAATTCCATATATATAACCATGAATTCTATTACAAATTTGTTTGTTATTCCTAATTCTCTACATATATCACATATGCCTCTTAATTAAATAACTGACGACATAGAGTTTTAACGAAATATGCATTTTTTTTTCCTTTTCTATTTGCTTCTGCTTGACACCATTGACAGTTCCACCTCCCTTTCACCGAAACCACCATCTCCTTCTTCCTTGGCCGGCCACCATTCACAACCTACGTGGCCAACCAGCTGTCCTGATTTAGACGTACAGCCAATATAGATACCATATTAATGTTATTGTTTGTCTGTTTCTCATTTATGTCTTTAAACCAGACAGTAAATTTTTTGTTGCGGACACGGCAACAAAATGAACTTCTTTCTTCTCTGTACCTTTGGAAGATAGAACTTGTTAATTACCACCTATATTTATTTTTTCTTGAAAGATAATAATAATAATAATAATAATAATAATAATAATAATAATAATAATAATAATAATAATAATAATAATAATCGCCTAACTACAATTAAATTATACTCCAGCATTCAATTGAACCCACACGGTTGTTTTTTTTTTTATAATTTATTTTGCTTTATATATACACTTTATATTTGAATAAAATTTATAACACTTAGCATTCTTAAGATAAAATATTTCGTATGATTTCAGAGAATGAAGTTACAGTTTGATTTATGTCGGAAAGTTGTTAATATAAATTCATATATATTTAGAGTTGAGAGAAAGAGAAACAAAATTGTAAATTTAAAGAAAGGTGTTAATTGAATTTCAAAATCTTTATAATTTTAAAAATATTGATAATTAATGTGTTTAAATTAATAGAAGAGAGAATTGAGAATCAAAAGCTGCAATCGGGGCTCCATTATATGAACTTCAAAGTTTACTTTCTCCTTTTCTAGAAAATGATTTTTATTCCAAAAACTGAAGTCATATAATTTTTAGGTTTACTCCATTCATGTCACTGAAATTATATTTAATAGCGCAAAAGTAACTAAATAATTTTTTATATCGAAATTATCATTAAATTTAATATTATTTTGTGCTAAAACCATTATGATCAGTTTCCGACAGTTGAAAACCGATGCCAAAGTGCTAACTTAGCATGCCACATGTGCACAAATTAATAAGCTGAATTGGCAAGCCACACATGCAAAAATTTATGACATGTCATGCCATGTGCACACAAATGGCTGACGTCAGATGATGACATGGTATGTCATGTGTGCACAAGTAGATGACATGACATGCCATGTTAACATTTCGACGATAGTTTTCATCGAAAATCGATTACAGTGATAATTTTGATACGAAAAATTATTTAATTAGTTTTACGTTATTAGATATAAATTTAGTGATTATGTATGATATTAATCCAAATTTATAGTGTGAGTATAAGGGAGAGAGAACACAATACTCCCATGGGCATAACCATCAATATTCTCTACGCATGCATAGACGTGTCACATAGCAGAGAGAATAATACACCCCAGCACAGCATTCCAAGCCGCAATATTTTCATATTTAATTAAATTATTACATCTAATTTTCTACATCGATCCTACTCAGCTTAAATGCAGCCAAGACCAATTCCAATTCGAAAGTTGACTTCTAGTTAACCAAATAAATAAACTCAAACAACTCCACGCTTTCCCTTCATCTGCGTCAGCATATAAAAACATATAAGGTATTTTCTGAATATATGTTTTTACATTTTGAACTTCTTGCTATATTTTAATTTTGACCCCATTCCTCCCTAGAGTATGTATGCCATGTAAATGATGTCCAAAAATTAATATAGCAATTCGATGAAACAATTATATATACAATTTAACGATGGAGTAACTGACAAAAAATAAGGAAAACAGATTAAGATTATAGGGCAGTTATTATATGTACAGTAGTGCAGAAATAGTAACAAGAACATTAATTAGTAGGTTATGGGTGATCGATCAATAAGTCCGTGGGTTGACTCCAACACTCTGCTTGTCGTGGCCTGCAAGAGAGATTAGTTATTGTGAGATGCTAAAATTAATTGCAAATAATCATCATGTGAGTACCTGGTAAAAGGGTTTGAAGGAGATGGAGTATGCTGGATGTGAGCAAGTGATGGAGAAGATGCTGCTCGAGAAGAGACCCAGGCCCATAGGCCCACAACTTGGCAAGTCTACACCAGGCGATCCAACAAGAAGGCTGGAAGAGAAGAGGGAGCTGAGTTGACAGCAGTTAGTCATAAATAGGAAGTGTTTTTGAAATGTAGGGCAGTGAGAATTTAGTTAGCACAATTTAAGTGTGAGGAGGGAATGAAGAAGGCAGAGTGTTTGGCTGCCCTTCCTGGAGGAGATCCTTATTATTGTTACTGTTTTTTTTCGTTGTATTGTCCATCTCTATTTCTCTTTATCTTTGAACATTCTGTGTATTGAATCTCTCATTACCAGAAATACAAAGTTCATTATCATTTGTGTGATTGTTGTTAGTTCATTATCATTTTCTCTATCAATTGGTCCGACCTGCCGGATCTTTGAGAGTAAGGAGAGAAAATGGAAACTCGTTTGCAATTAGTTAATGGCCGATTGGAGGAGACTAAAAACAAGATGAATGGCCCGGAAGCATACATGAAGGAAATCACACGATCCATTGCCGAGCTTCAATCCTCTTTCACAAGCTATCAAGTAGAAAAGAAAAAAGAGGATGCTGAGTTTAGGGAACAGGTCTGTAGATGGATGAGAAGTTCTGATAAACAAATCGTGCAAACTGAGACTAATGACTCTCAAGAAGCATCCATTCTGGATAGGAGTGAGCAACTGCAGGGTCAGGGATCCATGCCACGCCTGAACTACCGCCTCAATACCAACCATTTCATAGATCCATTGACTTCTTTACGAAAGGTTAAGTTGCCATTGTTCAATGGAACTGATCTTCGGGGCTGGGTGATGCGAATGGAGACCTATTGCCGCATCAATCAGATTCCACCAGAAATGAGCGTTAATCTGGCTGAGTTATGCATGGAAGGGGCCACGATCAACTGGTTTACTATGTTACTTGATATAACTCCGAAATTAACTTGGGAGCATCTGAAGAGAGAGATTATGCGAAGATATGGAGGACTTTACTCTTCAAGCCCCTTTGAAGCATTGGCAGATCTGAAACAGGAAGGTAGCATCGACGACTTCATCAAAGCTTTTGAAATGGTGGTAGCGACAGCTCCTGGCTTGCCTGAATCGCAATATGTAGGGTATTTCGTTAGCGGATTGAAGGAAGAACTTAAAAGGTGGGTTAAGGTGCACCAGCCAGACGATCGGGTTGAAGCTATGAGACTTGCTCGATCTATTGAAGTCTCTCTGAACTATGGCCGACAGAGGCTTGGGTATTCGAAGGGGATACCGAATTCAGGGAAGGAGAGGGATGGACCATTCAGGTTGAATGTAACTGCTGGATCGGGGGGAGGGTTGAGTAGAGTTGGATCTCCTCACTTCCAGCCCAATTCATTTCTTGGCCCCAACCAAGGCAAATATCCAAACCTTCATCAAAACAACCCACCAACACTTCAATCCCGATCCAATGATTCCAGCCATTGGGGAGGCAAACGACAAGGATTTCGATAAATGACCAAGACAAAATGGGAGGAACGCCGGAGAAAAGGGTTATGTTTTCAGTGTGGCCAGAACTATTCACCCCAACATAGATGCCCAAAAGCTCAGCTGAAGGTGATGCTGTTGGGAGAGGGTGAAGAGCTGGACGAAGATGAAGAATTCTTTGAAGTAGAAAATGAGGAGGAAGATAACACCGTTGATGGGGAATGTAAGGCACTGGATTTGTCCGGTCTTCACCACCACATCGGAACGTTTGCTGGAAATGGTGGCGATTTAAGCACCATCAAATTGTCAGGTACAACTAACAGCATCCCAAAGATGATGCTGGTGGATAGCGGTGCCACCCACAATTTCGTCTCCTCACAGTTGGTGTCGGTGTTGGATCTTCCGATAAGTCCGATCAAAACTCTTCAAATTAGGTTAGGAGATGGGAATTTGATTGGGGTGAATAAAAAATGCACTGGGATTTCAATTAAGATAGGGGAGTATACTTGTTGTCTTGATGCTTTGGTGATTGATTTGGGGGGGTTAGACTTGATATTGGGAGTGGAATGGCTTAGTACTTTAGGAGATGTAACAACCAATTGGGCATTGGGATCACTGAAGTTTTTGAACCACGGTAAAATGGTGGAGCTCAGCAGAGTGTCTAGGGAACAGGGGACGTTGCAACCTTTGCAAATGTGGGTAAAGGGTTATCTGCATCAGTTTTCCACTGAGACTAAGGGGCCCTCTCATACCTTATTTCCCCAATTGGACCATCTCTCCTACTCCCAGGGTCAGCAAATGTGTGCTCTGTTCTTCAAGTACGGATGTGTTTTTGCTGAAATAACAGGCTTACCACCCAAGCGAACTGTGGAGCATTCCATCACCCTTCAACCCGAACAGGGACCTGTCTGTGTGAGGCCATACCGGTATCCCCACCATCACAAGGCAGAAATTCAAAGGCAGGTGAGTGACATGCTTAACCAAGGAATCATAAGGCAAAGTCAGAGTTCTTTTTCAAGCCCGATGATTTTAGTTAAGAAGAAAGATGAGACATGGCGGATGTGCGTCGACTATCGAGCATTTAATAAAGTCACAGTACCGGACAAGTATCCCATTTCGGTAATTGAGGAGTTGTTTGATGAATTGGGAGGGGCAATTTACTTCGCCAAACTCGATCTCAAATCGGGATACCATCAAATCAGGGTATGGGAGTCAGACATTGAGAAAATGGCTTTCTGAACTCATGAGGGCCACTACGAGTTCTTGGTGATGTCCTTCGGATTGACCAATGTACCCGCTACTTTTTAGTCCGCCATGAATAACATATTCCGACCGTTGCTTCGAAAGGGTGTCTTGGTGTTCTTTGATGACATCCTCATTTACAGCCGCACATAGCCGCAACACTTGCAACATGTTGAATTGGTCCTTGATATTCTGGCGGCATACCATTTTGTGGTAAACAGCAAGAAGTGCAGTTTTGGGCAGCAGACAATTGAGTACTTGGGCCATGTGATTAATGGAAAATGGGTAACCGTTGATTCCAGCAAGGTAGAAGCAGTGAGGAACTGGCCTATTCCAATAACGGTCAAAGGTGTGCGTGGTTTTTTGGGGCTCACTGGGTATTACTGAAAATTCATTGAAGGATATGGGAAGCTAGCCAAACCACTAACTGAATTGACTAAGAAGGACGATTTTAAATGGAATCCAGCAGCCCAGCAAGCTTTTAATGTCCTTAAACAGAAGCTCATATCAGTCCCTTTATTAGCTTTGCAGGATTTTGCCAAACCCTTCGAGCTTGAATGCAATGCATCTGGAGGGGGAATAGGAGCTATCCTCATGCAGGATCGTCGTCCAATCGCTTATTTTAGTAAGGCTTTGTCGCCACAAAACCTCATCAAGTCCGCATATGAGAAGGAAGTCATGGCCATTGTCTTGGCAATCCTCCATTGGCTTCCATATTTGATTGGACATCCCTTTATTGTATACACGGACCAGCAAAGCATCCGCCAATTGATGCACCAATGCATCACCACCATGGACCAACAAAACTGGCTTGCAAAGTTAATGGATTACTGGTTTGAAGTGAGATACAAGCCGGGAAAAGACAACCTCGCTGCTGATGCTTTATCAAGGGCCACGGGTACAACAGGGGAGTTACACGCTGTCTCTGTCATGCCTCAGTGGGTAGATGAACCTGCTTTGAACCATGGAATTGACAATGATCCGCAGTTACAAAAAATAATGGCAGATTTGCAACGGGATTCTCACTCCCACCCGGGTTTTATAGTGTGTCAAGGTACCCTCTACTTTAAAAATCGGCTAGTTATTCCTGCTTCTTCCCATTGGATTCCAACTCTATTGGCTGAATTCCACTCCAGCCCCTTTGGAGGACATTCTGGCTATTATAGAACTTATAGACGATTGGCTGCTCTTTTCTATTGGGTGGGTATGACTAAAATAGTGCAGCGATTTGTCCAGGCATGTGAGGTGTGTAAGCGATTCAAAGCTTCCACCTTAGCTCCTGCAGGTTTATTACAGCCTTTAGATGTTTTTGAACAGATTTGGGAAGATATATCTATGGACTTCATTACGGGATTGCCACGATCCAAGGGATTTGATACCATTTGGGTAGTAGTGGACTGGTTGTCAAAATATGCTCATTTTATCCTATTGAAACACCCATTTACAGCGAGATCTTTGGCTGAAGTGTTCCTTCGAGAGGTTATCCGCATTCATGGGTTACCGAAGTCCATTCTCAGTGATCGAGATCCCTTGTTTGTCAGCAGGTTTTGGCAAGAAATCTTCAAGCTGCAGGGAACTCAACTCAAGTTTAGTTCGTCCTATCATCCACAAATCGATGGCCAAATGAAAGTGGTGAACTGCTGTGTTGAAACGTACTTGCGCTGTTTTGCTACTGATAAACCTAAAACATGGTCATCTTGGTTGGCATGGGCAGAATTTTGGTATAATTCTAACTACCACGTATCAATCAACACCACTCCTTTTGAGGTGGTTTATGGATGCAAGGCACCAATGGTTTTCCAATTCGTTCCCGGAGAGATCCAAGTAGCAGTAGTGGGGTGAGAATTAGTGGATCGAGATGAAGCCTTGCGACAATTGAAAGCCCATCTAGCTTGGGTCCAATCTCAGATGAAGAGTGCAGCAGATCAGCACCGCAGCCAAGTAGAATTCCAGGAGGGAGAATCAGTTTATGTGAAACTACGGCCTCATTGCCAACACTCGATGACTGCTAGGATCACTCCCAAGCTGGCTCCCCGATTTTATGGCCCTTTTACTATAATTCAACGTCTTGGGCCAGTTGCTTACAAGCTGGACTTGCCCTGGGAAGCAAAGATACACCCGATTTTCCATGTGTCATTACTGAAGAAAGCCATTGGATCGGTTCCAGCGGTGTCATCTCTCCCAGCAGGAATGGAATCGGATGAGGTAATTTCCCCTATCCCTCTCTGTATTTTTGCTAAGCGTACCATCTCCAAGCATGGGGAAACTACTCCTCAATGGTCGATTCAATGGAGTGATGGAGGCCTGGACAATGCTACATGGGAGGATGAATTTGTCATTAGACTTCAACTCCCTACTTGCTGCCTTGAGGACAAGACAGCTTCCCCACCCGGTGGCATTGATGGAGAAGATGCTGCTCGAGAAGAGACCTAGGCCCATAGGTCCACAACTTGGCAAGTCTATACCAGGCGATCCAACAAGAAGGCTGGAAGAGGAGAGGGAGTTGAGTTGGCAGCAGTTAGTTATAAATAGGAAGTGTTTTTGAAATGCAGAGCAATGAGAATTTAGTTAGCACAATTTAAGTGTGAGGAGGGAAGAAAGAAGGTAGAGTGTTTGGCTGCCCTTCCTGAAGGAGGCCCTTATTATTGTTGTTGTTTTTTTCCGTTGTATTGTCCATCTCTGTTTCTCTTTATCTTTGAACATTCTGTGTATTGAATCTCTCATTACCAGAAATACAAAGTTCATTATCATTTGTGTGATTGTTGTTAGTTTATTATCATTTTCTCTATCAGCAAGCTTCGAGAGGAATGATTTTTTAATAAATTTATCGCCATTAGCAATGGAAGACTCAGGTAATTCAATCTCAAGGAACAATTTTCTTCTCTTTTTGGAGACATGAACACCTGGGAAATGGAACAGCTGTTGCTTTGCAGTGTGGATTCCAATCCCAACTGCTACCGACACAAATCCCAATACTATATAAACTGGTGCATATTCCCCTGTCAATGCGTACTTGTTGTAAGCCTTAGCAGATGCCTCCGCCACACCACCGCTCGCCGAAGCAAATGATCTTTGCCCAGTACCCACTAATCTCCACTGCCTCACCACCTGCGCATTTCCACAAACACATTTATATCAATCCTTATCATAATCAAATGTCACCTCATCAAATCACAACAACTCTTACCTCTCTCTGCAAACCCATTTCTCTATAATCCTCAAACTAAATGAATTTAAGAAACTATTTGCTTCCTGTGATGAATACAACTACGTAATCATATATTAGCTTTTATATATATAACTAAAATGAAGCAGCTTTAGTAGGAGAGCATGAGAAAAAAATATACGGATTTGAAAGTGGAGGAGATTGCGCAGATATTTCTCCGAATTATATTAGTAACGGACTTTGAATTTTGAATCCTTCTCTATTCGGTTTTGTTGATTGGCAGTGGATTCTTTGATTTTTAAAATTTAGTAGCCATGGGAATTTTATACATATATTTATGGACGACATTAATAATCTGAAAAGTGATATATTTGGAGTTGCTTAATTTTCAGTTGAATCTCTGCCGTGTGATTTTACCAGAAATTTGAGCTATTCAATGTAAACCAAGTCTAAAACAAAGAAATGGGCTAAAGGGAGCCCAAACTTGTCAAATTCAAAAGCATAAAGCCCATATTTTTTATGAGCCGTACTCACTTCATAAATTTATTTTTGTTAACTATGCTATTAAGAACTCGAACTCGATATTGGAACCGACGCAGCAGCATTAGCATTAGCATTAGCTTTCTAATAAAACAAACATTGCTTTTCTTACACATTGTTGGTGTCTTTATGGATTTGGTCAAACCACAACTCTGGCTGTCACTTACTTGGAAATGTTGGATTTGTGTAGCATTTGGATTTGGCACGTCACCTAATTCAGATTTGGCCATTAAAAATATATATGGATAGACATCCCAAATACCAAATCCACATCATTATAAATTGTCACAAAAAGGCATACACTCGGATTTTGGAAAAAGGATGCAAATTAACACTTTCTGCATCTCTAGCTGTTTTGTTTGAGGACAATCCAGAATCCGTCGCTGTTGTCCACCCAAAATTACAAAAACTGAAGGAGAAAGTCGCATAACAAAAACAAAAATAAAGTAAAATATTGTACTTATCTAGATGGCTATTAAGTTATATAATAATACGAGCAAATATAGTTAGAAAAACAAAGAAGATGATGAACCCAGATCAAACCCATCAGACAAGGTAGTGTCAGAAACTGATAAAAATGGGCTATTCTCTCCAAATTCATTGGACTCGTACCCGAAATATTGTCCAGTTGCAGCAACAGGATCAAGCCCATTAAGTGGTTCTGAAGAAAACCCCAAAACCCCATTACTCCCATTCCAAAATCCATCACCCAAATCCGACCCATAGCAATTTGAGGCGGTGATATCGGGAGGCAAAGGAGGGAGCTGAATATTATTATCATTATTATCAGCAGAAGACGAAAAAGACTCCAAACACCCACCCCCTCCTAACCCAGTGGTATTATTATGGAAAGCCAAGTCCTGGGCACTGAAGAGAAGGTGGTTAGTTTGATTGTTAAAGAGGGGATCAAGAGGAGGAGGTGGAGGAGCGAAGAGAGCAGCAAATTCATGATGATTCAGAGTTTCATCTGGCGAGATAATGGAAGTGACAGAAGAACCGGCAGGCATATCTGAGTATACAAAGTTAGTGCGAGCTTTCAATCCTCTTATGGACCGAGCAGCCCTGTCATATGCCAAAGCAGCCTCCTCTGCTGTATCAAAAGTCCCCAGCCAATGCCTCTCTTTGGTTGAAGGGTCCCTTATCTCTGCTGCGTATCTTCCCCATGGCCTTCTTCTCACTCCCAAGAATCTTACTTCTTGGCTTTGCTCCTTTTGTTGCTCGCTTTGTTGCTTTCTTTTTGATTTTGAAGGTGAGGCGACTGAGTTTTTGGTCTTTGATGGGTTATGGTTGCTGCTCAATTCCATTTTTTTTTTCACTCTCTCTCTTTTCCTTTCTTAGAAATTAGAATACAGGAATTAAAACTGGTGAGGAAAAGATAATAACTGCAGGTCTTGTTTATCGGCCGTTGCATGAGAGCAGCTTAAATAAGGGTTTAAGGACACCATCTTTGTACCCATAATAGCATTAATAGTGTACGTTCTTAATTTATTTTTCTTTATTACCATGATTGCCCTATTTTTTAATATTAATTGCTATATATTTAGTATTTTTTTGGTTAATATATGATCTCTGGCTATTTTAGTCCGCTGATCTAGAATTGGCACCGTCGAACTTATAATTATAAATATTTTTTTAAGTATGAAATAAAAATTAAAGCCGAAATAAATTTCATTTAAAGGAATTAAGTTATACCATCACTTATCTGCGTATTTAGTATCCAGCATTAGCATCCTACGTTTCTTCAGAACAATGATTTCTCTCCAATCCACTTCATTAGAGAGTAGTTGTGGGGCCATTAATTCTTCATGGAATTACTGTAAAAGCGTATTGTATCGTTATAACTCACATGATATACCAGTTATATATTATAAATTATTGAAATGGGAAAGACTAGAAGTCTTAATGATATATATATTATTATCATTTTTATATTATCAACTATTATACAATGCCTTTATTTAAAAAAAAAAAAAACTATTATACAATACCTACATTTATGTGCAGTGTGTAATGTACATATTTATATATAATATCTCATTCACTTGCTTGAATTATTTGTGCAAAACTTAGGGATCATTATCAATTGGAAGATAGGTCAGAATACAATATATATTAATTACGTTTTTCTAAGAAGACTGAATTTTCAAATGTGGAATTGTTTGTTTTGAGTTGACTGTTGAATTCACTTGCCTATGCCAAGCCTTGCTTTCATTTTAATAAGGTAAAAAGATTACATAACAAAGTGTCACACTTATAAATTATTTTTAAATTAGCAACTATTATTTCATCGTTCGATTCTAATTTTTCAGATCCTCTTGTATTAGTGAAAATTAAGTGTATAATGCATAATATTATCCTCATGGGTAGGATTGCCGGCATACATATGTATAATACATTGATAGATGAAGAGTTAAGGATATTCTTGAAGCCCCACAAAATGAATTATGCAATGATGGGCATAGCTTAATGGCAATGATTGGGGCATTGCATTGAACAGATTAATTTCCTGCTAAAAGTACATCTCAAAGGCTTATAAATTTGGCCTTTTATATCATGACACACAATTAACAAATCCTAATCCAATTATTCTCACTTGCTAAATCATGGATCATATTAACAAAATCACTGATATTATTATCTGCATGCATGCTTTTTTCCTATTAGCAAAAACCACCAACCTGCACCATATGATTGTTCAATACAAACACAAATACAGATACAATTATCATACCCATGATCACTGAATTGTCAGCAGTTCTAATTTTTATTATTTGTTAATAAACCGACCTTTAATCTTTTGTCTATAAAATAAAATGCAGGCAAATAAAAAAAAAAAAAGGGGTCATGTTATCCTATAGAGTAGGAATATGATTATCTCAGCCATGTGCATCCAATATGAGCCTCTATTACAATGAATGATATGTTCCACAATCCTTCTCAGCTTTTCAAAGTTTATTGGTTTGTTTTTAAAATTCCATGGAAACCTACTTTCCCCAATTTTTATAAACTTGTCATGTTTTGGTATATTGTTGGGTTGCATGTGAGAAGCTTTGTAATGTAAGACCATACTTTTTCGATCCAAACAATCACTAACTAAGACCTACCTACTCACTGATTCCAGATTAGTATCAATAGACCGGCCTTTCACATAATTTGTACATGTGTTTTTCCGGAACATATTTTAAGATTTTCCTTTTAAATTCATTTCAAGAATATCCCATGGCCATGGGTTCGACTAAGCTAAACGTAAGCGTAGTCAAGGCCAAATCTTTCTCACTCAGGCCATTAATTTAAGTTAGCAATGGTAATAAGAGTGGTGTAATTGGGTTTTGTTTCAAAAGTAATTAAATAAGGCCAGTTGTAAAACTGATAGGGTAGAGGCTCAGTTTTTAAGGTAATATACCCATGGAAATTGACTAAATGCCCAACACTCGTTGAGTTAGCAATACATTCACTGCCATTACGTCAAATATATGCAAGGACTTTTGAGGGGATATTTATTTATTATAATATTAATCATCCAACAATCACAATTGGCACCAAATTCTATGGACACACTGCATTGGGATTTGCTTACAAATTGGGCTATTGCCTATACCACATTCGCATTGCATGTTTAATTTTAAATTGTACTAAAAATTGTCTTTATCACTTTAATTTACAAATCAATTACCTTGTAGATGTAAATAAGGAAATTTATAAATTTATTTAACAAACCAATTAACCTAATGATAAACTTATAAATATGTAATTGGATCTTTTTCTCATATAATAAATTTCATATTCATGGTTTAATTTATTAATTGTAGTTTAGATTACCGATAATTGACGTACAGTAACTTTGGAGAAGTCAAATAACAGGATAAAAAGCTCTTTATTTTTTATTCTTAAAAAAAACAAGTTTATCCAACACCGGTGAGAAAATTTTAAAAAAAATAAAGGAAGGGTTTATGCTGAATTGAGAGTGAAAAGTTTGCTTAGAAATGAGAGTTAAAGAAAGACATGATAGTCGAAAAGAGTTAAAAGATGATAATGCTGTTGGATTGGTGTGAGTCAAAAGTTTGGTTAGAGAATGGTCAAATTTAAGTATGGAGTTTAATTTAAGAGAGTTAAAAGATGATTATATATGTTGGTGGTCGGGTCTTCAAAGTGTCAACCAAAAGACAAAATATATTAAGAATAGAGTGTTTGCAGCAAAAGCATGCCCTTTTTCTGCATGTGCAACCACACATAATGTTCAACTAATTAGGTATCGATTATAAAATAATATTAAGCCATACTTTATGAATGAGGAAGTGATGATTAAGACTACAATTGGGGGACTCGATATTTTTCAAAAATTGCTCTTCAAACTCCCAATTCATACTAATTCTCTAATTACCAGTAATAAGCAATAGCCAAATATATAGCAATACTACTGTTACCTGCCATGCCATGCTATTCACTCATACCTAACCTACCCTAACTCGATAATTTCATATTCCCATTATCTACTTCTCTCATTTGCTCCGATTTTTTCACATAACATTGGTATCCCATCGTCTCTTCTATCCAACCTACTATTTATTTATCCTTTTCTTTTGCTGGAAACCAATAATAATAACAATAATAATTGATAACAAATGGAAAATACTTAATTTAATGTTGTCTTCATTAACTAAGGGGAAATCAGATGAAGAAAAAGAATGGTTTCGGTAGCATGTATACAATCTCAAGTTTCAAATTTTAATTGCTTTGTCATTTAAAGCATGTTTGTTACTTAAAAAGAATTAATTATACACTAAAATGATTTTGAGTATTGGATTAAATGACATTAGGCCCAGAATTGGAATCAAATTTGGGAACTTGGATTGAAGAAAAAAGCGTGAAAACTCCAAGTCCCACCATGTATAAACTTACGTAAAATAAATTATATATTATTCAAATCATTATAAGGAGTACATTTTATGTTAATATACTTGTAATCAACTAATACGGGATACTTAGTATCAAAGCTTGTAAAATTTTATTATTTAGACCCTATTTAATTAATACCAAATCATACGAAAATTTATATTTTAGATTATATCCATGTAAAATCATAGCTTGTTCCTCTTAATTTTTATGGTGACAACAATTAATGATGCAGCAGTCCAACCAAGTTTTGGCAGAAAGAATGAGAGTGGGATTTATTAATTTATTTGAAAACAATATTGGAGAACTGTACACTCGTAATTTAAAGTTGGTTAATTATCAGTAGAGGATAGTTGAAGGTGGAGGAGTTCCCCAAGTAATTAGTAGATGATGATAACATTTTACTCTCCTTGTTCGAAAGTGACATCAGAAGATTTTTGAGAGCCTCTCTCATCCAATCGTACCTGCACAATTTAAATGCTTCTTCCATCCCCACCTGCAATTATTAACACCTCAATTTCAGCATATATACATAATTAATACGACGGTACATCAGTTGAAGTATATATCAGTTGAAGTATATATGTATATATATACACTGACCCATCTTCTAGTGTAATTAGAATGTCCAGGCCAGTGATCAAGTTCTTCTGTAACTTTCAAAGCAAACATATAGCCTTTGCAGCCACCTGCGGAGTTGCTACTTTTCTGACTGCTCTTGCTCCGAAACTCCCATACTCCAAGTGGATTTTCCTGTAATATACAGATCATCAATCACATACAATTAAATGAAGAACAAGTATATATAAACGTAAATGGAATGAAAAGATGAGTGACCTACACCAAGTTCTCCTTTAACTCCAGCTTCTTCCAGTGCCTCACGAACTGCAGCTTCATCAACTGTCTCATCATCTTCCCATCCACCCTTTTCATTATCAAACAAATTCAGCCCTTTTAAATTCGTATATATTGCCGCAAAATGCAAAACAATCAATAACAAACAAACATGCATACCTTTGGAAACACAAGATCATCTCGATTGGGTGTTGAAATCATCAGTACGACTATACTCTCCTCCTCCACTTTGATGTTTCCATTCTCTACTTTCTTCCCAACTTTGTAAGGAATGCACCTGTGTTTACAAAGAATAACCCAAAACATAAATCACTTTTTACTATTTTTCCTTACTTTCTTAATTGCTGCTGCCATTTTTCACATAGGCCTTTCAATCTTCACCAAATTACTGATTAGCTTCAAGTACCCCCCGCCCCCCCCCCCCCCCCCCCCCCCGGTACTTTGCCTTAAACTTCTAATTCCCCAATACTTACATATACATGCAGCTTCATATAGAATTTATTGTAATTCTTCAATTCAAAGATAGAATTTTAGACAAACTCTAATCAAGTACACCATACTTAAACCATTGATTGATTCCCCCCGCTCCCCACATTGACTCGGTCCATAATAAATGCGTGGACCGAGTCCAATCAAGAAAACATATATATATATATATATATATATATATATATATATATATATATATATATATATATATATATATATAAGAAAATGCAGAAGAGCCTTGTCGAGTCTCACGCCAGAGTCCGCAAGACTATGACAGAGGAAAGGAAAGAAAAAAGGGACAAATAAATTTTATCTGCATATATAGTTTCCCATAACCCCACCATCATTTTCACTGTAGAAAACGGCTTCAATTGACATTTAGTTCTGTATTATTTTAAAAACAATTTCAACTGCTCATCAGGATCCATCAAATTTCCATTTCTACGATCAAATCACATACCCCTACTAATTAAACTGTAGCTAATCACGCTAGGTTTGGAAGACCTTTTTATGTATTCCAGTTTGCAATTAAATGAACTAAAACAGATATACATGGAATTGAAAAACAAAGAAGAAACATACGTACCCAGCTACAAGCCTAAGATGATCCTGGTAACGTTGTTTGTGTCTTCCTTTTCGCGCTAAAACAGAAGACATGGCAACCGTTTGAAGGGAAAAGATAAAAGGAAACGGGGAATTGATCTACAAAAGTTCATGCAATGCCTGTTTTGTGTTCTTATCTGGTGATGATAATTATAAAGGTAAGAAAAGGGAAAATAATAACAAAATCAATCTGAAAACAAAGGGGTTGACACCGACGATGGCTCATAGGATATAAGGTATGAAAATCTAATGAATTTAAAAAGGAGTTAGGAGTCAAGAATGGCAACTGAATGATTCCATGTTTGTAAGTTGTAAAAAAGTTGCACAACATGGAATTTAAGGCCGTTTCTGCAACTTCACAGAAACAGCACCGCAAGTGTTGTAATGGCCTCAACACCGGGTCAGTCGTGAATAGTACTTTCCGGCAGTGAATAGTATTTTCCGGACCCGAAAGAACACCCGAAAGTCAAAAATATTTTATTAGACTATTTGAAAGGAATAGTCATGGTGAGTCCGTGGTTGAAATTTGAAGTGAATTCGAGGTCAAATAGGCCTCCGAAAGTCAAAAACACGAAAAAGGTAGCGAGTCAATTTTCCCGATAGAGAATGGGACTTGATTTTACTTAAATAATTAAAAATAGCAAACGATCTCCAAATATTGTCAGATTTTGCGTGCCTACATGAATTTTTATGTAGAATATTTTGGTGATGAGAATTGAATTTTTCGGTGACACCGACAGTTATCGAATCGGACCGATAAGTTTGAATCGGACCGATAACGGACTCCGATTGAGCCAAAAATTTGTACCCTACCTATTTTTGATGTGATAAAATTTATGAAATTATTTTTGAAGTGATTTGAAGTGAGAAAGATAGAGATTTTGGTTTGGACCTTTAATAATCTAAAATGGACTTAAAAGGATAATTGGGCCAAGCCCATAAATTAGGCCTACAATTAAGCCCACTCAAGGAGTATTTAAGAGAAGAAAGTTACAGAAAATTCCAGATTTTCGTGGGTCTCTTCTCTTCCTCTTTGGTTGGCCGAAATACCTTCTTTTTTCTTCTTCCTTTGGTTTGTTCTTATTTCACTTCAAATTACTCTTAGTTTCCAACACAAAAATTAAAGCTTCACCTCTCTAGTTCACCCTAATAGCCTCAATCAAGTGACTTGAGCAAAGTAAGGCAAGAAATCAAGTGAAGAAAGGAAAAGAGGTAAGAGGGAACTTGAAAATTTGAGTGATTTTAATTAGTTTTTTTGATGTGTTCTTATAGTTTTTGAGGTGTTTAAGCTAATTATGAGCTTGAATTTTAAATTTGAGAACAACAAATTGAGGTTAGGAAGGCTAAAGAATTCGGCCAAGGAGGAATTTGTGGATGGATGGAGTTTTTCTTGGTGTCAAGTGAAGAAATGTGAAGTTTAAGGAAGCTAAGGCATGGAAAAAGGTAAGTGACTACCAAATCCTTTGATTTCCCTATTAATATGAATTTTTCTTAATTATGTAATTAAGGTAAAAATATGAAAAATTGTTAATTAATGCAATTATGTTAGGATAAATGAAATTCACCATGAGAGGAAGTGAGATGAAGGTATTAATGGAAGAAAGAAAATTTTTAAGGTAGAAAATAGTTGATGGCCGAATTACTAGGGTGAAGAAAATGATGAGAAAAATGCATGAAATTAATGTATGTTAGCTTAAAATAATAATAGATTTGATAATTGATGTCTATTAATTTTTAGAGAATATTTGAAATTTATTTGGGAATTTTTAAGATTTTATATAGTGTATGTATTGAATGAAAATTGTGATTTATTGTGAATTAAATGATTAGTTTGATGAAAAATGACAATAACCAATAAATAATGCATAAATAAATTTTGTTGGAATTTATTGAATTTATTGAAATTTTATTGGAATTTTTATATGAATATGTACAATGAAAACAATTGAAGTTTTAATGTATAATTGTATAAAAATGACAAAAATGAGGAATTAATGTGAAATTTAATTAATGACAATGACTAAAAATAAAAAGTCAACCGACGGATTTTTCGGATTAATTATTGGGTCATGAAAATAATAAGAATCATGAATTATTGGTAAATAATTCATAAATAATCGGAAATGATGAAAATAAATTAATACGTAAATAAAAAAAAGATAAAATGAGTTTTGAATAGAAAAAGGATTTAAATGAAGGTAAATGAAAGTTTTAGGGGCAAAATGGTAATTTTACCAAAGTAAGTGATTAATGCGTAAAAATAAGTAAGAATTACTTAGTAAGGGTAAAATAGTAATTTCGGAAGTATAACGGTTTCGAAAGATAGAATTTCTGTAGTTTAAGGACTAAAATGTAATTTTACCCGAAAATGGTAAAATTGAAGATTAAAAGATGAATAATAGAGGAAATTATATAATAAAAATGAAAATAAATAATTATAATGGCAAAATCGTAATTACGCATTTGAAATGAATAAATCGATAGAAAAAGTTAAATTATGCTTGTTCGAGGCATAAGATAATAGTTGATATACTTAAAGTTCCTAAATGCCTAAAAGTAGAAAAATAAAGACGTGACTGATTTATCAAAATAAATTAGTCGACAAAAAGTATTAAAAGAATTAATGATTATAAAAATGTTTCGCCGACGAAATACAGTTGGCATACCGAATGATTAAAAAGTCTGAACAATAAAAGAAAAAAAGAAGTCAACTATTGAATGATTAGAGAATAATTCACAAAGAATTATATGAAAAAAAATAAATAAATAATAAAAAGAAAAAGTGTGAATTATAATGCTATAATTCATAATTTATGATCTGTACAAAAAATTAAAAAGATTAAGTATCTGAGTGAATTATCGAAGGATAATTCACAAAAGTGATCAGAAAAGAAAAAGTGAATAAAAAACTATTGAATAGTCAAAAGCACAAAAGAGTGCAATTGATCAGAATAAGGTATAGAACAAATAAAAGAAAGAAATTAAGAATCTTTAAATGTTTAAAGTAATTGCAAATGTGATTGAGTGTGTTTGCCCTTAGCGATAGACAGGTATTACCTTCTTATTTTGGATATAATTGGCTAGCCATAGGGACACCTCTGTACCGCGGTGCAAGTCATGACGACTTGCTTAGCTATGGGCGGGATCTTTGATCTCCATAGTTTCAGTGAAAGTTAAAGTGAAAGTGTATTTGTATCTGTATCTGTATCTGTTATGTGAGACTTGATCTTTCGAGATCATTTCTCTATCTGCTACGTGGGACCTTTGGGTCCAGTCCCGTATATCCATTGTGGAAAGCCTGTTATATTGCATTAGGGGCACATTGAAATGAATAAATAAGTACTGTTTAATTGAACTGAATATATGAAAAGTTATAACGAAAAACGATTCGTTTGAAAGAAAATGAGATAAATCTGTAAAGATTTCTGTAAAGTGTAATTAGTAAGGAAAAAGAAAAGAAAAGTTTATAAGAATTCAGAATGTATTGTGTTTTTCGTGAAAAGGATAAATTTGATTAATTGGTATTTCTCGTACCAATTACTATTGTGAAAAGTGACAAATTTGTAAAAATAATATGAATTTCCTGTTTAAAGTTAAAAGTAATGATTTTGACATGAAGTGAACTTAATGCTTATGAAATGTCTTTCTGGAAGAAAGGTTATTTAAAAAGTAAAACAATACAAAGACATATGATTGACCGATGAGGAAATAAAAATAAAAGATTTATGTCGTAATTAATATTTGAACGAAAGTCATATATATATGAGTGAAGGAAAGAAAATACTGCAAAGTGTCCCGAAATATTTATATCACTTTGCAATAAAGCTCAAAAGCTATTAATTAGTAATGTATTTATTGGTAAAGAGTCGAAACAAAAATAAAAGAATAAATAGCAAGAAGTACAATTAGAGTTCAAACTGAATAATTGAACATTAAAACAAGAATTTAAATAATTTATTTTGGTACTAGTAAAGACACGAGTACCAATACATATTGTTAACTGGAATGATAGTTAAATCGCTGTGACTAAAGGATAAAACGAAGGTAGTGATAAAAGTAAAAGTAAAAGAGTAAATCCGATATTGATTCACCTAAAGAATATACTGCAAAGTAAAGTTAATAGTTCAGAAACAAAGACCAATGGCTATCAGAATACGAACTTAATAACGAGATTAGTCATAACTGAAATAAAAGGAAATACTTAATGAAATAAGAATACTAGTAGCATAAAGTATGTAATTATGCTTATGTTTGGGAAATTTTTGGATTAGTAGTCACCACTGGGCATATTTAATGCTCAGCACGTAGTGTTTACTGCGTTCAGGTTCTGAAGAGTTACGGGAGCACAATACATGGAAAGATCAGATCGAAAGAGAAGATTTTTGTATTAGTGAGTGTAGCTTTTGGCATGTATATACTTAGACGATTAAGGTAAAGGTTTGAATGATATTTTGGTTATATGTTTATTTGCCTCGAATGTATGGATTATAATAAGTTTTGATTTGGTGATTAATGATTGTTCATAAGACTATTTTTCGATTCTGTAATTACTGTATAAGTTTTTCGAGTGGATTAAAGTGTTCAGTGAAAAAAAAAAATTTGCTGTCGTCAGCTAAGTTTCGTTTCAGAAAGTACTGTTTCGAGAAGGGTGTGACAAGTGTTTTCAGAAATCTTCTATAGAAGACTAAATCAACCCACCGCTATGTTTTTTAATGTCCTTAAACTATTAGGACTTGGAAGGGTAAACAACGTTGGGTGTATTTGACTTCTGTCACGACTCTTAACATCTACCGTTGACGTGTCGGAAGTTATCTTCTGTTCATCACAAATACATATGGATATTTTGACCATGGTTAATCAACGCCTGCTATTAACTGAGACAGATAAATTAAGATGTAAAATAATTTTATATGAATGGAAGTTGCCTGCTGGAATCTCCAATGAATTAATCGCATTCTCCGCGTCATGTATTGTTTGATAAGGGAGCCTAAGAAATTCTTAAGAAGTATTAAGAGAGCTTTCCTTTACAACTCTAGTTTGAATTTTCATTATTCAATACAGTACTAATTAACCTCCTCCTTTAGGAGATTATCTAGTTCATGTATTCTGGCGTGCTCAACGGGATGGAAGTGAATATAACATATCCTTTTTCCACGTCAAGTGAATACCAAATGTAGGACTTAATTGATGTTCCGTGCCCTCAATTTTCTGCCCGCCACATTTCATTTTTAAGTCTTGAAATATTGGATTCGTAACACGACTTTTGGATCATACACCGCCCACAACCACCTTTAACCATGCGGTGATATCCCCTTTCGACACATCTTCAACGGTTCAGCTGCGAATCTTGGCAAAAATGTCCAACCGCCTCAAGACTTTCAAATATGCGAAAATTTTGAGTTTTGAGGGTTACTATCATATTTTCCTAATTGAAAAAACAGATTATCTAATCCATAGTTTAAATTCGAAATGTAATCAACAAATAAATAGGTTCCGTAACCAATTCGAGTTTTAAATCCACATTAATATAAGAGAATACAATGATTTCAAATTGCCGTGATACTTCAATCAATGCACGAACGAGTTTTCATACCCCTCCCTTGCCGACTAAAATTGGTTTTGTCTAGATTCAATTGGATCTGCATTAGACGGCTTTCCTTCTCGTCGGAGGAATTTCAAGTTTCCTCGGCTCATTGAATTGCAAGACCCGTAGCAATTTCCCAACTCAAAATACCAACATACAGGGCACCACATAAAGCCCAAAAAGTACAAGCGACACCGATTCGGAATAGTGAAAACAACTAAAGTACCCCTAAATCCTGTCCAGCAAAAACACCGGGCCAATAGGAGTACATGATCAATTGAAGCAGCTACGAATTGGAAGAACGAAACAATTACAAACACCAACAAAGGCCAACGATAACGCAGGCAGAACTACAAGGCAAAATGTAAAGAAACCACACCATAGTTTAAATGGATTGGATGCTGCGTATTGTACGTAATACATGGGTACGTATTATATTCAGCAGACTGGTACAAGAATATCATGGGACTGACTTGCCCCACACAAACACAGTGAAACGTCCCCCGCACCATCCATTTTGGCCAACACAAATATTCTACTAAGCAATGATATTCAATAGCAACCTAAAAAAAGGGTTCGTTGTCTACCCAAAGCAAAAAAAGCATTCAATTCTCATCAGAAACTAATCAATAAACCGCAAAGACGATTTTACAACCTAGACGATATCACTTTGCGCGACTCTGATATGCTAGCAACACAACTAGTGAAGTGCCAGGTAGCAACACCTCACATGACACCTCTAAGGGTCGTCCTTGCTACAACAGATATAAAAAAACTGCGAATCCACATAAATAAGATTGAATGGCCAGATGATGCATATTATCAGATTGCATGCACAATTAGAATGCATTGATTATCATTAGAATGTGAACATTTTGAACAAACTTAGAACGGCAAAGAAACATAAATATACACACCACAAAATTTTTGCTAGGATTTCCAAAAGAGTAGCCATAATCACAACATTCATAGCTCAAACAGAAGATTTGAACTTGCAGTAGAGATTTCCAAGTAAGAAGATAAACATTAAATAGCAAGGGATGCATCTAACAGATCTGACTGAAATAATACATTGCATGCAGATTTGAAGATCAAATTCCAAAGAGTGCTTGTTCAGAATATTACTGCAAGGGATAATGGAATTATGATTTTAATGGAACGTACACAATCTATGCAGTACAAACCAAAATACAATGCAAATCATAAGACAATGCATTTAAAGAGTAATTACTACATTGCTGGGCTGGATTGCAATAACGAATTAAGACTTTTATACATGAAAATCCAATGACGAACATTGAAATTAAATTATCTCAACATATATAACACTGAAAATCAATTGCGTCATCATCTTGGTAGGTTATTTTATGTCTTGTCATACTAAGATTCCCCGTTGAAAGTATTCACCTAAACAAACGAGCTCTCTCCAAAAACAATTACAAGACTTAATATCGAAAGCAATCCATACAAATTTCCCTGCCTCTACAACGAACAAACATCCATGAACAACAGTGAAAACCTTGAAATTGTGACAGAGTAGAAAACACGAACATGCCAACATTTAGATAAGGAAACATTAAACCAACTATTCAATTTCCAAAATAACAAAACGTATATCCAATCTTTAGAGCCAACAACTAAGGTGAAAATTGAGGTGAAACAAGAACAAAATAACAAGAACCGAATTTGCAAATGAAACCAGATTTAATCACAGCAATCCAAAATCAGATAACAATCCTATATTGGAAACAAGAAGTCTATAGTATTCCTGCTAACAAAATTCCACATCAGAAACAAATGCAAAAATACTGAAACAAAATTCAGAAGATCCCCAATTTCTTTGCTGAACTTGAAACCATATCCCTCGAGAAAAACTCTAGTAACATTTACCAAATGTGGGCAAAGAAGAACACCGCAATATTATCTTCAATCCCCCTTTCTCCTGAAAGAGCATCCCTCTGTAAGCCTGGCACGCCCACCGGTTGGCTGGCACAAGACAGTCTGGCAGTTTCCACACACCACCACGGTTTGGGAATGACTAAACACAGTTGTTCTGCATCATATTTACAAAATTATATTTCAAGACTTTGCCCATAAAAAGAAAAAAACTAACAGTCCGAAGTATGAACACTTAATTTTTGCTCAGTTAAAAAACTTAGAGAAAAAATAACGCTAAAATGAACAAAAAGGACTCACATATTAAAGCATCCTTGGCACTTCACGTCCTGCACCAGCAACAAATACAAAACATCAAACATCTCGCCTTTCCAACAAAACGAAAACAGCTGGATGCGACTATGAATTTAAAAATAGAAGCTTACCATGAAAAATGAGTTAGGAGATTGCACCAGACGCTTGAGCTTGTGCTTCCTCTTCTCAAGTTCGGCTGGTGGGTTAAGCAAATCGACATCATTTTGGAGAACCTATAAGAATCAAAAAAACACAAAATATTAGACAAGTCAATTAAATAACATATGGCAAAGGTGTGTGTACACACACACACACAGAGATCGAATACAAGAAGAAAAACAACAAGAAGCACTCACCATTTTCTCAAAGATGACTGAACCACCTTTGCAGAAATTGGATGACCCAGCAAACGCTGATAGCAGCTGCTAGGAAGCTCAAGAGAAAGCTGCGAATGGCTATGGAGAAACCAACAAAATCCAATTAGAACGATTATAAAGGGGCTATTGGGGACATGTCGATCGTTAGATTTTAATGCCTAACGAATCTCAACCCTTCATCTTCCGAGAATTTTCTAGGGCAACATTGAGATTGGGGGTATCATAGTCATTTTATACATCTTTTCAAAATTTCATCCAAACCCTATCTGATATTTTTAATTTCTTCTGTCTGGGCCGATATTTGGGCATCTTAATGGTTAGAATTGGGCCTACTTTATCCAATATTGATGGTCTGGTTTCGATCCGCAAAATCCATCAACAGACACTCAAAATTATTCAAAAATTTCATTTCAATACCTAGATTAATTAATACAAAATGCTGACTTGGCAGCGAGAACTGTGTTCAAATGTTTGCGTTTCAAATCTTCCTTATATTATAAATTTAGGTATGCTCACAGGGACGGGGGGATTTCCTCCGCTTGTAGAATCGGGAATGGGAACGGAAAATTTTTGACCCCAATGAGGTAGTGATTGGGGGTGCAATTCCTAGCTGTGTCATGCCTTGTGAGCATCTCTAATTAATTATAATTAGGTTGAAACATATGAAAATTTGGTGGATTGAGATGGTGTTCTGTTTTGATCGTTTTGTATGCATGTTATGCAAAACGGGAGGATGCAATCACTTTAAATAGATGGATCCAGAAATGCCTGAGCAAGCAAATAGGGTGATTTGTGGATAGTTAAAGAGGATAAATGAACTTGAGAAGACAGAGGTGGAGAAGAAAAGCAAAGGCACAATGAAGATTTTTTGTTCTGTTATTACTGCAATTTTATTTGGACTGTCTATTTTGCTTCTGTAAGTTACAATGGGAAAATCAATGTCTTGATCTCTACTGTAAGTTGTTTGGTTCTATTGATAATCCTTGGTGATATAAAAATAGCATCTCATGGAACATTTGCTCGAAAGGGATGGGAAATATTGGTGGGTTTGAGTTGTCGTATTTTTCGTTCGATGAAATGCCTGCAAGGGATTTTGTTAGTTGGAATTCCATGATATTTGGTTTTGCTTCACATGATTATGATTACTCCGATTAAGCTTTGAAAATTAAAAAAAAAAATCTCAAAATATGGGCGTGAGACAAGTGAGTTCACTTTACTCAGTCATGATTAGGGTAGTTTCTAATGCTTTTCATGGTAAGGAACTTCATGATAGCTTAGAAAAGTGGAATGAGCATATCAAATGTGGTACTTGGGAATTCCTTAATTGACATGAATAGGTAACTTAGCCGTGCTAAGTATGCTTTGGGTGTGTTTTTAACGCTGGAAGTGTTGGATATGATCCCTTGAAATTCATTGATTACACGTGTCCATCGTCCAGCACTATAAATGGCAAGTGGACATGCTAGTGTGAATCATGCAAGTTCACTTTCCACCTTACAAACAATTTGTGTTCAAAATTAAATAATTTAGGCATTTAATAGGCCACTTATAAAGTTCGAGAGTCAAAAAGATTTTTTTAAACAGTTCTAATTGTCGACTTATGGATTTTTTTCCTTTATTAAACTAAAGTAAATATATTATTAACCTACATTATTTGGGGACATTAGGTGGTGATTAAAGGGGATGAACTAACTTTAAAGATCAAGTTAATTGGGGCACGCATCCGGAATGTGATCCTACATATCATGAAAGTTTTCAACAAACTACGAATTCAATTGCTATAAAAAGCAACGATATGTAGTAATTAAGCCAAAATAAAGCACAAACCCAAGATCATTTCCTAGAAAACATGAAAAGAGGAATAAGCATGCGTTGGTTTGTGATGGGGGTGCTTATGTTGGGAGCATGGACCAATAATAAGAAAGTTGAGGGGCGGCCAGAGGGAGCCATGCAAATAGGGGAATGCGTGTTAAATTGCGAGGGTGCAATGAGAAACTGCATGGGTGGCTGCGGCTCATCCACCGCAACTGCTGTTAGCTTTCACCCACTAGCATGTCTTGGAAACTGCACGCGGAACTCTCTCAAATGCATTTCTACTTGCACTGGCTTCGATATACCTCTCCCACCAAACCACTCTCCTTAATTTTCTTCATTTCCTGCTTTATTTTGCTTTGCATATACATTTCAATAAAATGTATAAGCCACCTCATCCTGTGGTTTAATTAATTACTTTTGTTTTTGTATGATGGGCCATGTTGCTGAATTAGCATGGATACAGTAGTTTCGCAAGGCCCATCACTCGTCTCATAATCAACTTCATAAAAACCATACAGCTAATTTTGTTTTCATGTTATATATAGATAATAGAATGTATACTTTGCACATTGTATACTAATACATTTTCAAAATATCGATCTCTGCTACGTGATAGGCTTTACAAGTTTCATTTCGACTTACGCACTTTAATTAAATTGAATATCAGTAACAGTATAAGACTTTTGTATAAGAAGATAAATTTTTATCTGTATTAATAACCCAATTAATGACCCATTATCTTGTCCAAAAATTAATTTTGACGAATAATTTTCATGTTGTGAACTATAAGAATGAATTATTTTTCCATCTTAAATTTATTTCGTAATTTCATAAATATTACTCCCTTCGTTCTTTTTTATCTGTTATTTTTGAGTAAAATTTAAATTCTATTCATCAGTCACTTTTATACTTTCAATGTAATTTAATTTACTTTTTTAATTTATTTTTATTTTCTAATAAAGTCAGAACTAATCAGATTTGATAATTTAATTTTAATCACGTAATTTAATATTAAATTTAAATTAATTTATTATTTTTTAATTCTAGTAAAAACAATAAAAATAACTGATAAAAAAATTAATAAAGTATCTTTTTATGCAAAGTATAAATTCTATTTATTACTTACAATGGGTTTACATTTGCATAGGAGTTCGTAAATTAGGCGTAAATCGTCAAGTTCAAGTCCAAGTAAAAAGAAATTAACTTTTTATTTATGATATTGATTTTTCTATATGCTTTAATTGATATTTTTTATAACCATTATTTAGCAATAGATTGTTTTTATTTATGATAATCTCAAGAAAATTAAAGAAAGTAGAGCCAACTATGAAGGATAAGTGATTTTCGATTGGATAAATTCGAGAACTCGGACCTAGCGAAAACCTGAGTAAATGATAACAAAAATTAACTTTAATTTGCAGGGAGCAAGCATTTCGAATCTTAAATTAAATAGGCCTAGAGAGATAAAATATAAGAAGAAAAGGTCTCAAGTCTTGTAAGAAAATTTACCGTTGAAATGAAAGATTATTTATAATGTTCCATATGTTCTGTGTTGAAATGATTACTGAAACTATGTGGTTAGATCTTGTAATGTGTTTGGATTAGGTTGATCCTAAAGGCAGATCAGCAAACCTGACTTTTTTTTTTTTTTTGAGAAAAATGGACATTTTCATTAAAGCACCTTTGAATACAAGGGGGAGGAGAGGTATAACTAACTCGTGGAGAAACAATAAAGGTCCTAGCTAAAATATGAGCAAAATCATTACCCGACCTTCTAACAAAAGAAAAAAATAATAATAATCAAAACTAAAATTTAATTCGATACAATCTTTAAAAATGCAATCAAAAGGAGAAACATGTCTGAAAGATTGAGTAAGAGCATGAAACAAAGTTAGGCGCCGTCTCAAATAACATTACGAAAATCAGCATTTTTCAGCCATCCCAGTGACTCCTTCATTGACATGGCCTCAGCTAAAAGAGGATGCAAGGACAACAAACAGTCCCATGACCAGCTGCAACAAAGTTCCTATAAAGTCCCTGTATATCCAACCATAACCCACCCATTAGAGTAGCCTTTTAGCAAACTATAGATAGACGGGCTTCAACCTTTTGGGCCATCCTCAATAAGGCCTTAGGCATTGCAATCAGGCCCTTTTACATAGATAATATCAAATGTATTATCATTTGTCTCCTCAAATAATTTCATTAATGCTTAAATTAATATGGTTGGCCCTCGAGGAAGGATATATATATATAAAGAAGCTTTAAACTGAGGGTTTGTTGTTGCTTGGAGATGTGATAGTTGAAAGTGAAGCATGTGCAACACCTCCCTATCCTTGAAAAAGGAATTAGGGCTCATGTGCTGTTTATGGGCTCTATCAAAAGGAACGTGCCTCTTCCTTTTTCTATTGCTTCTCGTCCGTAAAATCATATTATAGGCTTTTGCTTTTAAATGCTGTATATACAACTGAATAAATGTCTTATCTTATTCGTTGCTTTTAACAAACTCAACCCTTCATATCACGTGCAACCACCATGCAACACCTCAATTTCTTTTATTTTATCAAGCTAATATATAAGAAATTTATTTAATAAAAAATTAGTCAATTTCCAAAATATTATCAGAAATACAAAATTTCTCTAATACCAAATTTTGTGGCTGATGTCACCAATGGTCTGACTCTAACACTTGAAAGAAGCCTTTCAAACTCCAAATTAACACCAACATGTTCGTGGTCCTTGACGACCTTTGTTCACATGCATTGTTTTAGAGGCAATTAAGAGCCGAAATCGTTTTTTTTTTTTTTTTAAATAATATTATTGGAAAACTCGACGGGTTAATTTAGACTAATTATTGCTGGCAAAGTCGCAATTAATGGTCCCTCCGCCCAACTTTAATAATTCCATAAATATTTGGTAAATTTTATCTCTTTTCATTTCTCTCTTTGAAACCCTCTCAACTCCTGATTTATAATATACAGAAAATGGAAATAATTCTTTAATTTAAATTGATACTCCTTCCGTCTTGCTAAATTGTCATTTTTTTTACACAAATCATTAATATTAAGATGATAATTTATTTTATTAAATTTTATAAAATATTATATTAAATAGATTAAAATGTCCCCTCTAAATTCAGGCTATCACAGTAAAGTATGTAAAAAAAATAGTTAAGTTATTAAATGTTTTGTTAACAATATTTAAATGGCAAAGTTGGAAAATATGGATTGAATATTATCTTGAATTTACCAAAATAACTATTTGGTGGGACGGATTTATTTTCTAAAAAGTGATAATTTGGTAAGATAGATAGAGTAATATTTTTATTTATGAAACTATCTAATACTAACTTGTTATTATATCACAAAATTACAAGTTTTTATTTGTAAATATCTTTGTAGATTTAGTTGAGAAATGGATGTAGAAATTGTAGGAAGAAATTATAACGTCTGTAAGAACAAATTGGCTTGGATGGCCAATTAAGCAAAATGGCATTTATTGCTTAACAATGGCTTGTAATTTGTATTAGTATATGAATACAGGTAGACACACACCCAGGTAAACATTAATACAGGTGATATAAAAAAAAAATGTTTACTGTGGGATCATAAATTTCCAAACTTGAAGATTACAATATTAAGGTATTGTGATATTGGATCTGGTGAATTTCGTCAAAGTCTTGGAATTTAGCATATCGATAGTAAAACAATGTCAAACCCCTCTTTGACAGATATTTGAAAATGAAAAATTACTTTATTATCATTAATTGTAGATGGATTATTGTTTCCACACATGAATAAAAGTATAAAATTGAGCATTATCTCTCAATTCTGCATTTTTTACCCGAATTTCTTCTAATTAAAACTTTTTTAAGTGTTAAGTTGTTTTTGGGCAAATGGTATTTCTATTTGACGGAGTAAAAATAAAGAATATATTACTCTAAATCAACCTGAAACACCGTCTTTATAAATATTTACCAGTGATAATTCTTTCAGCGAGCAAACTTAAGTAAATTAAAGAAAAAATTTGTATGCATTTGAATTATGTGGAAGCTTTAATGTGCTATTTTCTTTTATTTGCGATTAGTGAATTTTGCTCTCATTGGTCCATATACGTAGATTTTTGGCAATTTTAATTTATTGCATCTAATTTATCCCCAACAAGGACCAATAAAAAAGAAGGGTTGAAATGTATGTTAGATCGTTATTAAGCAGAAAGTTAAGGAAGGATAGTGATAAACTTGGTAATTGGTTATATATAATATAGTTTAATGGGTGTTGGTCCTCCTCTTCTGCCCATTTGAAGGGCCCTTTGTCCCCTTCATAAGACACCTACTTTGTCTTTTACTTCGAACATGGCGACTTCTTCTGAAAGCAAATCTAGCAAATCCCGATATACATGTCTTTCTATATTTCTTTACTCAATATATTACTCTTTAATTTCTTCTTATAAACAATGCTTTTACTTATTCTAATAAATAAGATCCTCACTTCTTAGATTATTGTTTATTTTGCCTTTTTTGACGTACTCACATCCCATGCACAGATATTGGCCAACGGAAGTTGAGATTATTAATTCAAGCCTACTTCTTGCACTGAAGTAAAAGCATACGATCTTTTTTGTTCCGTTCAAGGCTTTTGTGGATATTTCTTAAAGCAATAAACTGTCTTTTTGCTTCCTTTTCCTTGCTTTGTACGGATCAATTGCTTGATATGCCTGACAATTATTCATTCTATTTTTTTGTTTTTACTTCCTAAATTGTAAAATTAAAGATATATAATATGCAAACAAAATAATAATACTAATAATAAGTTAATATTAATTAATAATGGAGTATGAGCTTTCCCACAAGCTGCAAGAAAGGAAACGAAAAAAACTTCATTTGTTTTTCAATGTCATCCCTCACCTTACATCCAAACTTGGATGCCAATGCTTATCCTTTCTTTTTTTTTTTGCACCTGGAAAAAGAAATGTTGTTTTATCGGGATGTCTCAACTCGGAAATAATGATTTTTGTTGATATCATTAGTAGGGTACTTGAAATGACATATAATATTTGTAAACCTTGTCCACATTAATTCTTGTTTCTTCTCCTTCTCTCTCTCTTTTCAATTATTTACTGACAGATATATAGATCCAAAAACTGATATTCAGGTACACTTCGTATATTATGTGTGGACAGGATTTCTTATAGAGGTTTTCTCAAATGTTATTAATATAGGATAGGAAAAGTACCAGCAAAATTGAGAGACTCATCACCAATAAAAACTACAACTCATAAAAAATTAGAGATTCATCGGAATAGAGATGAGGAAGCCGACGGTCGGAGATGCAAGAGGCAGTGTTGGGACTTGGGAGTTGCAATCGGCGGCCACTCTCATAAAAATGAGGAAGTGAAAAATGAAAATGGCAAATCGAGAGTGTAAATTGTAAAGTCACCCTAATTTTTTTTGCTTTTTACTAAACGGGATGTTTTGGTAAATTAGGAAAAAATTCGGTTCGATGGTTCCAGATTTTTCCGATTTTCTAATCCGATCCGATTTTTACCAGTCTGATTATCACTAATTAAATCAACTTATCAGCCTATCAGTTCACGGTTCAACCGACTGATCCGGTTTTAATAACATTGGATTGTCTTTATTCACTGCTGAATATTTACCTGCGTTGTGCGGTTGGCATGTGGAGAATTCAATGTAGTTGGCGAAAAAGACAATTAACAATACAATTTGATTAATCAAGTGACCAGAATATATACACCTAAATTACATTGAAGCAATTTTGATTTTACAATCCGTGGAAAATTAAAAAGAAAACAGAGATGGAAGTAGAGGGATAAGGAATGAGAAGATTCGGTTTGATTTATACTTGTATGTGGGGTATGAAATTCAGAAACTTTGCCTATAATAAAACAGATAGGGTGGTGCAATTGGTACAATGCAGTAAGTGGATCACCCTGTTAACTTTTTCTTTCATAACGCAAAGATTTATCTTATTGGATTGAATTTCAAGTAGATCATTCAAATCATGTGACGTTTGTTAGCCCCAAAAGACAAAATCTCTTTGTCGGCATAACTGATTTAGGCTTTTAGGCCCAACACACCCCTCCCCTATAGTTTCCAACTCCATTTCTGTTACCTTCTAAATCCCCTATAGTTTTTCCATGTGCAGTGCCTCCTTTTCAGAGTTTCTTACATACCCAACCAAATATGCATATAAAAACTCTGCACATCAAAGGTTTAATTATTTGTCCTTATATTATTGGTAATCATGTATTGTATGTATATTATTATGGTCAGAGTAACATTGGCGTTTATGATTTGAATACTTAATTAATTTGTGACCAAGGCTTATCTTTAGCTAGTGTTTAGGTTTGAAACTTGAAAGTCGACAAAACAACTTTATTCTTATAAAATTCTGTAATAGTCTGATTGGAAAGTTAAAATAAAAAATAAAATAGGTACTTGTAGCTTTGCAGGTGGTTTTGACCAATGAAAGTTGCATCTAATCACAGCTTACCAGACAAGGCCACGTGTGTAGGACCTCCATAGCCTCTACTTCCTTTACATTTCCTTCTTCTTTTCTTTCTTTCTTTTGAATGAATATTCACCATTTCCCAAAATCCCCTCCAGTATCTGTTATTTAATCATTTCCTCCTCTGCTTCAGAACCTACCCATTATTAACACACTCCTTGTGCTTGCGTTGGTAGTTACTGTTTGTAGCAGTTGAAAAGGAAAACAGAGAGGAAATGGAATTGTTCCATAAGTTCTAGAGTAGTAAGTTAGTTTGCTGTCTAATTTATTTTCTTCAAGATTTTATTATTCTGCAAGACAATGTATCTCTTGTTGCTGTTTGAACCATTCTTTTCTTTTCTTTTCACAGAAACAAAAATTTCCAAATTGATATTGGAAAAAAAAAATGTTGCCAAACTATGATCCTAATGACAATGAAGCTGGGTTGAAGCTTTTGGAGGAGCTCACAATTAATGCAAGTCAAATACAAGAACAACTGTTAGAAGAGATACTAACCAAAAATGCTCACACTGAATATCTTAAAGGCTTCCTTAATGGCCTTTCTGATAAGCAGAATTTCAAGAACAGTGTACCTGTTGTTAATTATGAAGATATCAGACCTTGTATTGAGCGAATCGCCAATGGAGAACCTTCCTCTATCATTTCTGCCCAACCCATCACCGAACTACTCACCAGGCATTGGTTTTTTAGTTTTTGTTGTGTTTTCTTATCTTTTTCCTGGGATTGCTTCTTTGAATTTTGATCATTTTCTTTTTCCGGATGATGCAGCTCAGGAACTTCAGGAGGAAAGCCGAAAATGATGCCTTCAACTGCTGAAGATTTGGACAGAAAGACATTCTTTTACAACCTTCTTGTGCCTGTGATGAATAAGTTAGATAATGATTTCCATTTTCATTGTCTTATAATGTTGCAAATTAATATATTCGTAATAGTTGAAATGTTGTAATTTCAGGTATGTAGATGGGTTAGACCAGGGAAAAGGAATGTACCTTTTGTTTATAAAACCTGAAATTAGCACCCCATCTGGGTTGATGGCCAGACCTGTCCTGACCAGCTATTACAAGAGCAAAAACTTCAGAAATCGACCTTTCAACAGGTACAATATTTACACAAGCCCTGATGAGACAATCTTGTGTTCTGACTGCAAGCAGAGCATGTACTGCCAATTGCTGTGTGGTCTAGTACAGCGCGACGAGGTTTTGCGAGTTGGTGCCATTTTCGCATCGGCTTTCCTGCGAGCTATCAAATTCTTGGAAGAACACTGGAAAGAACTATGCTCCAACATAAGAACAGGTTGCATTAGTGACTGGATTGATGACCCTAGTTGCAGAAATTCTGTTTCCACAATCCTGAGCCAACCCGAATCGGAATTAGCAGATGTAATTGAGCAGGAGTGTAGGAATGCATCATGGGAAGGAATAATTAAAAAGGTTTGGCCTAGAACTAAATTCATTGAAGTCATTGTTACCGGTTCCATGGCCCAATATATCCCAACCCTTGAATATTACAGTGGCGGCCTCCCTTTAGTCTCAACTATGTATGCATCTTCTGAATGTTATTTTGGGATCAACTTTAAGCCTTTGAGCTCCCCTTCTGGTGTGTCCTACACCCTCCTTCCAAACATGGCCTATTTCGAATTTCTACCCATCGAGAGAGCCTGTGGAGAAGTAATTCAAGATTGCCATTTAAATGGTGTTTCTGATTCGAATTGCATACACAACGAGGATGACATAAAGAGGAAGAAGAAGAAGAAGACGAATATGGAAACTGTTGATCTTGTGGATGTTAAGCTTGGTCAATACTATGAGCTTGTTGTCACAACTTTTACAGGTGTTTTGTTTTTTAGTACCTTAATTTTGTCATCTGTGTAGATCAAAACTTAGGAGGAGTTTACTTAATTGTTTATGTTTGTTTTCAGGGCTATACAGATACAGAGTTGGAGACATTCTAACGGTGACAGGATTCCATAACAATGCTCCGCAATTCAGATTTGTTCACAGGCGAAATGTGGTTTTGAGCATCGACACGGACAAAACAAACGAGGAAGACCTTTTAAAGGCAGTGACGCAAGCAAAGCTCATTCTTGAGCCACTGGGTTTGCTTCTAACTGAGTACACTAGCATTGCAGACACATGCTCAATCCCAGGACACTATGTTCTTTTCTGGGAACTCAAAGCAAGAGGAAGCAATGAAGCACCAGAGCTGGATCCAATAATAATGGAGCAGTGCTGCTTCGCAGTAGAAGAATCGCTGGATTCTGTTTATAGAAGGTGCAGAATGAAGGATAAGTCAATTGGACCCCTTGAGATAAGAGTAGTGAAACATGGAACGTTTGATGCTCTAATGGATTTCTGTCTCTCTCAAGGTTCATCAGTTAATCAGTATAAAACACCCAGATGCATCAAATCCCAGGAAGCATTAAACATTTTGGATTCAAGAGTTGTTGGTAAATTTTTCAGCAACGCAACTCCTTTCTGGGAACCATATAGGATGGAAACTCACTAAGTTGCTCTCATCTTCATTGCCTCTGTTCTTTGTTTTCATTAATCTTTTCTAGTTATAGCTCAACCTTTGCCCAAATTAGACTTCTTAATTGGAGGTCTCTGTCTATTAGCGAATTGAGAAATATTACTTTTTTCATTTTCAACCTCAAAAATTGGTGAATGAGCTTTATTGAATAATTAATGCTTGCAATTTCATAGGAATGTGATAAATGGTTGAATTAGTGAATTTGATCCAGAAAGACTGCAGGCATGCCGATGCACACGAGGAAAGCAATATAAAACTGCGGAGTTTTAACAGATAAATTTTCGTAATTCCGCAATAATGACGCCTTGTAACCAAAAAAAACTTGGGCCTCAAAAAAAAAAAAACAAACTATCAGGGAAGTAATGATGTGATTCAAGTCCACTAAATTCAGATGAGGTATGGCATTTGCTTTCAAGGTGTCTTTGCACCATCACTTTCAAACACTATCCTTATTATGAAACAGTTTGCATTCAATGACAATCTTGAGTAAAAAGGGAAAAAAAATATCAGTTAAGCTTCTCTGCTTCTGCATTATAAAGTAAATAATAAAGTCTTTGGCTTATGAGGTAAAGGTGGGGTTTGAGAGAGTTATGAAAATAAAAGGAGAAAGAAATTATTAGATATTTGATATCCACACGTATGGTGGGCTATTATAGGGAAGCAGGCAAAGGGCAACGTGCGGCCACGAGTACTGGAAAGGTAGGCGAAGATCCATAAACCCTGGACATTGAAGCTGGGGATAATGAAATGAGGCCAAAACAAGCAGACAAATAAAACTGTACAAACAATAGGGAGAAATTTGTACATGTCTCTTGCATTTATGGGGAACATGTGGCCTTAACTATCCTCCCCTTTCTTTGCCTGTATATCACTATTTAATGTCACTCTGATATAATCCTATATATTTTCTAATCAAAACTAAAAGAAAAGCTGGTTACAGAAATGGAGGCACACGTGTGCTGGAGAGATGTCGGGTCGTTTTGGAGAAAAAGACAATCTCTGCAGCTGTCGTTTTAAGGGGATAAGATGAGGCGTGGCATATAGAGGGAAAGCGAAAGGCGCATGAAAGTGGGTCACTGTGTGTTGTTCCGAACCCAGCACTGAAGCTAGCAGATTGACGTAACTCAGACAATGAGAATAAATATTACTATGTATGCATACCCACACACCTCCGCTTCTTTTTGTATGGTTACCGCTACATTTTATGTACTATAGTCTATCATCACAGTCTCCATCATTCATTCTGCACTTGAGATTACCTCTCTCAACTTAATAATTTCACACTGGGCTTTTTGATTTGCCATTTTGACCCAACTCTACACTCTGTTTAGGCTTATCTACTGCTCCAGCCTGTCAAAGTTTGGGCACCTATCTGCTGGGATAGGGCCCAGCCTCACAATTTCAATGTTATAATAATATTCTTAGATTATTATCGGCAATGTTTCTTTTTTTTTTTCTTTTTGATAATATCTGCTTTTATTTTCATATTAACTAAATCAGATAAATTTGAGCTATTGGGTTGTCTTTATATATATATATACACACACACTCGGACTCAATGAAAATCTTATCTTTATTTTGTTGCTAACAACTAATCTTAGGGCGCGCGATTGTTAAAATTATATAAATAATCTAAAAAATTTATTTAAATATTGATCTAAATAATAATTTGTGTAGTATTTTTTTGCTCCAGTGACATTTTAATTCTTTTAAAATTAAAAGTATATTAGTAGAAAAAGATAATATGTTCAATTAATTAATTAATAAAAAATCAATTAATGGGAAATTTTAATTAATTTTCAAAATAATGAGAAACAATAAATATTTTATTCAAAAGATAGAGATCCCTGACCCTGAAGCTACTTTATGAGCTTCACACAACTTTACTATATAGAATAAAAACTAAATAATTTAATTAAACAAAAAGTTTAATTAATAGTCAAATGAATGAGAAAAACAGTAAATATTTTCAAAATGAAAATCTCCTAAAATCTCTCCAAAAACTTATACTTTACTATATATATGAGAGATTTTTTAAGATATTTAAACAAAATTTATTTTGTGATTTTCTAAAAAGCTGCAAAAATAACTATCATATCCATGTAAAATCATCAGTAATTTGGTAAATTAACTATTTTTTAATTAATTAATTTATTAACTCGTTTACATTAATAAATTTAGATTATTCCTCTTCAAATTAATATTTTATCCATATCAATTCATGCATATCTATTTATTATAATTCATAATAGCAGTATAAGTATCATAATTCTATATTTAATTTTTAAACTTCATGTATGTCCTTTTATTCTTGATTAAGAGATTGTTATTCTCATTTAAAAAGGAAAAGACAAAAATTATGTTAATTAGAAGCAAAATTGCTATAGTAAAAAAAGATAATAGGATAAAAAATAAATAATTAATTAATTAATGAAAACATTCAATTAATAGAAAAAATTAATTAATCGTAAAATTAATGAGAAAAATGATAAATATTTTTCTCAAGGGATAGAAATTCCTAAACCCTCTCTATAAGCTCCAGCTTTATTATATATAAAAATTAAAAAAAATGAAGGGCAGTTACGTTCTTATTTCAAAAGGCCTAAAATTTGTTAGAAAACTAGAACATTTTATAAATTATTATTAGGGGGTATGGTACAATTTATTATTATTACAGAGCTCCCTTTAATTTGGATAATTTTGCTAATAAAAAGAAGAATTCGGATAATTTACAATTAGAAATTTAGAATAAATGAACAGCCGAAAAAAGATAGAAAGAGAATCAATGTTGCATGAAGTAGCGAAGGTTGATATCGATGGTTTTCAGCACCGGACCCACTTAATGGATGATCCGACGGTCCTCTTTGATAGAAACACGTCTACCATTTTCGAAAACCCACGGTAGAACAAAGCAGACGTGACTCGCCATTCTAAGATCTTCTTCCTCCTTTTGGTCACACTCCATTTCCCTCCTATCAGACCACAAACTCACTCTCTCTCCTAATCTTAGCCGGCGAAAATGATGCCGCCGGAGCTCCAGGCCCGGCCTTATATAGCCACCTCTGCAAGTGCCCCTTCTTTTTCCGCCTACAACAATGGCCGCCCTTACTCCCCCGATCCAAACCCTAGCCCTAACTCCCACTTGCATTTCCCTTCTTCTTCCTCCTCTGCTTCTTCTAGATCTCGGTTTTTGCCTTCTTTCGCTCACAATACAAGAATCGCCATCGCTCTCGTGCCTTGCGCTGCCTTCCTCCTTGACCTCGGCGGCGCCCCCGTCGTGGCCACCCTAACTCTTGGTCTCATGGTCGCTTACATCCTCGATTCTCTTAATTTTAAACCCGGTACATTCTTCGGAGTGTGGGTCTCTCTAATTGCCGCTCAGATCGCTTTCTTCATCAGTTCCTCTCTTATCACCACATTCAATTCTATCCCTCTTGGTTTGCTCGCTGCTTTCCTTTGTGCTAATGCGAATTTTTTAATTGGGGTTTGGGCCTCTCTTCAATTCAAGTGGGTTCAGCTCGAGAATCCTACCATCGTTCTTGCTCTGGAGCGCCTCTTATTTGCCTGCGTCCCCTTCACAGCTTCCTCCCTCTTCACCTGGGCCACCATTTCCGCAGTTGGTATGAAAAACGCCTCTTATTATCTCATGGCCTTCAGTTGCATTTTCTATTGGCTTTTTTCTATTCCTCGAGTTTCTTCCTTCAAATCGAAACAGGAAGCTAAGTATCATGGGGGAGAGGTTCCTGATGATAACTTCATTCTCAGCCCTCTAGAGAGTTGTTTTCATACTTTGTTCTTGCTGTTTTTCCCTTTGTTATTTCATATCGCATCTCACTATTCAGTTATATTTTCTTCAGCTGCTTCTGTTTGTGATTTGTTCCTTCTTTTCTTTATCCCTTTCTTATTCCAACTCTATGCGTCCACAAGAGGCGCACTTTGGTGGGTTACTAAGAATGTGCACCAGCTGCATAGTATACGAGTTGTAAATGGTGCTGTGGCATTGGTTGTACTCGTGCTTTGTTTGGAGATCAGGGTTGTCTTCCATTCTTTTGGACGCTATATTCAGGTTCCTCCACCTCTGAATTATTTTCTTGTGACCCTGACTATGCTTGGAGGGGCTGCTGGGGCTGGTGGTTATGCACTCGGTTTGGTTTCTGATGCTTGCAGCTCCTTAGCTTTCACTGCTTTGGCTGTAATTGTTAGTTCTGCAGCAGCCATCGTTGTGGGATTTCCTGTGTTGGTACGAAATTCATTCCTAATATTTACTCTAATCTAATTTTATTTTATGTTTTGCTGGTTTGTAATCAAGAGCTGTGATTCAATAGTTTGTGCTTTTGTTTTAGTTCTGAAATGTCGTGAATGTTGCTTTTATCTTTCAATTGTGATACTTGTACGCACAACACCCCCCTCTCCTTTTTTGTCATAATACTATCTCAAAATCTTAAGAGTATCCCCTTGAAGTTACTCCGTGATTGAAATCCTGTCGAAATTCATTTCTTACTAAATGGAAGGGGTGATCTGCCACATTTTTGGCCAAATGAAATGGATAGTAATACGGATTTCTAACTAAAGGAGTTGGATAATATTATGAATTTGAAACTAAATGGAACTGGAAGTTTTCTTACGCCAGTGTGTCTTATTATGAAACCAGGGTCAGGATTCTTGAATCCATATTTGGTCTCCAAACTGCCTATTTTGTTTCTATAGATTTCATTGTATGAACTTATATTTCCTCATAGGACATATATTTATCAGTTTTCATGTAGAGTTGCTTATTCCATTGTCTTTTCGAAAATAAGTATATGTTGGGAGAAATAAACGGTATATCCCAATTATGGTTGTGCTAAAGAATGGAAATTGTGCACCTTGGGAGTAACTTAACATCTAATATAGAGGTAGAAACAAACAAATGGCTAATTGACCAAATGCACAGAAGGTTCTTCTTGTGTGTGTTAATCAATAAATAAGGTAATTATGTTATTAACTTCAACAAGAAAAGTCGGCTCTGAATAAAAGATACATTGCTCTGTGTTCTGCAATTCTAGGATAGTTTTCTACCCAGCATTCTTAAAAATGGATAGTTGGCAATGCCTTGTGCTTGTCATGCTCGTTCACTTAATTCTCTAGCACGATTACTGTGATGATTGTGCAAGAAAATACATTGGTGAAGTTGAAGATGAAAGCATTTCCATTTGATGCTTAGTGGAGGGGTGAATTCTAGGTTTGATTGAAGCATAAAACTTCCATATAAAGCCCCCCGCTGAATGCATAAGCTGTGAACATATTACATGAGGTGAGGAGTGAATTATGTGATTTGGAGAAAGTTACTGGGCTAAGTTCCAATCGGAGCAAAGTTCATTGGATTATTATTTATTTATTTTTTTTATAGATACAAATTGTGTTACCTTTATGTTACAAAATTTCAATATTTTACATCTTTTTGCAGAGTCTTATGGTCTTCTACTTACATTTTTATTGGAATTCATTCTTTTAAGTTCTCTGTTCTACACTTATTGTTTATTTAGATTGTAGGGCCTGGTTAGGTTCTCACTGATCTAGATGACAATTGAAATGATATGTAAATTCTATGATAAATAATACTGCTTTTTCATTGCAATTTGGCTGTCTTCTCTCACAATCTCTCATATTTTTTTTACAGTTCCTCCCACTGCCTTCGGTTGCTGGCTTTTATCTGGCTCGTTTTTTCACTAAGAAAAGCCTTTCATCATACTTTGCCTTCGTTGTCCTTGGGAGTTTGATGGTCACATGGTTTATACTACATAATTTTTGGGATCTAAATATTTGGTTGGCAGGCATGTCCCTCAAGTCCTTTTGTAAACTCATAATTGCTAGTGTCATCCTAGCCATGGCCGTTCCTGCTTTAGCAATTCTTCCATCAAAACTTCATTTTTTCCTTGAGGTTGGGTTGATCAGCCATGCAATTTTGTTATGCCATATAGAGAACCGAATTTTTAGTTACTCGGGCATATACTTCTATGGATTGGAGGATGATGTGATGTATCCAAGCTATATGGTTATTGTGACAACCTTTTTGGGTTTGGCTTTGGTGAGAAAATTATCAGTGGACCATCGAATCGGACCTAAGGCCATTTGGATTTTGGCAAGCTTATATTCTTCGAAGTTGGCCATGCTGTTTATTTCATCAAAATCTGTTGTATGGGTTTCAGCCTTGTTGTTATTGGCCATTTCTCCTCCATTACTTCTTTACAAGTGTGTATTCCTGAAACAAGATCAATTTTTCCAATATAGCTTAGTCCCAGTTTCTTTGTGCTTGTATAATCTTCATCTTTTTGGAATCTGCAGGGATAAGTCACGAACAGCCTCAAAGATGAAACCTTGGCAAGGTTATGCACATGCTAGTGTGGTTGCACTATCTGTTTGGTTTTGCCGTGAAACAATTTTTGAAGCTCTCCAGTGGTGGAATGGGAGGCCTCCCACTGATGGTTTACTTTTGGGCTTCTGTATTGTTTTGACTGGATTGGCTTGTGTTCCAATTGTTGCTCTGCACTTCTCTCATGCCTTGGTAAGTGTGTGTTTTATTTTTTTATTTTTGATTTATTTGACCTCCTTTTCCAAACCAATTATGCTTGTTTCCTTGATGAAATTCCAGTAATTCTTGAAATTGCATGTAGAATCAATCTGACCGGAAAAAGCACAAGTTCTGTTTATGATTTTATATTTTCCCAATCATTATCTGGAGGATGAACTGAAATTATGATATTCAATAATCGATTAAGTTACAGGATTTCCTAATCTGAAAACTTCTTCTCTTGACTTGCTTTATCTTAATTATTCAATAAATTTATATGTAGATTTAAGCGCTGACTTAATTTTGACCTCTTTGCAGTCTGCAAAAAGATGCTTAGTGCTAGTTGTGGCTACAGGCCTATTGTTTATTCTAATGCAGCCACCAGTTCCATTGGCATGGACTTACCACACTGACATTATCAAAGCAGCTCGTCAATCTTCTGATGACATCTCCATCTATGGTTTTATAGCATCAAAACCTACCTGGCCATCTTGGTTGCTTATATTGGCAATTCTGCTCACTTTAGCAGCTGCAACATCTGTCATACCCATAAAGTACATGGTTGAGCTTAGAGCATTTTACTCCATTGCTATTGGGGTTGCTCTTGGAGTGTATATATCTGCTGAGTACTTTCTACAAGCTGTGGTTCTGCATGCTCTCATTGTTGTAACTATGGTCTGCACCTCTGTGTTTGTTGTCTTCACCCATTTTCCATCTGCTTCGAGCACAAAGCTGCTTCCTTGGGTGTTTGCTCTACTTGTTGCTCTCTTCCCAGTTACTTATCTGTTGGAAGGTCAGGTCAGAATCAAGAGCATTCTTGAAGATGGTGGAATATCAGATATGGAAGAAGAAGATAAGAGGCTCACATCTCTGCTAGCTGTTGAGGGAGCAAGAACATCTCTTCTTGGTCTATATGCAGCTATCTTTATGCTCATAGCATTGGAGATAAAGTTTGAACTTGCATCACTTATGCATGAAAAGGCTCTTGAAAGAGGTGGAATTAGACACAGTCAATCTAGTCAAGGCAGCTCTTCCAGCTTTGCTCCAAGAATGAGGTTCATGCAGCACCGCCGGTCCTCCATTGTGCCGGCTTTCACAATTAAGAGAATGGCTGCAGAGGGAGCCTGGATGCCTGCTGTTGGTAATGTTGCTACAATAATGTGCTTTGCCATATGCCTCATCCTGAATGTCAATCTCACTGGAGGTTCGAACCAGGCAATATTCTTCCTAGCTCCCATTTTACTGCTTCTGAACCAGGACTCTGATTTTGTTGCTGGTTTCGGGGACAAGCAAAGGTATTTCCCTGTTGTAGCAGCTATATCAGCATATTTAGTCTTGACTTCCTTGTACAGTATATTGGAAGACGTCTGGCATGGGAATACTGGTTGGGGCATTGAGGTTGGGGGTCCTGATTGGTTCTTTGCAGTCAAGAATCTAGCCCTTCTCATTCTAACATTCCCCAGTCATATCCTGTTCAACAGGTTTGTGTGGAGTTACACAAAGCAAACAGACTCCACGCCGCTGGTCACATTGCCTCTTAATCTTCCATCCATCATAATAGCAGATGTGATGAAGATTAAGATATTGGGGATGTTAGGAATTATTTATGCCATTGCTCAGACTATAATCTCTAGACAGCAACACATTTTGGGGATGAAGTATATTTAGACTACCACAACTGTACAATATGCTCTGCAAATTTTCAAGGTGCTAAAAGTTCAGATTCAACTTGCAGTTAATTGCTTGTTCATGCCTTCCATGGGTGCTGCTTTTTCAGTGTTTATATCAAGTCATTTCCTCAAATTTTGTAGGAATTTGAATGAGTTAAATCATTTGTTCAAGTAGTTTCATGTTCGTCGCGAGACCAGACCATTTTCTATCGTTTATAGGCCTAAACAAGGGCTGCTGGTATGGAGAAAGTGAGCTTTCTGAATTCACGAGGATAGGATTACAATTAGACAATGCCTGAGGAACGGCTTATTGAAGTTTAGCCAAAAAAGATGATCGGAATTGTTGTATTTTTATACTTAGTTGCGTTTTATTCATAGATTTCCAGAGGTTGAAAGGTGATGAGAATTGTAACATTATTCCGCTCGTCACATCAGATGTTTGTAATTGGTCGATCCTCAGTTGCTGGAAACCCCCCACCCAACAAAGAAAAAAATGTAAGTGGCGATTTTGATTTTATCCTTGCGAATTTTCTATACTTCTAATATGCACTCTACATCTCAAATCATGAGGGCCTTGTGCAAATACCCCAGCGTGTCAACCACTCGGTCTTGGGCGCCGGCTGAGTCGACTAACGGCCTAAGGCCAGCAGTGTTGGGCCTTTCTCGGCCCAGTTATACCGTTTCTTGGGCTATTACCAGCCCTACATATCAGTTTTGGTGGGTTTTAACAGGAAGAAACCCAGCGTGATCTGGATAGAACCGTTATGAACGGGAAAAATCCGAACTGCAGAACGCCGCTTGAACGGGAAAATCCAGACTAACCCATAGGAAACCGGTGAAACCTGGAAAACCCGCTGGGGCTTGAACAAACCCGAAACCCCATGCGAAACCGTACTGTCTGAATCATTAAAATCCCACCCCAGCATACCATTTCTTGGGCTACTATGGGCCCTGCATTTCAGTTTTAAACATCTAAAATATTTGGGCGGCACCCAAGAATCGCAGCTTTTTGGGTCCCCCAGCCTGTCATCATAATCTCGCTATCTCATCTTTTTGGGTCTTGCCCGAGCCATCACATATTTTGGGCTGCCTCCCAGCCTTGGCCCAGCCAAGTTCATGCAGTGCGCTGTAATCTTTAAGGAAATCCCAATCTTGGGCCTTGGCCCAGCTTCTTATGCCGCACTCAATTTCTGCATCATATCTCCCACTTTAGCCTCCAATTTTTGCCCCCACCACAGGAAATTTCCCATAACATTTTTTCGGGGGTTTTGAATCTGCTGAGCCTTTAACGTAAGCCATCGTGATCACAAGCCCCCATATTTTTTTGACACCATTAAACTCATATTTTTAGAATGTCGTCAATCCAGCTCAAGGGTATAAAACATTTAAATGGGAATTCAGTTCACATCCATATGCATGCACAAGCCTTACACTTTTTATTAATCACATTAAGATAATTTTCTGCATTTCTACAATAAGAGGAATGTGTGTTATTTTTCATTCACTGCCCTGGTTGAAGCAGCAACCACCATAAACGCGGAGTTTTAACTTCTCCCAGTGTAACAACTGATCTTCCTTCTTTAAGAGTTGTACCAGCACATTTTAAACGCATCTTCTGCAAATCATCCACAGTTGGCAACAGTGAAGCGGAAACTTGTATAGAATTAATTGAAAGTTGTTCGTCAAACGTACCACGCAGACATTGACCCTGTTTGGTTGGGAAAACAGACTAGAAAAGATAGCAAGACATTATATTTGAGGGGAGCCATCAACCTGTAATTTGACGAGCTCCCTATTACACGGAACCAAATGAAACAACGTTTACAAAAGGGCATAACGTGGAAGTGCAGAGTATAACCAGAGATGAGTAAAATAGAGTAGAGCCAAAACAGGCAATTATCAGAATAGGAAAGGATCCTAATCATCCAAAAAATAAATCACCTTTTGTGTCCCATGATATCGAAGGCCATTGCCGAATGCTTACCAAGAAGTGCTCACTTATCCACGTCATCTGTGTGTAACTTCTTCATTTGTAAAAAACAGGTGATGCAACCTCATTCAATTATTAGTTAATATAAGAAAAACCAGTGTGTAGTTACCTTCACAATAGGAAAAAAAAAAAATGCCTACTGTTCCATCCTGCCTGATTCATGTGCTCAAAACCTTGCAATCTTCAATTCATGTAATCTACTACCTCAGTCCCACAATTTTTGTCCACTTTCCTTTTTCACATATTAAAAAATTATAGTTATTATACTCCTAAATATAACATGAGTAACTAATTATTATTAGAACTATAAAAATCATGGTTAATAACACAATATGAAAAATGTAAATTGCAATTAATAAGATAAAATTAAATAGAATTATAATAGCCAATTAATATGTTAATCATAATGTAAAAAAGACAAGTGGACAACATTTTGGAACAGATGAAAATAGAAATGTGGACAAAAATTATGAGACGAAAAGAGTAATAATTAATGGCAATTACCCACAATCATAATGATTATCCACATAGAATGGATAATTATTTCTCAAGCGGTAATAAAATAAAGTCAATATTCTAGACTTTAGAACCAATATAATGTTTTGTATGATAGAGTTGTTGTATTCAGAACATCAGAGTCCGAGTTTGGATGCTTTTGGAAGAATGAAAGGAAATATTATGGGCGATGAATCATACTCATTCAACTAGAAATGAAACTGTAATGACCTTAACATCGGGTCAGCCGTGAATAGTACTTTCCGGCAGTAAATAGTATTTCCCGGGCCTGAAAGGACACCCGAAAGTTGAAAATATTTTATTGGACCATTTGAAAGGAATAGTTATGGTAAGTCTATGGTTGAAATTTGAAGTGTATTTGAGGTCAAATAGACCTCCGAAAGTCCAAAATACGAAAAAGGTAGCGAGTTAATTTTCCTGGTAGGGAAGGGGACTTGATTTTGCACAAATAATTAAAAATAGTAAATGACCTCCGAATATTGTCATATTTTGCAGTTCTTAATGAAATTTTATGAAGAATATTTTGGTGTAAAAAAATGAATTTTTCGGCGATGTCGACAGTTGTCGAATCGGACCGATAAATTTGAATCGGACCGATAACGGACTCCGATTGAGCCAAAAATTTATATCCTATCTATTTTTGATGTGATAAAAATTATGGAATCAAAATTTAAGTGATTTGGAGTGAGGAAGTGGGAGAATTTTAGTTGGGCCTTTGAAAATTAGTTATTTGGCCTTAAATAAATATATGAGGCCCATTAAGTTTTGGCCCAACCTAAGGCCCAATTGGAGGAGTATATAAGCTGAAAAATCTGTGATTTTCCAGCAGCTTCCAGCCACTTTCAGCTCCTTCATCCAGCCGACTCCACCATTCTCTCCTTTTCTCAAATTTCTTCATCTTTTGCTTCATTCTTTCACCTAAATCAAGCATCTAAATAGTAGTTCTGCCTTTCTTGATGAGATTTGCAGCCTCCACCATCTGATTACAGCAAAAGAAGCAAAGGATTTCCAAGACTCAAGTTTTGGTATTAAAAGGGTAATTTGCTTCCTTAAAGAAATAAATTGATTCCTTAGTGTTTTTCCATAGGTTTTAAGGTGTAGAAGCTAATTATGAACTTGGATTTCTCATTTGAGGATAAGAAATTGAGGTTAGAAAGCTTAAAGATTTCGGCCAAGGAGAAATTTGTGGATGGATTGAGTTTTTCTTGATGCCAAGTGAAGAAATGTGAGGCTTAAGGAAGGTTAAGCTTGAAAAAAGATAAGTGACTACCAAATCCCTTAATTTCCCATTTAATATGAATTTTTATTGATTATGTAACTAAGATAAAAATAGGTAATATTGTTAATTAATGTAATTATGATAGGGTTATTGTAATTAGACTAGAGAAGAGATAAATGAAAAGTGAAAATGAGTGAAAGAAAATTTTTAGGGTGAAAAAATAGTGATGGCCGAATTATTCCCTAATAGAAAAATGTGAAATTTTGCATGAAAATAATATATGATGGTCTAAATTGAATATAGTGATGATAATTGGTGCCTTTGAATTTTTAATGAATTATTGAAATTTATTTTGAAATTTTAAAGCCTATGTATTGAATATGTTCATAGTGAAAATTGTGATATAATGAGAATTAATTGATTATTTTAGTGAGAAATGGTGCTAAATAATAAATAATGCATAAATAAAATTTATTGGAATTTATTGAATTGATTGAGGTTTTATTGAAATTTTTATGTGTATATGTATAATGAAAATAATTGAATTTTCTAATACATAATTGTATAAAAATGATAAAAGCGATGAATTAATGTGACAGGATATTAATGTCAAATATGAGAAATAAAAAGTCAACCGATGGATTTTTCACAATAATTATTAGGTCGAGAAAATAATAGTAATAATGAATTATTGGAAAATAATTCATAAATAAATAAAAATAAAGTAAATAAATTAATACGTAAATAAAAGAAAGATAAATGAGTTTTGAATAGAAAAAGGATTTAAATGAAAGAAAATAAAAGTTTTGGGGGCAAAATGATAATTTTTCCAAAGTAAGTAATTAACGCGTAAAAATAAATAAGAAATAGTAATAAGGGCAAAATGGTAATTTTGGAGGCCTAACGGTTTCGAAAAATAGAATTTTCGTGGTTTAAGGACCAAAACGTAATTTTACCCGAAAATGGTAAAATAAAGAATAAAACATGAATAATGAAGGAAATTATATTTTAAAAATGAAAATAAATGATTATAATGGCAAAATCGTAATTATGCCTATGAAATGAATAAACCGATGGAAAAAGGTTAAATTATGCATATTCGAAACTAAAATAATAAATGATATTAATTAAGTCCTTAAATGCCTAAAAGTAGAAAAATAAAGACGTGACTAATTTATCATAATAAATTAGTCGACAAAAGTATTAAAAGAATTAATGATTATAAAAATGTTTCACCGATGAAATAAAGTTGGCATACCGAATGATTAAAAAGCCTGAACAATAAAAGAAAAAGAAGTTAACTATTGAATGATTAAAGAATAATTCGCAAAGAATTATATAAAAAGAATGAAAAGAAAATTGTGAATTATTATGTTATAATTCATAATTTATAATCTGTATAAAAGATTAAAAGATTTAAGTATCTGAGTGAATTATCGAAGAATAATTCACAAAAGTGACTGAAAAAGAGAAAGTGAATAAAAAGTTATTGAGTAGTTAAAGGCACGAAAGAATGCATTTGATCAAAATAACGTATAGTAATAAACAAAAAGGAAGAAATTAAAAGTTTTAAATGTTCAAAAATGTTTGCAATGATATTGATTATGCTTGCCCTTAGCGATAGACAGGTAGTATGATTCTTGTTTTGGATATAATTGGCTAGCCATAGGGACATTTCTGTACCGCGGTACAAGTCATGACGACTTGCTTAGCTATGGGCGGGATCTTTGATCTCCATAGCTTCTGTAAAAGTGAAAGTGTATCTGTATCTGTATCTGTTATGTGGGACTTGATCTTTTGAGATCATTTCTCTATCTGCTACGTGGGACCTTTGGATCCAGTCCCGTGTATCCTTTGTGGGAAACCTGTTATATTGCACTAGGGGCACATCGAAATGAATAATTAAGTACTGTTTTATTGACTTGAGTATGGAAAGTTATAACGAAAAGATTCGTTTGAAATAAAATGCAAAGTCAAAATAAATCTGTAAAGATTTCTGGAAAGTATAATTAGTAAGAAAAAGAAATATTTTATAAGAGTATGATATTAAATTAATGTTAGTTAAGCTTTTACAAGATATTCGAATATATCTTGATTTATGCGAAAAAGATAATCATAATTGCTTAATAATTCTTGTACCATATACCACTGTAAAAATAATGACAACTCTGAAGATAAGTTACCTGAAAAGTAAAACGATATAAGGCATAAGATTATGCAATAAAAGTAAAGTACAAGACATAAGTTTTAATTAGATAATTAAATATGAATAATGTATAAAAGAATAAAAGAAGTTTTGACTGCAAAATACTCCAAAATGGCTATATCGCTTTACGATGAAGCTTATAAGCCTTTGAACAGTAATGTAATTATTAGATCAAAGTTAAAGTAAAGTAATAGAATACATAGTAAAAGTGAAGTCAGATTATAGATTGAATAATTGACCAGTAAAACAAGTATTAAAAGGAGTTTATTTTGGTACTAGTAAAGACACGAGTACCAATACACAGTGCTAAATGAAATGATTATTAAATTGCTATAACTAAAGGATAAAATGAAAGTACTGATAAAAAGTAAAAGTTATAGTAAAGATTAACGTAAAGAAAAAAGGGTAAATCTGATATTGATCTACCTAAAAAGATACTGTAGTACAGTTAAAAGTTTAGAATAAAAGGAATAATGATTATTAGAATATGAATAATGATAACTGAATAAAAGGAAATGTTTAATGAAATAAGAAAAATAGAAGCATAAATTATGTAATTATGCTTATTCTTGGAAAATTCTTAGATTAGTAGTCATCACTGAGCATATTTAATGCTCAGCACGTAGTGTTTACTGCGTGCAGATTCTGAAGTGTTACAGGAGCACAGTACATGAAAGGATCCGATCGGAAGAGAAGATTTTTGTATTAGTTATTGTAAGCTTTTGGGCATGTATATACTTAGACTATTAAAATAAAGGCTCGAACTGTATTTAGAGTGTATGTTTATTTGTCTTGGATGTATGGACAGTATGAGTTTTGATATGATGTTTATTTTAATTGTTATAAGATCATAATTTGATTCTGGATTTAATGGAAAAGTATTTTAAATATTTTTGAATTGTTCGGTAGAAAAAAAAAAAAACTTACCGGTTTCGGTTAAATTTCGTTTCGGAAAAGACTGTTCCGAGAAGGGTGTGACAGAAACAAATGAAATACAATCAAATAAAGCATGAAGCCTCGCATTTTTTCGTCTTTGATGCAATCATAAAAGAGAAAACACAAAAGGTTAGTTGCCAGAGAAATTGAACATTAACATGAAATTTAAAAGTAAAATAAAAGAGAAAGCACAAACCAGAGAAAGAGCTTAACAATGGCTTTGAGGTACAATAAACAACAAAGTGATTGCAGTTTCTGAAGAATATTTCCATTGTCGATTTGAGAGAATAGTCAAAACTGTCATTTATCAAACTCTCTCAAAGCACAAAAAAAAAAAAAAAACAAACAAATCAAGAATTTGAAGAGTAAGAGAAATTACCATCTGCGGATACAAATTCTAAAACCATGCAGAATAATTAATGATACCATCTTAAAAGCATGCAGAATAATTAATGATACCATCTTAAAAGCAAGTACTGAATCTACAGAACTGAAATCTTGTAGAAGCTTAAAGATTGTGAGAATTACCAGCAGTCATTGCAAGAACATTTACCCAGCTTCAATGATGAAATCTGAAAGAATCCCCAACAGCAATTTCACGTCCTGTGTCCATGGATACCTGTTTATCAAATTAATGGCAACCCCTGCAGGTCCTGCGATTCTTAAAAACCGCTATAAGAGCATTTCTCAGGACAGATATCAGCCTGAATGCTACTGCAAATCTCACTATGCTCAAGAAGCTGTTCTATCCTTTCTGGTAAACTATTTGATACATATTGTTCTGTTAAAAGGATATTGTCATCTTTAGTTGCATCTTGATTAGATTCTTTCAACTTCAAGTTCTTTTGAATGAGAATGATGTTTATCACCCACTATAAACTGGTGCACTTTGCCCTTTACGATAATCCAGCTGCATCTAAGCTCTTTCCTCAACTTTTTCTCTGCCAATTCCCTTCTAATTTTGGCTGCTTCTTTCCATTTCCCAAATGAAGCATAAAGGTTAATCAATAGAATATAGCCTGCAGTATACTCCGGAACAAGGAGGACGTTTTCAGCTGCAATTTTCTCAAGCTCAAGATTTCTATGGGTCCAAAACCCAATAAACATTTCCAACTCATTGCATTGGGATTAAATGGCATACTCCATACGATTTCAATTGCTTCCCGTAAATATCAAGCACGAGAATATATCATGCAATCATAATGATCAATTGTTGGGCAACACCATATCTGCTACTCGTTGAATCCATATACTGCTTGCCCTTTGCAACCAAACCTGAATGACTGCAAGCAGTCAAAACTGCAACAAATGTAACTGCATTTGGTCTCACACCAGATTCCTGCATCTTCTTGAAAAGCTTAGGTAGCCTTGCCCTGATAAGCATAGCCAGCAAGTATACCAGTCCAAGCCAGAACATCAAGTTCATCTATTGATTCAAAGGCTAGGCTGGCATAATCTCTCCATCCAGGTGCACTATCAAGCCTCTTTTTATTGCATCTGCATGAACTTGTGTTCCTGTATTAAAATACGCAAGACCAGAGAAAATACTTGTATATGTGAACGAATTCAAATCCTCACCTTGACATTAGCATTGAAAAAAAAAAAATTCTCCATCTATTCTATCCCACCTGATTCGGTTGCCAAGTAATTGTAATCTGCAAATTCATGTAACTTAATGATTAATGGAAATCTTCCCCAAGCATAACACGATTCACAGAACAACAGTTAATTATATTCTCAAGCAGCAATAAAATAAAATCACTGTTTTAGACTCTCAAGAGATCACCCATCTTAGTACTACTCTCGCTCAAGCATGTTTAAGGGCGTTTACCTTCAGAGTTCTGATGGGATCCGGTGCTGGTATGAGCGCACCCCATAGTTTTAGACTCTAATACCAATATAAAGTACTCTGTACAACAGAATAGTTGTATTCAGAACACTGGAGGTCGGGTGTTTTTGGAAAAGCTGGAGGAAATTATATGCAGCTCGTCATCAAGAGAAGAGTCAAATTCAACAACAGAGATAGAAACATTGAAAATTTCAACTCGATTTTGTATTATCTATCAGCATAAGACCATAATACTGCCTTTAAGATCAATTGGTTCGTTGTAACCAGATCCAACTACAACAAAGTAAATACTCACTGAGAAGGCGAAGAGTGGCTAAGACTTCAGGGACAGAAAAGGAATAGATATTGAGTGGTTCGCGTGAATAAGTGAAATCGCAAACCGTAACCCTTGTTGTGGCCATTGATACGGAATGGCGACGAGAGGAACTTCCATTGTAATTTGCGATTGGGAAAAGGAAATCTAAGAAAGAGACGTGAGAACTGAGAATTTGGGGATTTTATTTGACGAAAATAAACGAATTAAGGACCTTGAAAGAGAGCGCAAAAGGTAGACGATACTCGAGAACTGAGCCCTGGGATTTTTTTGTTTTTGCCCCAATAAATTTAAATTATAAGTGAAACGATGTTTTTAGTCAATGAACAAGAAAAGAACCAAAGAAAAACAGTACAAGGATAATACATAAAACTACAACTACAGCTTGAACTTGTACTTTGAAGCCAGCAATCCTCCCCTTCTTAACACTTAATCTCCTTCAAACCATGTGAGAAGTACAAAAATGTTGGGTCAGTGGCACCTTCCTTGTAGTAAGCAAACACCAAAGATCCATCATCATGTATGCTTTCCCCCACAAAAAATTGGAGGTCACTGAGCTTCCCAAGCAGAAATTTGGTTGCTCCCTCAATGTGTTTCTTGAGTTGAGTTTCTCTCGGATCAAAACACAGAGGGAGAAGCAGCAGCAAGTATGCCAGAGAGCAAGAGGAGCCATGGGATTGAAATTTGAAAATCTAAAAAGTAGGGTGTGGCGAAAGCTAGTTTTTTCTTTCTTTACTATTTTATTTCATTTTCTTGTTATTTATTTCATCTTATTTGCGTGACTTCCATTTTTAATTGGATCGAAAGGTATGTTTGCTTTTAATGATTAAAAATACTTCAAAAATATAATATTCATTGTGGGCTCGCTAAATTTTGGTATTTAAATTAAAATCTTTATACATTAATTCTTGAAATTTAATTTTAAATCTTTTAAATTAATTTTTTTCTATTTAAAATACGTTTTAAACTTATAGATTTACTCCAAATGTTTTGATACTAATCAAAATAAATCTGTTCTATTGTGATTGGAGGGAGCATATCAACATTTTTGTTTTGTTTAATGTTATTATTAGTTTCTTAGGTAAATTGTTAATGCAAAGTTTTATATCCAATAATTGTAAATTCTCTTATTGTTTTCAATTGTATCACGAAATAAATAAATATTCAGTAGTAGATTTGCTAAATATCACTGTGGATTGTATTAATTAATTTACAAACCTTTTGAAAATTTTAAAATTTCTATAAAAAGCTTTTCAAGACGTTTAAAAGAATTTATTTTGAAATAGAAAATTTGAAAATTATTTTTTCAATAGAAAGACGCCAATCGATATTGCGAGTTTTTAATATTTTAATAAGTATGAAAAATCGAGTGAAATTATAAATTTTAAAATTCAAAATTTTTAATAATTTCCAAAATTAAAAGTTGTATAATTTCATTTAAGTGAGTTAAAATTTTAATATAATATAGGGTCACTTTGATTGGTATCATAAGGCAAATAAATGCAAATTGTTTACAGCGATATATATACCGCTGTGGCATATCATTTGAACAATTAATAAGTTGAGCAGTCCTTTTAGGAGCCAATTAAAGAATTAGCTGAATCAATCCTAAAAATATCAGTTTAACAATGAAAATCTGTCTTCAATTAAACAATGATTTAATGTTTAAAAGTGACGTTTATTTACTATTTTTTTCGTTTTTTTATCAGTTATTTTAATTATTTTTATTAAAATTAATAAATAATAAATAAATTTAATATTAAATTATGTAATTAAAATTAAATTATTAAATTTAATTAATTCTAATCTTATTAGAAAAAAATAAATTAAATTATATTAAAAATTTAAAAATAATATATAAATAAAATTTAAATTTTATTTAAAAATAATAAATAAATAAAAAACGAAAAAAATAATATAATGAAAATCTACTATGAACATGTATTAGAATTAGAAATATGTCATGTTGCACTCAATTTAAAATCACAAGAATTTATCCGGTTAAAGCCGTATTTGATGACTAATTATATAATTAAAAAATATATATCCTTCACCAAATCCATATCTCCTTCATTAATTATCATTAATAATACCAATAGCCTGCGCTATCTACGCCCTTATTCCTCTGGAAAGCTACCAGTTTTTTGTTGACTAGCTAGATTAGTCTTCAAATTGGCAGGGTTGACAGGCTCTGATTGCACCAGATCTTCCACTCACTTCTCTAGAAGCTACGTCCAACTCCAAACTATATTCTCTCCCTCTTTTTGTTCATACCTCTTCAAACCCTAATGGACCCTTGCGATCCTGCAACTCTTATCTTTCAGAATCTTTAATTTCTGCCCATTCCTTTAAACCCATTTGTTGGGCTTTTTCTCATCCATCCAAATTTCTGTTTTTTCGGAGATTAATAAACTGTAAGCTTCTGATTCTCTCGTCATATCATTCTGGTGTCTTTCTTATTTAATTTACACCCAAATGTAAAAAATTGACACCCTTTTTTCTGTCAAACGAATATCACATTACTGTGTTCTGCAATGGCTTATTGCCATTCCATAGTAAGAACATAAGTTCGTTGTATTTCTTAACCTGTTTCAGTTCATAAATTATTGTTGATTTTATTTTTTTCAAAGCAGGAGCGCTGCTGGTCTTTACGTTTGGAGGCTTATAGACTTTCTTGTGGTTTTTGCTTATTTGACCTTTTTTTATTCTTTCCTTGTATTCATATTTTGCTGATATTTGCTTGCATTTTTTATAATGTGCCTATTCTATCTGAAATCTCGTAAAATTTGGAGGTGTATCTTGAACTTGAATTGCAAGGAATGCTGAATATGTAGTTCCTGATTATTTGCTTCCAGGCTGGCAACAATCATTCTTTAGGATACAATTTCAGAGCATAGGTATGGGTGCCTTCTGTTGCTGTCCATGCAGTGATGAATTTGAAGAATATTCTTATCCCGGAAATTCAGTATATAGGCACTGCCTCTGCCTAAGAGTCCTTTTCCACCAGCTCGTCAGTGGGGTAAGCATTGATATTTTCTGCAACTCCACTCCACAATTACTTTTTATCTTTGATTGCGTTGATATATCTGGTAATCCCATGAGCTAGGTTCTTATTGTAATCGTTTGACTTTCTTCTGTTTTGTTCAATATTGCTCAACCACGATATCTGGGCAAAACAGCGTGTTAGAAGGTTGCCTAGCCAGGTTTAGCTACCATCTCTGCCATCAGTATCTTTTCCTTGAGCTATTTATACGATACAGGATTTAGGCTTCAATGGAACTTATAATCTTGTGATTGCATAGAGTCTCAGCTCCCATGGAAGCATGAAAAAAAAGAAATTTATTTTTGAAGAGAATTTGAAGAAAATGCAAAGTATTCTCCAATTCCTACACACCATTAGTTTGCACTGTGATCTGGAGATGTTCGAATGTGACAAAATGAACACCATAATATATTCGAATTGAATTACTCAATTCTTCGACATGTTAACACCATCTATTTCCATCACAAGAATCTGATCTCTAGAGCTATATTATTGGCATAACTCCTCTCTTTAATTTCTTCCAAAAGCAGGCTCTTTAATATGGTAAAAGTTACTCCAATTATTTTTTGTGCGTTTATCTCGTCTAATTTAGAGATATCCTTAAGTTTCAATCTTCATGCATATGCAGTATGGTACAATGTTCCATAGACTTGAAGGTCGGCCAACATCTCCGACCCAAGGAGTTACTTCTTTGGCATTAACAAATGCCAGCATGGGGTCACCTGTTGGTTCTATAAGGGATGCTCATGTCTCATTGTCCAGGCCAACCCCATATGAAGCTGAACAGAGATATGCTCATTTACAGCGTGATGGTCTAGTATCTAGGAAGTCAATGACTCAATTCCAAGACGAATCACAGCCATTGAGAAGAAATATGAGCAATTCTGGCCTTGAATCAGCTGGTGTTGGGAAGAAATGGAATGGATGTGATTCTGAAGATGACAATAAATTGAGTCATTCGGAGTCCTCAGAGAAATCACTGGCAACGAAATTTACATATGGACCATCTTACGTGCAGCAATCTTCTGAAGATGAAGATATATGTCCCACATGTCTTGATGGTAATATAATGTGTATGTGTGTACTGCACTCTGATGTTTGCTTATCAATAATAAGAATACTCTTTTTCTTGCAGAATACACTCCAGAAAATCCTAAAATCCCAACAAAATGCTCTCACCACTTCCACCTTGGTTGTATTTATGAGTGGTTGGAAAGAAGTGAAAATTGTCCAATATGCGGCAAGGTATGCATGGCTTTTTCTTTTAGACATGAGTCCATACTGAAAATATATATTTGGTATGCTACAGTTTTGGCCAAAACTTGTTTTATCTTATGATTTTATACAGAATTTATATATATTTGTGTATTAGTTATGTCCATTCATTAAAAAAAAATGCTATCTTCAAGTTATTAATCATTCCCTTACTCAAATACAGAGAAAATCATTAATCATTCTATTGTTATGAAAAAATGAATGATTCTTTGACCAATTTACTTTTTAAAATTTACTGCAATCAGGAGTCTCACTATTGAATCATTTTTGGCATGTGCTTATAGCATCAAATGAAATCATCTTTTCCCCTAATGATGAATTACAGTAAGAAATTATGTCTATCACTCTTCACGTGTCTTGGTGTTCTGCTGATACAATAGATCAATAATATATTAATAATGATAGATTTCTTGAGGTACTCTAACATGAATGGCTTCTTTCTGGAATTTTAGGAGATGGAGTTTTGTGAAAGCCCTTAAGTTGCTGCATTTCTGATTGCGGTGTAATGAGGGAAGAGCTGGTTGGCGAGTCTGTAAATAAAAGGGCTCTCTTCTTATTAACATTCTTGAATGCATGAAGGGTTTGTTCATTATATCCACCAATTACTACCTTGTAATTTTCTACCTTACTTGGTCAAGTGTTTGTTCCTTTTTCTTAATAGAAACTAAAACTGATGTATGTAAAGTTATGTATACCAACTGTAAACATTTTGTCAAGAAATCATGTCAATGATGCATGCTGAGCAATATCAGTTACACTTTATTCTTCCGCTTGTTGAGTTCTTTTAGTATGTACATGCACGCACAACACATGCATATGATATGATGTCTTTGGAGCCAATGACAAATTTGTGCAGTGTGTTATCAAGTTAGCTACTTGCTGAGACTATCAGGATGCTCAAGCTTTGAGATTCGATCACACTGTCATTTTGGTAGCATTTTTTATCTGTTGTACTATTTGCTAACAAATTAGGTTCCTTGCCTTTGATAGGTTTTAATACAGATGTAATTGGTTAGTGTCCACACTGATTGTGACCTTCACTCCTATTTATTCCAATTCAGGAATTTGCCAATGGCGGTTATCGAAGAAATTAGTCATATCTGTGATTTAATTTCATTACAGGCCGTGGATGCATGTCTAACTAATTTAATGTAAGTTGAAGCATTTGTGATGTACTCTCTTATTGTACTTAAATGGCTTCCAGGAGCTTAGACAATATATATCTTGTGGAGCATATTTTCTTTATTTATGCGCTACGCAGATGGTTCTGGAATTGCTGTGTGGAAACTGTATTTTTTGGGGTATACCCAATTCATTTGGATTGAAACAGGATTTTTTTCATTGGAGTTTACTGGGAATTTGGCTTGCTGAAGTAAATTGTGGAGGTATAAATTAAATTTTGGGGTTTTTACATAAATATACATCTTTTTTTCAAAATTTTTCACAAAATATAATTTTTCTACAGTAGCTTATTTTCTTATTTGGTAAAGTTTATATCTGGTACCTATTCTTTTTATTTTTATCCTTATTGTTTCCTAAGGTAATTTCTTATATTTATTAATATTTTTATATTTACCATTATTTTTTCTTCCCTAAACATTTCTCTTAACGAGACTTCTCTAAAATTTTCTGAAATTTTTTTCTTAATATTCTATTTCACTATCGTATATAGCATTTATTTAACTATCCATTTCTCTTATAGCATTATTAATATTTTTCATTCATTTTTCACTAAATGCTATAATGAATAAATTCATTTAGTCAAATCCATTTTTGACTAAATATTGATAGAATAATGGAACTTTTTATTCATTTTTTATTAAATAATCTATCATCTATATCTACTTGTAATTTTATATTATCTTTATGTAACTATTTTCTTCATATAATTTTAATCTTTCTTCTAATCTAATGTTAACATATGCATTTTTATAGTTACTCCTTATATAGATTCTTTCATTTTTTTTTCTTTTTGTTTTTCTATTTTTGCTACTCTTACTCTTAATTCTCCTACTTCCTCTTTAATTTTTTTTAATATATTAAATATTTTATCCATTTTATCTTCTATGACTTATTTTTTAATTTTTTTAAATGCTGTAGTTGGTAAACTTAGACTTTCTTTACTATAATTATCTTTTCTGTATAAAGTACTTGAAAACTATATGGTTTATTACTTATATTTCTTATATTTTGATTTATAATTTTTAAGTTATAATTTATTTCATAAAATTATTCTCATATGTATATCCATCTATATTTTTTATTTCTTATATCCCATTTTAATAGCTATATACTCTAGTAATTCTTCTATTTGGTTTAATTTATTCAATAATGTAGTTTTTAAATTTAATTCACTTAATATTTGATATTTTATTAATTCTAAGTTTTCTATATTTTTTATTTGATTTAATAAACTTTTTTTATTTTTTTCTACATTTGGACTTAATTGTAATCTTGTATTAACTTTCTATTTGTCATATTTATATTGTCTATTTTTTCTAGTTGCTTAATTAATTGTACACCTTTGCTCAAATTATGTAGTAAAAACTTTTCCATTTTGGGCTAAACTGAAATTTTTTCCTTAATCTTTTTAATTTTATCTTATTGTAAAAGTTGTATTTTTAAAAATAAAAATTTAAAAAGTTAAAATGGGTGGAAGTTTTTCTAAAAAAGTTGTATATTGAGTAATTATCTCTTAATATTAGGGAATGGACCTTTGAAGCTTGCGGGGAACACGCATCCAGGTAGACATTCATGAATGGAGAAGGATCCATTCAGGCAGCCATTTAAGAGAGTTTGGCCCCTTTTTCCTATCAATAGGGTGGTATGTTCAGATAGACAAGATATCACTGATGTGACTGAGAAAGACCTTCAAGGCTTCAATGTTTCCAGCTCACAGCTGTATTATCAGCTTTCTTAAATGCACTAGGCAAAGTTTATGGCTTCCAGCCAAGTTTGATTTAGCGATTTCTCAGAAATCAATAGGCATAACCAAACAAGGACAGCAATTCATTTCTCATTACAGTTGTAGAACTTTTCAACGAGTGGGGGAGAGGGAGAGATTACAAATGTGAAATCGGCACTCGGCATTACAATATTTCCATAATTCTATTTGCCTATGACACCCATTTGGGTGTTGTTTTTACTGCTTACAACTTGTTCTGCTGTTTCAAGCTTTGGGTCTGTCCTATACTTGTATCTGTGAGCTAAGTATAGAAAAGCAGAGAAATTTATCGCACTTAGAACTGTAAGCAGCCAGTAAAAATAATCAAATCTACCAGTATTTATATTCTGTGACAACCATGATGGTTGCATTTTATTTGGATTCCCCGTCACTGACTTGATGATGCTGTTCAAGATGCTTGCCCCAAAGCAACCTAAGCCTCCGGCTAGCGCGGCATAAGCAGATCCTATACTCTTCATCGCATCTGGAGCTTCCTCATACAGAAATTCTAGCAATCCCACCACACAAAACACTTCAGCTATTCCAATCAAGCAGTACTGAATCAATAACCAGTACGCACTAAGGTTGGGCATTGGTGTCAAGAAACCAAATTCGTACCCATGTTTTATAGCATAGTTTCTTCTGTACCTCTCAAAAATCGCAGCCCATGCGACAGATAAGATAGAAACTGCCAGCCCAATGCCTACCCTTTGAAGCTGAGAAGCACCGTGAGGGTGTCCAGTAATGCGCCGGGAAATGGGAACAAAGATTGAGTAGTAAAGAGAGAGTATAAGGAAAATGCTGAGGCAAGGAAAGACAGGCATGCACGTTACGGGAAGTTTTAAATGACCCATCTGTGTGTTCATAGTGTATGCTTGCTGTACCGAGAGCGTAAGATACTCTGTTAAAACTATATTTAGCATGATAGTGCAAGCTGTTACTGGAACCAGTTTTATTAAAATCTTGACTTCCTCTACTTGAGTGACAGTGCAAAGCCTCCAAGGACTGAGATCAGCTCCGTCTTCTTTCAATTGCAGAGCTGCCTTGTCTAACCATCTGCAGTAAAATCACCAAAAAAATGAGTGTAATTTGCCAGATGAGAATATTACAATCAAGAAAATCTCCTTTTTATACCTGAAATCATCGGTATGAGCTATCTTTCCACTGCCCTTAATAGCAGAACGTTTCCCAGGAACCTCATAGAGGCCTATTAGCTCGCTGCTCGAAAAACTGGCATTTCTCTTCCTGAAGGCAGCAACCAGAACTTGGGCAACTCTTGTTAGGGGACTGCCTCCAGGCAATCTGTGCCGATACAAGGGAGTGCCGATAAAGAATAGCATGTTCGATATACCCATAGCTATAGCCAACGAACCAAAAGCATATCCCCATCCGTGTTCTATTTGAATGTAGACTACCAAAGTGAAGGCTACTATTGCCCCAATAGTTACAGACAGATAAAAGAAGTTGAAAAACCTATCCAGGTGAGACTTGTAATTTACACTTGTTTCATCGAACTGATCAGCCCCAAAAGAAGAAACACACGGTCTTATACCTGCAGCTCCAAATCCAGTTATATAAAGAACTGTGTAGAGAAAGAGCATCTGCCAGGGCTTTGCAGGCTCACAATTGCCCAGAAGCAAGGATAGCTGATCACATTGATCCTGATTTGGCGTGAAAGTATTAATTGATGCACATACAGTGATTCCTGTCAAGCCCTCCAGGAAACAAGATCAAGATCCCAAAAAACCAAAAATCATCAGTGCATCTCCAACAGCTTAAGCTAAACAGAGTTTTAAGTATATATAAAACTTACTGCAAGATAAATAGTAGTGAATATGGCTATTGTCCAATAGCGACCAAGATATGCATCAGCAAGAAACCCACCAAGAACAGAAGATGCTTGTGATATCCCTAAGAAATTGTTAACAGCATTGGATGAACTAGAAAAGGGCCTATGCATGACGTAAAACATAAAGACCACCATGTTAACAGAGAGGCCAAAATAAGCCATCCTCTCTGCCATTTCATTCCCTGGACAAACGGTTCGATATTAGGACCACAAGCATCTTTTGACTTTAAAATGTTTATGATTCTTAGCTTACCAAAAATGAAAAAGGCAGCAGTCCAGCCTCCTGTCTTAGATAGATCAGCAATGGGTTTGCCATGGATGTTCACCGGCGTTGTTCCTCCGGTATTGCCACGGCCAAATGCCATTCTCCGATTATCCGATTCTATGAAATATATTCCAAGTTTCTTCCTTTCATCTGACTCAGCTGGTCTATCTGGCAGCCCATCAGGTGACTTGATTTCACTACTTCCCATCCCTCCAATGCTCCCTCTACAACACAACAAATCAAATACTCATAAGTCCTTTCTTTCTTTTTTTTTTTTAAAGTTTTTTTATATGTATAATGAACAGACCATTTCAGCATGTTCATCTAATTTAAAGAAAGAAAACAAGAAGAAGAAATTGCGAGACACGAGACTGCTTGGGTGTTTTCTATGTGTGGGAAATGGAAAATCATGGTTCTGTTTCACAAGAATTTCAAACCTTGTGATAGAAAAGAAAAGACATTTTGAAAAGGCCAGGTAAGGTTGTATTTTCTAATAGAGAATACTAGATGCATGAAGTATCTGAATGTACATATAACTTGGGAAGACAGAAGTCTCCCTCTTGGAATCACGCATGAATCTTGCTAAACACTAAATCACCTACCTCAAATAAAATTATTGGGTACGATGTGATAATTCACACACGCACAAGACCCTTTTTAAACTTACAAGTTACAACTTGCAAGCTTAGCAAAAAGCAAAGAAAATTGATATCCAGGGACAGTTAGCTGGTACTGCCAAGCCAACGAAGAACATTAAAGGATATCCAACTAACATATGAAGACCAACTGGGAGCAACCCAAATGGCAATAAATTAATGATGGTCCATATAATAAGCTAAAGATCACAGGGATTGAGATTAAGACGTTCCATTAATGCCTTGTTGCTTGTTGCATAATTTTCCCTATACTTGTATTTAGTTGACAGCAATTAGTGGTCCATGAAATGGGAAACTAATTAAGCTCAAACTATATTTTATTTAGTCATTTTCTAGTTTCGTCTTTAGTTAAGGTTTGATTATTGTCACGTTACCATCGGGTAGTCCTCTTATATCATATTTGATTATAAAGAACTGTGCAGCTTCAGTTACTTTGATCCACACGCAAACTAATTTAATTGGTTGCTGCCTTTGAAACTACTGTTTGGGGGGAAGGAGAAGAGTTTTGTGAAAAGGACAGGAGAAAGTAAAGAGGTGTGCAGAAGAAAGAGACAATGATGAAAGATGACCCAAATACTGCTTCTGACTTCATAGATTTCTTAGCACGGTTATAAATCTGGAACTGCTGCTCAGGGTGGTATTGGGTCTTGTTACAAAGAAAGAGACAAAGGCATTATGTTGGGAAATTGACGAAAGTTTTCGGCAGGTGTTGACGAAATTATGAGTTTCTGAAGAGGGAGGAGCAAGCTGTTGCCTTTTGGTGCATTCAGTGGCCCCATAATTACGAAGTTATCCATCTCCTAAAATCAACTCGTTTGATATAATGTATGTGCGTAGATGAGAGTGGTGATTATTTGAAACGGCATTTTATAAAAATGGAGCTCTTTTTTTAAATATCCTCTTAAAACTATGATTTTTATAGTTTCAATTTTATATTCAGAATATACATATTAGAAGTTTTAAACGAAAAGTCATATCACTTAATTATAATAATTATATTTTTTAAATTTTTATGAAAAATAAAAAATGGATAAAAATTACTAGGAGAATAATTTTGCCCGAAAGCATCACATCCAATTAATTCAGTCACATCTTTTACCATTTTATCGTTTTTCCTGTCCTTTGATTTATTATCTGTTTCTTCCATTTTTGTTTTTTATTTACTAATTCAAAAACTTATGACCTAATTTTGAATAATCAAATCTGTGAAATTAGCTCATATCTTTTATTATGGCATGCATGCTTTTTCTTGCAAAAGTTTCCACTCGCAATATATATAAAAGAAGGTGGAAAATAAAAATCACCTCCTAAAATTTAGCAAAAAATATAATTTGAATTTTAAAATTGTTTTTATTGCAGCATCACTTTTGAAAATTAAAAATTATAGCAATTTAACTCTTAAAATAATACGTGTTCAATTTTTAAATGACATGTATCCAATTTATTAGTATCATCCATCATTTTAGAGGTCAAAATTTTGCAATTTTAAAATATTATATTTGACATTGTACTAAATATAATTTTAAAATTTAAATTATATTTTTTTATCAAATTTTAAGGATCGATTTGCATCTCTAGCATGTAAAAGAAAGAAACCAAAAAATTGATGTTAAATTGAAGCTTGTTGTATATATATATATAATGTGACATTTTATTTTTAGAAAAATTAAGATAGAGTCCAAAAATATTATATTAATTTTTTTTAACACATAAACTCCTGTCAATAACAAATTTATTTTCATCGCAAAAGCGGTATTTAGTTTTTGCTTTCTTTAAAAAAAATTAAAGAAACCAATTTTATTTTTTTTTTTTTCTGTCATTGTTACAGGCCTTTTTTTCTTTGTCAGTTATTCATTCTAACTTTTGTTTTATTTCATCCTTTTCTCTTTTGTTTACATTACACAAGCTTTCTTCTTCATTTTGCACATTTAACCCAGAATACACAATTATTTCAGCGTTCCTATTTCTTCAAAATTGCGCCCCTCTTCCATTCTAAGCAAAAGTCTGAAATTTTCCATTTTACCCATTTGTTTCTTTTTGTTTGCAGTGTTAATCAGTACTATTGAATCTTTGCAACATCATTAATTGAAAATTAATATCATATTAATTGAAAATTAATGTAGAACGTACCTATTGAAATATAAAATATCTTATTAAAGATTATCTATTGCAAATAGATGATAATAATAGTATAAATATAATTGAAAAAAAACATAATTTTGAACCTTAATTACATAGATTGATAAATGTCAGATAGTTGACCTTAATAATATATATGCTCCATACATTTCAAATCTTGATTTTTTTGGTATAACTTGGTGTACTAAAATAATGATAAAAATTTCCATTTTGGAATTTAGTATATATGTCGGTATACTAAAAATCCAAATGGATATTTTCATTTTAAATATAAAATATGTTCTATTTAAATATAAAAGATCTTATTAAAGATTATCTATTGAAAATAAATGATAATAATAGCATGAATGGATGGGGGTGATCACGGGGCGGAAAGGGATCGAAAAATTCACCTCCACTCACTTTCTCGCCAGTGGCGGGGATTCCCCGCCCCCACCACCAGTATTGGGGAGGAAATTTTTCCCGTTCCCACCCTACAGCAATTTCCGTCCCCCTAATTTTTTTTAATTTTAAAATATAATATTTTATAAATAATTAAAATTAAAATATAATATTTAATAAATAAAAAATTTAAAATCAATAATAATTTAAATTAATATAAATTTTAACCATTCATAAAATTTAAAATTAAGTATAATTTAAAACTTAATAATTATAAAATTAAGTTATATTTTAATTTTAATTATTTATAAAATATTATATTTTAAAATAAAAAATATATTTTTATTGGGGCGGAGATCCCCGCGAGGCGGATATCCCATTTTCCGTCCCCACCCATGATTTTAGGATGAGGATTTTTTTTCCGTTCCTGCGGGAAAAAATTTCGAAAATTTTTCGCCCCATGATCATCCCTATAAATGAAATTGAAAAAGACATAATCTTGAACCTTAATTACATTGATTGAGAAATGTTAGATAGTTGACCTTAATTATATATATGCAATATACATTTCAAATCTTGATTTTTGGTATACCTTGGTGTGCTAAAATGAGGATGAGAAATTTCGATTTTGGAATTTAATATATAGATCGGTATAACACAATTCAAATGGGCATTTTCATTTTGAAATTTGGTATACCAACGAATATACTTGGTATACCAAAATTTAGAAGAGAATTTTCATTGTCGATTTGTTATACCAATCAATATATCTTATATATCAAAATTCAAAAGAAAATTTTTATTATGAAATAAGGTATATCAGTCGGTATAACATGCAATATAATAAAATTCAGAAAAATATTTTTATTCTGAAATTTAATATACCAACTGATATACCAGGCAACATATTAAAATTTAGGAAAAGATTTTCATTATGAAATTTTACATACCAACCAGTATACAAAAATTCGGAAGAACATTTTCATTATAGATTTTGGCTAGAAAAATATTTTTATTTTGAAATTTGGTATACCATCGATATACTGAAAATCCGAAAAATTATTTTTATTTTGATATTTGACATACCGTCTGATATACCAGCTATTATATCAAATTCTAAAATAAAACTTTTCTTTTACAATTTGGTATATCAAAATTCAAAATATAAATTTTATTCTTAATTTAATATATTATTTATTATACTTGGTTTACCTATTAGTATATCAAAATTTAAAAAATAATTTTCGTTCTGAATCCAAAATATTTAAAATATGCGTATAGATTTTCATAAGTACGAATTTCTAATAAAATCAACAATGCTAGAAACATAGTGGCCGTTCTAATTATAAAGTAACCTTGTAAATGAACCACTCAAACAACATAATGAAAATCCACAAAAGTTAAAAAAAAAAAAAAACAAAGCTTTACAATCCATCCAATGAAAGAATTGTGAGAATAAAAAATAATAAAAAAAAATTCTTAAAAAATAAAATCAAGTTAAAACTCCCATAAAAAGAATATGAAGAAATCCCAAAATAAAAGTAGAAAATCACAATGCATTGGCAAAATTAGAATCTTGCCGTATGATCCAAAACAGTCTTGCAAATCCCTCTTCTAAACCTTTCTCCCATGCTTTCCCCATTAGTACTAGAGGCTGCAGCTATAGATAATTACTTTAATTCTTCAATAGTTGCATAACTCTTTCTCGCCATTAATCCACCATTTCCATTTCTTGTCTCTCAGGAGCTCGCCAACTTACTCCATCTAGAATTCAACAAAATCCTATTCACTTTCGACCAGTTCTTCGCTAGAGGAGTCAATTCCAACATCAACTTTCTATTTTCTTTGCGCAATGTGGCAAAGAAATTCAGCACTGATTGAACCAAAACAGAGTACCCTTTTATTGAACTAGTCAAATTTGCTTGAAATTTGACATGTTTCTGAGGTGGGATTTCCTTGAGATCACAAACTTCAACTTCTTCTTGCCTGAAAATCTTCATTCTGAGTTTTGATTATCGGAACCCTACATATGCTTTGTATCGTGGTCCTCTCTACATGATATAGGTATTAGTGGTGAGCTCAAAATCATAGCAAAGATGCAAGACGGTGACGAGAAAATCATAGCAAAGATGAATAAATACAAAACAAAAAAACGGAGAAGAGTAAAGAAAAGCACACCTTCAGAGACGGCAACATCAAAGCCACAGAATAGATGCTCGGAGACAAAAACAGCAAAGTTAAAAAATCGATTGACTCGGAGTTGGGGTGCCGTTGCAAGAGAGAAATTTGCTAAAAACAATTCAGGGCTAGGACAAGAGATGAAGATGGATCACATTAGTGCAAGAGAAAGAGTCTGCGGGTTTGTAGAAACTTCTTAGGATTTAAAACAAAAAAAAAAAAGTTGCATTTTAAAAAAAAATTAAAAAAGGTAATTTTAAAACTTGTAAATTGAAGAATGCATTTTAAAAAATTGAAGTTTAAAAATAGCTTATTTTATGTAAATTTTTCTTTTTTTTTTTTTATAAATATATTGTGCTGTTCCTCTATTTTTTTGAAATATATTGTGCTATTATTGTTAGAGCTAGGCAAAAAAAAATTCGAAACTTATGTTAATAAAAAAATAAATTTGAAACCAAATGGATTATATATATATATATTTTATAAATTATATTTTAAATTTCACACAAACATTTCGGAGTAGTGAACTGTGATGGATTGGAATTTAGTTGAGTTGGGGCGGGGCAAACTGATATTAGGCTTAATGTGATTTGTATATGAATACAATTGGGGTGGGTCGAATCAGATTTGAGGATTGGCCTTCTCTAATTTAATAATAATCGGGCTTTTGAGGATTGAGTATATTAAAATTAAAAAAGAAAGAAATGAGTGTAGAATGTTTGATGGAGAAGAGAAGCATGTTTGGGCTTGCGTTGCAGTATTTTTGGAAGACAAAACTACGTGGACACGCCCACTGTATTTGAGGTACTGTGAGCAGTAAGCAGCCACCTTCCCCTTTTTAAAACTAATCTAGGTGTTCCTCAGCTGTTAAAAAAGCTCCTGTGATTACTGCTACGACAACGCATCGTTTGGTTTTATGTTTCCCTATTAACCTTTAATTGCACTTCCCTCTTCCACACACTCACTCGTCGTCAACAAAAAGCCGGCGGTCCCTCTTTCTAGTCACTCCCATCATTTCTCAATCTCCAATTCAGGTAACTTCTCTGCATTTTCTCTACTTCTCCTGTTCTCATGAAAATTTCCCATCTCCCCACTCACTTTCTGATTGCATTCTCGACTTTCAATTGCACATTGTTATTTAATTGGCTTCAAGATTCAAGATTTTATTATTATTATTATTATTATTGCAATGTGTTCTGATCACCGCCGATATGAAATTCTGCTTGTTTTTTGGATTTCCAGTTGTTGAGTTGTAAATCTATCGGGTGCGGACAGTAACCATGGATCCCGATAACAAGATGTTGAATGCGGGTCTACTGATCGTAGCCACTCTTGTAGTGGCCAAGCTCATCTCCGCGCTTATTATGCCCAGATCTCGAAAACGCCTGCCTCCGGTTGTCAAGGGTTGGCCAATAGTTGGTGGATTATTCAAGTTCTTGAAAGGACCCATTGTAATGCTCCGAGAAGAGTACCCAAAGCTTGGGAGTGTATTCACCGTGAATCTAGCTCACAGGAAGATTACCTTCTTGATTGGGCCCGAAGTCTCAGCTCATTTCTTCAAGGCCCCCGAGGTAGAACTCAGCCAACAGGAGGTTTATCAGTTCAATGTGCCTACTTTTGGCCCCGGCGTTGTCTTTGATGTGGATTACACTGTGAGACAAGAGCAATTTCGCTTCTTTACTGAGGCACTCAGAGTGAATAAACTCAAAGGCTATGTGGACCAAATGGTTATCGAAGCTGAAGTAACATCCTTTCGTGACACTCAGTATATTTATTTTCCTCTTCATTCATTTATTGTTGGTTGTTGGTGATGTCATCTTTGGACTGCGCATCGTTTAATTTTATTCTACTAACATGGGATGCATGTAAAAGTATATTGTTAATTTGTTTTGACAAATCAATCCTCTAGAAGCCTTTTTTTAGCACTCTGAAACTAAGCTTTTCTTTACAACGAATTGGTTCGTTTATTAAAGTGGGATGTATAACCATTTAGTGATACCTTGGTGGTAAGGAGAGGAATTTTGTTTCTATTAAAGTTGAGATTTTTGAATAAATGATTCGGTCGCCGCCTTTATTTGTCCAAAACAAGAGTCTGTCAATATTCAGATCAAAAGTTTCTAGTTTTCTGAACACATTTCAGATATGCACGTTTTCTTGTTTTACTTTCATGTATGAATCAGCCGCTATTCAAACAAAGTGCCAAGGATTTGTTGTCCAATTGTTATATCTTTAATTTTACGTTACTTGCTGAAAACTATCATTTTTTATCTTAGCCTTTGTAAAAAGATCTAAGAATTGCATGCTCATAGCTTGTGTTGAAAAACTGCAACCTTGCAGGATTACTTTGCTAAGTGGGGAGACACTGGTGAGGTGGACCTAAAGTATGAGCTTGAGCATCTGATCATATTGACAGCCAGTAGATGTCTACTGGGTCGAGAAGTTCGTGATAAACTTTTCGATGATGTTTCAGCTCTCTTCCACGACTTAGACAATGGCATGCTCCCAATTAGTGTTCTATTCCCATACTTGCCCATTCCAGCTCACCGCCGCCGTGACAGAGCTCGCAAGAAGCTTGCTGAAATTTTTGCAAACATCATAACTTCACGTAAGCTTGCCAACAAATCAGAGAATGACATGTTGCAGTGCTTCATCGAATCAAAGTACAAAGATGGTCGCCCAACAACTGAGGGTGAGATTACAGGCTTGCTTATTGCTGCACTCTTTGCTGGACAGCACACTAGTTCAATAACCTCAACTTGGACCGGAGCCTACCTCCTCCGTTATAAGCAGTACTTGTCTGCTGTATTGGATGAACAGAAAAATCTGATGAAAAACCACGGGAACAAGGTTGATCATGATATTTTGTCTGAGATGGATGTTTTGCATCGGTGCATCAAGGAAGCCCTTAGACTCCATCCGCCACTGATAATGCTGCTGAGGAGCTCCCACAATGATTTTAGCGTGACAACCCGAGATGGAAAAGAGTATGACATTCCAAAGGGCTACACTGTTGCAACATCCCCAGCATTTGCAAATCGGCTTCCTCATGTATACACGGAGCCAGATAGGTATGATCCTGACAGATTTGCTCCTGGGAGAGACGAAGACAAGGCAGCAGGGCCATTTTCATACATTTCTTTTGGAGGTGGCAGGCATGGCTGCCTTGGCGAACCTTTTGCATATTTGCAGATAAAGGCTATATGGAGCCATTTGTTGAGGAATTTTGACCTAGAACTGATATCTCCTTTTCCTGAGATTGACTGGAATGCCATGGTTGTGGGTGTGAAAGGACAAGTGATGGTCCGTTACAAGCGCCGAGAGCTTTCAGTTAACTAGAAGGAGCAACAACGTTGTGGATGTTTTGCAGGTTTAAAATCCCTGACATTAAAGGACTTGTTCGTGCTTTTGTTTATTTATGTTTTTAGGAGGTGCTTACCCCTCATCAACTTGGCTGTGGTCTATTCTGGTTTTCATAATTTTGTGATAATTAATGTAACTTGTGATGTCCAGAGTTTGTTTGCAGTGTCATGGATGAAACGTCAAATAGTCTCAACATGTTACATTCGAATTTTTTTAAGCTTGCGGCAGACTAAACTGGAACGCAGTGGCACCTTCCATAGGTTATCTATAGGTACTGCCTCAATGGATGGCAATCCATCGAGGCAGTGGAAGATCAAGTATATTAAGCGAAATTAGTTGCATCCAACTAGCCAACTATTAAAACTGAAGGAGTCTAGGTGGTCATGATATTTCAGAAATCAAAGTCGCTGATATTCTCATATATATACGCTTTTGTTATCACGTAATTACATATAATATTTGGATTAAACAAGTCATAATGCTCGGGATACAAGTTAAGTGCTGCATTGAACGATCTGCACTATACAATAGTGAGACATCTTGGCATATTTGCGTCTCTAAACCGGCAAAATTCATAGTATTAGCTGGTCATTGAAGTTGATTGTTATTAGACCTCGCACCATAAGTTCATTTTGTTTGTAACCCTAACATCAAAGCCTTGACAAATGGAAAAATAAGATAATCATTAAATCCAAGAGAACATGCAACCTGGATTTCATTTGAATCTGGAGTTAACAAAAATCTCCACATAACATATCAATAGGATATTAGCTGATGAGGCGCCCTCATCTTCAATTTATGCATGATGGTTATAAAATAGCAGGCCAGAAAAATCTGATATTTTACAGAGTTCCCGCGTCGCTGATATTTCTGGACAGGAACTATAGACAATATTCACAGAGAGAACGAATTGAATAACAAAACTTTAGTATTTAAGCAGTGATATTAATTAAGTGGCATAGATGAAGTAGAAGCTGAGGTTTTACATTGTTTGGTTTCATGGTCCCCGTAGTATATGTGAAAAAGTGAACAAAACAAGTTGAAATAAGAGTGGCTTGTTGAAATTTAGCATGAACAGAGTTAGAACTGAAGATTCCAGAAGAACATGCATGAAATAATATGTTGCTCTTAATTGTGTTGTGTTTCATAGGCAAATTAATTAAAGCTTTTTTGGGTTTCATATGTTCTTTTTTAGAAGAATACGAGTTGACTTCAGCAAAATCAGAGTTCATAATAGGCCTGTTATTGATAAAAAAGACTCGTACAAATTCCCAAATATCTTCAAGAAATCATGTCTGGTCCTAAACAAATTAATTAAACCAGCAATTAGATAAAGAGGCTCGGATTAGCCTTGTATCAGACAAGCAAAGGAACACAAATAGAGGCTCAGATTCGCCTTTCATCAGACAAGCAAAAGGAACACAAAGGCCATGGCTGCAATAAAGAAGGTGTTTATGAGAGAGCAAAATGCTCTTTACACAAAGAAACTCCAAAATACCCGCCAAATGACCAGGTGTTCATTCACATCTGACATTTGCACTCAGAATTAGAGTATCATCCCAGCCTCTGTAGAAGTAGCAACGGCAGAAGCAGAAGACAAGATAGTGATGATGATGATGATGAAGATTGAAGAGATCCAAGGGATCAAATCTATGTATGTACCAACTGGATGGCAACACTTGGATTCTTCAGTCCAGCATATTTTGTTTCAATTATAGAGATAGAGAAAGAGAATATTTAACTAAACAACAGATACTTAGCCAGCCTCAAGAACTCAATAATTCAAGCTTTTTGAATGGTGGTGCTTTTACAGTATGAATCCTCAAATTACCACTTGCATTCATCACCTGTATTGAACACGATACGCGTTACACATGGAACTGCAAAATTGAAATAAATGAGGTGATCACTCAAAAAAAAAAAAGAAGGTAACCTGATCTTTTGGAGTGCTAGTAGAATATCTTGAAACTTATAAATGATCATTTGAACTCAACTTGGTACAATTTTGAGGAGTTCAATATCAAATAGCAGAGTTTTGTCTATCAGCCCTTGGTTCCTTAGCACAAAATCCAAGGCTCTTTGGCCCTGCCAAGGTCAAAATATTTCTGCAGGACAGACATACAACACAATCTTAACATGAACAATAGGGAAAGAGATACAAGTATTACCAAAAATGTGGTTGGTCTTGGGCCACTCTTGTTGAAGTCATTCCCAGGATATCCCAGTTCTGGTGGCACAACTATCCTGCATCACTGTGACGCGTATGTAAATTTGAGCGCTATTATGCATGTACATTCTCTTACAGGAATCAAAAGATCTAAATTCTTTTAGCCGTGTATTTCCATGACAAATGTTAGATATTTGAGGATCCTAGATTCAGCACCTCCTAACACCGCCCAGAGCCATGCCAGAAACTGCTTCCTCAAAAGCCGGTATCACCTGATTATTCAAGAAGAAAGGAACCCCTTACAGGTGTTTCTTTTGAGCATAACATGAAGGAAGCTAGTAAATGGAACTGAATTAGTATAATTCCTAATCTATTAATTGGACCATACTACTGGACATAGAGCTATAGCTATCTTATATTACAAACTCACAACTCTAAAAGGATAAAAATACAAAGTCGACCCGCTGCAAGTGTGGAGAAAACAGACAATCACGAGCCGGAATCAAGAAAATACTTAGACAGAAAGCTCCTAAAACAAAAAACTGAAGTATATCAAGGATAAAGAAGGTCATCTCATCTGAACCTCAAGGAAAACACAGTTCAACCTTTCAACTGGACATGAATCCTCACCTCGGCAGATCCTAGTTTGAATTTGAAAAAGTCCTTCTCATTTCCCTGCATATACAGAAGTTATAAAGCACTCAAGAACTAGTCAACTGAACTCCAGAAACAGACAAGAAGCGTTTCTTACCTCAAAGGAACCACCCTTAGTCTTATTACGAGCTTCAAAAATGCGGCCATAGTAACCTATGGTGTACCCATCCCAATCAACCTGAAAGACATCCATAGTTTATCAGTGACTTCAACTGCGATGCTTTCGGGAAAAAAAAAAAAGAAGAAGAAATTATTCCTTTACCACAACCGTTTCTCCCATCTTAGGCTTGGGGCCATCTCCTACTCGCAAGTCCTGCATTCTTCTTAGTTATGGATTGAAACACAAAACTAAACAGTATTCTTTAGCATGTTCATTCAAAAGAACAATTCCAAACTCGGAGAGTTGACCTTATACTGAAGTCCAGATTCTGTCTCTATATAGTCGGGATACCGCATCTTTGTCTTCCCATAATCCTTCCCCCGAATTGCAGGCACTGCATGACAGAAATATGGCCAAGAGTAAGTTCTTGATGAAAATCTCAAATGTTGGTGGCTAATCCTAGACAATTTTACAAGAACTCGTTGTCCGTGCTAAATAGTTTGAGTTGTTGAAGCATATTATCATGCTCAAATCGTTTCTAAAATATGAACAGTTTGAACTTCGAAGGCTTAGTTGCGACAGAGTTATGAATGAGCCATATTCTACTCCACATCGTAAATATTAGTCTACGAAAAAAAAAAAAGCCTGGACAGAAACACTCGCTGTACACAAGCTAAGTGAAGAAGCGCCGGACATCATTTCTAGATAAGGGCAAACAAACTCTAGTGATGAAAAACAAAAAGACTGAATCAATGACTGCTCACTGTCAGCGAATTCAGCCCTAGCCATTCCATCACTCCAAGCACCATACAGAAATCCGCCCACTAATCCAACCGATAAGATTACAGCTTCTCTTCTCCCAGCGTCTCTTTTGTAACTGAAAGGGCTCGATAGAACTACAGAAACGCAAATTAGGGGGGAAAAATGTAATAAGACAGATAGCGTTAGCCGACTCGAACATAAAGGGAAGAAAGAAATTTTAGACAAATGGAGAAATAGTAACTGGGTACGGTGAAACCGGACAAATCATTCTGTTGGTGAAGAGATTGAGCAACAATTGCAGTGCGGCATCTCTGCAACGCTAAAAAGAACATCAAGTGAAGAATTAAGAAGAGGAAAATCGATAAGTAGGAAAAGTGCTTACGGTAGCTATGGCAGCGGATAACGTGAACGACCGTGGTGGAATTCCAATTGCCGAAATGGAAGCCATTGATTTCAGCCAAACAGACGTTTGTATTGCCAGTAATTACGAGGCGGGAAGATAACGGCATGAGCCTCACCTTTATGGGTTTCCCTTGCGACAATTTGTTTCTGCAATTCTATCTTTATTCTTTTGTTAAAATAAAAGAAATTGAATATACTGTTTAGACTGGAGTGGTCAATTTATTTTTGTTTAATTATATTATGCTGTAATTAAATTACTCTTTTGTAAATTTGCTACAATTAATGGATAATATTAAAGAAATTTCCATTATTATTTGGCAATTAAATTTAACACACAAATTTTTAGCAATCATCAATTTTCCTGAATATAAACTCTAAATTGATAATAAATTTTAATTTCTAGTAATTTTACATCATTTATCACAACTCTTCTTTTACTAATCCTGTTCACAAAATTGTTGCCTACCATGAATTTATGTGAAATTCATAATTATAACGTGAATGATGTAAAAACACAAAAGAAAATTATGAAGTAACCCATCTCCCCCAATTCTCTAATTTATAATTATTTGATATTCTTTATTATCATAGAATATTAAATATTATCCCATAATTCCCATACTTGTAAATAAAAGCACAACTAAATTATATTATTCTAAAAATATTAATTACATTATTTTTATTTTTATAAAATAAAAAAATGTATCTATTTATATGAAATGGAGGAAATAACATTTTTAGTTAAAATGAAAATTAGCTGTAATTCAAACGTTTAAAAATTTAATTATTTTTGTAATTTTTGGAATTTAAATTCCAACCTTTCCTGCTCTTTGCACTCGGAAAAGAGAAAAGGGAAGGCTAAATAACCTTATATTATTTAACTAATTTATTCAAAAGTTAATTTAAGATATTGGTTGATCACAACAAATAAAAAAATAATCCATATCGTAACTTCCAATTTGCAGGCTGCAGATATTGGTCTCACAACTTGAAAACTCGTATATCATCAAGGCATACCCACTAACATCCTAACATAAACTGTAAATTTGCTGAAGCTTATTAGTCAAATATTTTAATGACTTTAAGATTACATCACTTTTTACCACTCAACTTTTTTTTTTAATTATTTTTGCCAATAAAATTAAAAAATATATATATTAGTTCCCTAAAGCATTCAATCACATAATGACACATATTCTACATTTTATACATAAAATATATTCATTTTGACAAAATTAATAGCAAAAATTATCCGTTATTCTCCATTTTAAAAAGTATAGTGACAAATTTTCCCTTTTTTTTAATTTTAATGGAAAAAATAACAAAAAAGAAAAAATTTAGTGGCATTTTGAAATCAATTTGAAAAGTTTGATGGCAAAAAATGGCTTTAACCCATGATTTTATGCAAGAATATAAAGCTGCCATAAGAACTTCTCATAACCAGAAAACTTATGTATACATAATTAATGTCTTGCATACCAACACTCGCCAACTAGCTCTTTTTTCAGCAGGATTAAGAACCCACTTTTATTACTTCTTAAAGACAATTAAAAAATATATATATAACCCGTACAAATGCTTAAAGGCTAACCAATTTCAATGAGTTGGCCTTCTCTTGCAGGGTGTCAAGCAAACTGTCAAAGCTCTTCTTGAAAGCGTCCACTCCTTCAACTTCAAGCTGATTCCCTACATAGCTCCAATCAATGCCCAACTTCTCAAGTGCACTGTAAACTCCTTCAGCTTCAGATACATTTGAGTCGATGGTCCTTCCAACACATCCATGATCCATAAATGCTTGAAGGGCTTGGTCGGGCATGGTTGATACCTGCATACATTGAATCCACACCATCAACACCGTTCAACAATAAATTACAGATGAAAACCACGATAGTCATACATCTTATTTTTAAATCTGAAGAGCAAAAAAGCCATGCATAAGAAACTCACAGTGTCTGGTCCAATGAGGGTATCAACGTATAGCGTGTCGGGGTAGGCAGGGTTCTTAACACTGGTTGAAGCCCACAGTAGCCTCTGCTTCTTGGCACCCTTTTTCACAAGGGCCTCCCATCTCGGACCAGAGAATTTCTTTTGGTAGAGATTGAATGCAAGGGCAGCTTGAGCAACTGCAGCCTATAACAATCAATAGACAAGTATTTATATTTTTGCAAAAGATACATTCAAAACTTCTAAATTTTTAGTAATATAAATAGAGCAATTAATTACCTTCCCCCGAAGATCAAGAGCTTCAGGGGTTCCAATTTTTTCTAGCATTTTATCAATGAGAGTGTCCACTCTGCTGACAAAAAAGGAAGCAACACTAGTAACTCTTGAGAGGTCACTAAGGCCAGAGGCTTCAAGACCATCCAAGTAGGCATCAATGACTGCTTCATATCTGGCGAGAGAGAATATAAGCTGTGTGCACAAATTGATGAAAATAAGATGTCAGAAAGCTACACTATTGGAATTTTAATTTGTTGAAATTAAGAATAAATTGAATCAAAAATTTGCATCTTGGAAGCATGCCTAAAACTAAAAGCTCGATAGTATCAGTTTACCAGTATATACTTGTAACAGAAGGAATACATATGATTGGAGAAAATAAATGCATAAAATGAACTTACAGTCACGTTTACGCTAATGCCATTTGATATAACATCCTTGATTGAGGGAATGCATGGAGCTGTAGCCGGAATCTTAATGTACACATTAGGGCGATTAACCACCTTATGAAGCCATTTTGCAGCGTCAACGGTCCCTTTAGTGTCATCAGCTAGCCTGGGAGAAACTTCGACAGAAACATAGCCATCACCACCATCTGTCTGCTCATAGATTGGCTCAAAAAGTTTGCATGCGTCTTGAATGTCTTTCACCACAAGTTCCCAATATGAACTTTCAATATCTTTTCCTGATTGTACAAGTTCCCTAGAGATTCCGACAATTCAAATCACAACACACAACAATAAACCAATACATAACAAGGTCTAAAAGAATCAACATATAAACAAAGAGTCTACAAGAATCATAAATTTCCGACTCAAAACTCAACTCAAATACACCAAGGGTGTAATAGCAAGATCTAAACGAATCAACACATAAACGAAGAGTCTACAAGAATTATACATTTCTGACTCAAAACTCAACTTATAACTCAAATACACCAAGGGTCTACGAGAATCAGCACATAAACAAAGAACACCAGGTCATAGCAGAAAAATGGAAGTAGCTCTCGGTAATGACAAATGAAATTCTACAAAATCTGCAAGTATTCTGCTATACCTGAATTGGTCGTTGTAAGCATTGGAGGATGATATTGCTTTTTGGAAAATCTGCAGCCATAAATTTCAATTAGTTCATCGGATGACAATTGTTGGAGAAAGAAGAAAAGAACATAACAATAAAAAATGTAAATATATTTAATGAAGAGCATATAAGCAGTTACCGCTGGGTTGCTAGTTACACCTCTTACGCCACTTTCAATCAGTGGAATCAAATCTGTCACAGGCCGACAAAGGTTATCGTACCATGGACTTTGCCCCTCCCGTTCATAGAGATCATGAAGAGTTGTTTTCTTGATTGGGGTACCATTTCCACTGGATTGAGAGCACCTGACACTGTAACAACTAAAGTTTATCCATTTTTATGTGGCATATCACGCCTGAACTAATTCCAACTTTTATCATTGTTCACCCAAGACTATAAAGCGAAGGGTCATATTGGTCAACCCCGACGCTACGAATCAGATCAATAAGCATCAATCTCCGTAACCATACGAGTCTTGCAAATTAATTTGACACTTCATTAATAATTTTGAACATGTTTGGCAAAGATACAAACTTTTAATTTCTATAATCACCTGCCAGAAAAAGGCAAAGCTACAAACTTTTATGTTCTGCGATCACCTAGCTGGCAAAGGGAAAGCTACAGACTTTTACGTTCTATGATCAGTTGATCATCTACCAGAAAAAGGCAAAAGGCACACTTTACACCCCATAGAACAGAATTAGACACGTTGCTTAGAAAATCTACTGCACTCGACATGATTTTAATTGAAAAACATTATAAATTAATAAGTCCAAGATATTCATAACCACCTAAAAGTCGATCACATAAGCCAATCAGCAATACAAGATCTGCACCTCGGAAGACCAAATACAGAAAGGCTAAAACTTTGGCCATATATAGCTCAAATGACGAAGAAAGGAGAGTTAAAAAGAAAAAGAAATTTCACAGCCAAAAAGGACTTCAATCAACATCCACATAAAAAAAAAAAAACACTCTGAACATCATAAGATATTAACACGCTAAAATACAAAATAAACCACAAAAGGTCAAACCAAGCAAACGGAGATCATACGCATTTTTACAAAAGAGCAACTAGTGAATACTCACACCAAGGAGGCTTTGAAAGGCTGGGTATCGCGAACCCACAACTTAGAGGACGCAGCTCTGGCGAGGAAAGTGGTTTTGGTATTGAAATCGACGAAACACAAAGGCGAAGAGGATCGAGAGTTGAAGGAAGAAGAAGGTGAGAAAGCGGCAGCGGGGGTGGAATAAGCAAGCTTGGAAATGGTAGCCATGGTCAAGATTAGGATCTCAAAGAGGGTTGGTGGGCGAGGGGAGAGGGAAGAAAGATGCTTTTAGCCCTCCTAATTAAGCAACGATACCAACAAGGAAAAGGTTGAGCTTTTATATTAGAAACAAAAAAAAAAAAAAGCATTAGGTAACGATGGTCAGAGGCCAAGCACAGATCCAAATTTCGCTTCCAAAATATCAAATGAATCCTACTTGTCTTGTGGGAACTCTTGGTAGCTACTGACCTCTTTTCACGTCAAATTACATATGTCAGCTTAATCATGCATTATTAAATAACACTTTCACTTTATTATCGATAAATTAAGTATAACATTTTTTTTTAATTACTAATAGTATTATGCTCAAATTAGATCCATTCATATCATTAATTTTATTCATTTACAATGTTTAAATTCAAAAAATAATTACTGAATCAAATCAATATTAGTTAATAATTTTTTACGTTTAATAATTTATATTTTAGCTCTTAAATTTACTGTGACTTGTACCTGGCTAAATATTACTCAAGTATGCGCCAACATTCTTAATTAATATCCCAAATTTCATTTTTCGGTCAAGCTAGTTTTGTAGAAAAACATTTATTTATAGATTATAAATATATATTTTAGTTCTTAATAAAGAAATATATTGTACAATAAGATTGTAAGATTAATGTACAATAATTTATCTATTAACTAACTAAATAATAATAAAATAAAATAAAAGAAGGCAATCACTTTTAATTGGAACGGTTAGAAGTTTACTATTCTTCTAATTTCATCTTCTTGCCTCTAATTACGGGGAAAAAAAAGTGTACAGCAAAGACTGAAGTCAAATTCAAGATATGAGGAATAAAAATAAATTAATAATTCATATGATAAGACTGATGCATCGATGATCAAACTATACACCGTACAAGTAATTGAAAAATAAGAATCATTTAAATATGTGTGGAAGCAGCTGGCTGAGCTTGATATTTTGACAAACAGGTTGCGGACCTACAGCTGCATCTCTGTTTATGGTAAATGCGAGGGAAAGTTTGGAGCACTTCCCACTTAGCACAAGAACCACCGTTGGAGTCTTTGTCATTAATTAATAGTGAAATTCTCATTCAATTTGTTTAAAGCTTATGTAATTAGCAGCATAAGAATTAAAGGTTACAAGTATAACGTAACGCCTTCACAAAATTTATTGATAAATTATGGTGAAATATTTATGAAAATGATCGGTTGGAGGGGTTGTTGAAGATGTTTGTAATGAGTGAGATCTTGAATTTGTTTTCAAAAGAGACGATGTGGTGGTAGGTGGCAACCAAAATACTATCGTTGCACTAACTATTATAACATCCAGATTTACAAAAAATAAAAATAAAAATAAAAATTTAGAGGAAAAGAAGTTTACAATTTTTTGTTGTTCTCTTAATAGGCCAACACTTTTGTAATGCCTATTTGCATAAAACAAGGGATAATCAACTCACAATTTTCACCAGCTTACCAGGGTTTCAAGTCCCCTGCAGGTCCAGCAGTCCAATTCAAAATCTTTTGACCAGGTTTAAGGTAAATGCTCTTATCATGAGGCAGTTTGCGAGCTAATCCATTCAATATTTGGTGGAAAGCATCGCCTGATTGTGCAGGTTGAGGAAACAGCATTGCTCGTTTCATGGAAGGATTGGCAAGAAGCCTTTGTTTCCTTAAAATCACTTCTGTTGGTATAGATGTTAGAATTGTGTCCAAGTTAGGAACATCCTCCTCTGCCACAAAAACTCCTATTTCCTCCCATGGGATAGCATCAGCAAACGGTAACACAATGTCATCTGCTATGATGACAGGAATGCAACCAAACACCACTGCTTCCACTAATCTTGGACTCCACGGTGCCCAACCCAGGGGGCACAAGCAGAATATTGCTCGTTGCATATCTTCATAATATGTAGTTGGATGTTCTGTTGAGATATCAAAGAGAGGATTGTTCTTAAAATTCTCCCAAACAGCTGCCCTTGCACCTCTATGAATTCAAGCAAAAGGGTTATTTAGGCCTCGTGCAATTTATTCTTTTCAAAAACCTCATCGAGAGCATACCTTGCATAGTAACCGCCTTCTGGATCATTATTGACATCATAAAACAATCCACGGAAGTAGACAAAGATGGAGCGTGGTGTGTCTGGTGGAATCTGGCGGGCCTGCATCTTCTGAGGAGGAGCATATGGAGGAATTGTAATTGAACCCTCATTCAAGCACACATGATTCCGCTGCCCAAAAGTTTGAACCAAAGTAGCACGCTGGAGTAATGTGAAAATCCCTCGTTCAATGGCTTTCTCTTCCTATACAATTTGAGTAAGCACAAATGTTAACAATGTAGTTCGTTGCTGCATAAAACTCCTGGCAGAAATGTACATTTCAAACGATTGAGAAAGATCATATCAGGTAAAAAGCCTTGGCTGCAGGCGATTCCCCTCTTAAACGTATTGTTGATATGCACATCATGTGCTGGTGAAAGCATCCTCTAGCTAGTTAAAGAGCCAAAAGATGCCTGCTTCTGCACATTTGAAGAATATTTACAACCTAAATATGTGCCTCTGGGTTTGTAGCTTTTAAGTAAAGACAGAAAAATAACTTCTCAAATAACAGCAAGAAGCGATTGCCTAAAGATACATGGTAATAATGTATTTGGCAATATTATACAGATATTAGAAATGACACCAATCCAATATACACGAAAGATATTAATGACCTCCATATTCAATAAATAATTTCTGAGTTTCTGATATTTTCTAAGCAAAGCTGAACTACCATGACATCCAAGGCATGAGCACCTGCACCTTCCTGAATTGTCCCACCAGGGGTCACAGCCAAGATAGACTAAAATAAGGGTCATTGCTAAACAGAACAGGAAGATCTCTGCTTTTTCAAAATCGAACTGCCATTTTGAATATTATAGCATGAAAGTATGAAGACAGATCCCGATATCAGCGAGGATGTTACCTGATAGTGGAAGCAGGCTCCAAAGTCATGAGGAACAACAAAGAAATGGTCAGCACCTTCAGTGCGATTCCAATAAGGCCAACTGGTAGAGATAAGCTGTATGGCACTTCTCATCATCCTTGGAGATTTGAAGGGCAAAGGCAATCCAGTAGGGGTAAGATCGCAAGTGGTGTAAATAGGCGTATAAAACCAATCAGCTTCATCAGGATTAAGGGTTCGAACTGGACTGGCTAATAGAAACCTGTGCATGAAGATCTCAGCAGCAAACATATGAGTGAGACATCTCGGGTCCTTCTGTAGTAATTTCTTATTGTATTTGCTTGGGAGCTCATACACATACACTTTTAACCTTCCCACTGGATTATCTTCTAAAACATCACCGGCGCTTCCTGCATCAATCCAACCAATCATTACAATCAGATAAACTACAAACATCAACAGAATCTTGAACAACTTTTACAATGTAACCAAAGGCTAAATTCATTATGACAACAAATTCATACCAATGTGCTTTAGCTCTTATTGGTTTGATCATGCTAGTCTTGTCCTAGAACCGTGAAGTTGGGAGTTCAAAAACAATTGGAACACTTTGCTCAAAACAATTATTAAAAGAAAAAAAAAAATATCGATCCTTGTAAGGATGTTGAAGTAAAATGTGAAAAAATGCATTTCATATCGAAAGCAACGATAAAAGTATAAATTGCCTAGGCCTGATCACAACTCTGCAAAAAGAGTAGTAACGTATAATACAGATAGATTGCAAGAAATTGAGCCATCAGCTACACATAACAAAAATTGCTGTAACCTCTGCTAGCCATTAAATGGGAAACAATCTAGCAACACTAGATGAAGACTAAAAGTAGCTTAAAATCCACAAAGAAAAAAATAATAATAGTAATAATAATAGTAATAATAATAATAATCACCTGAAATCCGCTCAGTTCTTGGGATGTGGTTAGCAAAAGTTCCACCAATGAAGGTAGAAACAAAGAGCAGAACAAAAATACAGAGAGAAACCCTCATTTTTGAAGCCCCCAACTGGATTTCTGAATTGAAAACAGAAATGGGTGCGAAGGGTCCATCAAAAAGAGAAAGAAAAGGGAGTATTTATGAGAAAATGTATGGTTGGGATGTCGTTTAGGTAGTAGTTGAGGAGGTTTCTTAGAAAATAGGATATGAGAAAGAATGAGAAAAGTGGAAAATTTCCAGATGGAGATCGAAAAGGAAATAAAAAGGGAAGAAATTGCTTGAAGAAACAAAGAAAGATGCATACTTTAATTGGATTAAAGATGGAAAATGCAGTAACTGCAAACAAGAGGTTCATGTCTATGTGGGTTAATTGAAAGGTGTGTTTTTTTTGCCAGTTTGATGACAAGTCCTTCTCATTGCCTTGCATTAACAAACCAAAAGGCCTCTGTTTTTTTCACCAAAAAACCTGTTTGTTTAGCTGCCTTTGCGAAGCTTCTATTGGATCATTTGCTCTGAGTACGGCACCAAATTATTAATTGTAGCCGACAAGATGATAGGCATAGACAATGCCGCAATGGCATTGACGGTGGGGGCAAACAAGAGAAACTATTGACGGGCTTGTACGTTCTTAATTTGGATACGTAAATTTCGGCCTTAACTTGGAAATAGATTTTTATTGAAGGCCCAAGTTGAATTTAAGACCCGGATCATTACACAATTCATCACTCAATTATAACGCTTATAATAAATTCTTTTACTTTCAATTTGTACCATAAAATTTGCATAACTTTAATTCATGTAACAAAAAAATTCCTTATACTTATAAGTTTGCATATTAGCTTTTTATAATTTCGGTTTAGATAAAATAACTTTGTTCAATGTTACTTTTAGATTTTTAGATCAATTGGTAATGCAAAATAATTTTTAAGGTTAAGTAATTATTAGTTTTCTGATTGTTTCCACTTAGATCATGGAGTTGACAAAAATTCAATAATACGATTAAATTGAATTACTCTCAAAGTTATTCATATCCAAACAAAGGCTTAGTAACTATTGTTAATTGTATTAATTCTCTTGATGGATATTTTGAACAATTTAATTTGAAAACTTTTCAAATCATTTATAATAATTTAGCGTTAATCACGTAATTCAATATTAAATTCAAATTTATTCATTATTTTTTAATTTTAATAAAAATTATAAAAGTGACAAATAAAAAAAATGAAAAGAGTATTATTTATAACTGTTTTGTTTATCCAAATAATCTTAGTGTTAGGTACTCCGTTGAAATAATTAAATAGATGTCAAATATATACAGTGAAGAAGGTGCATTAATAGAAAGGTAGAGTTAGGCCAAACTCAAACAAGGCCCACATTATTATTTTATACATGGTTTTAGAAATAGTATAAACATTTATCCAATCAATAAAATTAATTCTCTTTATATAGAAGAATCAGTAAGAATTTTCCAACTTACCATTCCTATACTAAACGACGCAATAAAGTCACACAGCAGATCAACAAATGTGCCTTTTTTCCCTTTTTTCTATGCGGAAAAGTCCATGAATTTAGAGAAAGTTTAGGTGAGCGTAAATTCATGAAACAAAATATATATTTTTTATCTGTTATTTTTATTATTTTTATAAAATTAAAAAATAATAAATAAATTTAAATTTAATATTAAATTACATAATTAATATTAATAATTTTATTAAAAAATAAATTAATTTATATTGAAAATTTTACAATGATAGATAAATAAAATTTTTTATGTATTATTTTTATTATTTTTATTAAAATTAAAAAATAATAAATAAATTTAAATTTAATTGATTATAATTTTATTTAAAAAAATTAAAAATAATATATTAATGAAATTTAAATTTTACATTAAAAAAATTGATAAAAAATAAACGGATGTATGGAGCAGTATATATTTAAATCATTAATTTACGGAACAGCTCATGTTTACTTTAGGCGGAAGAAGACAATGGCAGAAGGCAGTTGAACTTTAGCCATTTATAATTTTCTAAAAACCACAACTTTTGACTATAGACTATAATAATAATCAACAGAAAGAGTCCCTCTTCTCGTCAGGTTCGTGAGTCGCTCCTATTCCGTTAACTATAAAGTATAAACTAATGACTAATTGCCTTTCTAGTTTCTGCTTGTTTCTCTCGGGATCAGATATTCCTGTTCTTTTTGAGAATTCTTTATTTCCATTGTTGATGAGCAATTAAGCTTACAGGGTTTATTTCCAAGTTCGGATATGGAATTCAGTAACGGCGACAAAGCAAATGGGCCCTCAACCCAACAAAATGGAGAGGAAACCAATCAGATTGAGCAAAATAAAGTCCGAATTATGAGAGCTCACGTCGAAAGAGAAGATCCTGATTCCAAGGTTCCTTTTTCCAGCTTTTTTGTTTTAAAGGATTTGACAGCTTTTCTACGTAAATTCTAAAATTAGCACTCCTTAACTCTGCTTCGCTTGCTAAATTTAGTTTGCTCAACATTACGTGGGTTGCCGTTTCAATTGAAGACCGTCAATTTCTTGATTAATTAGATACTAAACCAGTTGGGCAAGACTTGTTTCTACGTATAGCTATCAGATTTGGCATGCTAGGTTTACAACGATCTCAGGTTTTTAATATATGTTGCTCTTTTGTGACTGTATGTGCTGCTTGCAATTTTTTTTAGGAAGAGGATGATTTGATGATCAGGAGATTTCTCAGAGCTCGTGAACTAGATATTGAGAAGGCTTCTACCTTATTCTTGAAGTACCTGAGCTGGAAGCGATCATTTTTACCTAATGGCTGCATATCTCCATCAGAGATTCCAAATGAACTTGCCCAGAACAAGCTGTTTATGCAAGGAGTTGATAAGAAGAATCATCCCATTGTGGTTGTTTTCGGTGCCAAACATAAGCCTTACAAAGGAAATCTGGAGGAGTTAAAGCGTAAGTTCTGCGCTCAGAATTTCGAATCCTGTTTCTTTTTCTTTGGATCGAAGTTCATATTTTGAACTATATATTTTCTCCTTGCAGGTTTCGTGGCCTTCACTCTTGAAAGAATATGTACCAGGTAACTCTTAGAGTATGGATCTCCCTTGAGAGAATTGGTGATATCGGTGTATCAGTTTGTTATTTGTACGAATTACATTCAATGGATGTGACATAGCTACTAGCCATACACTTTATAGACAGATTCATCCTTCGAGAACAATAAAATCGACAATGTGAATTGAGCAATGGTTGTTTATACTTCTGAGATATACTATCCTGTGCTTCACATCCTTACGTGCTAATAGACTTCACAAAATTTGATGTAATGTAGCCAATTTTATTAGAATTTTGCATCAAGCTTATATACCTTTTGACTGGGTGTGCAGGATGCCAACTGGACAGGAAAAGTTTATAGCAATTGCAGATCTTGAAGGATGGGGATACACCAACAGTGACATCCGAGGATATTTAGCAGCATTATCGATACTGCAGGTTTGATATTCTGCCGTTCACCGAACTAAGTTTGGCCTCATTGCAGTATATTATTTGCTTATACATACTAGTGTTCTTCTTCATTTTGTTTCTATAGTTGAATCTCTACGTCTGTTGGCAGGATTGTTACCCAGAAAGGTTAGCCAAATTGTTCATAATCCATGTACCTTACATATTCATGACAGCATGGAAGGTTGTTTATCCGTTCATTGACAGTAAAACCAAAAAGAAGGTATGATGCAAGCTGCTTGTTGACTGGACAAAACAGACAGTACATCCTGCTATAATTTCACCATTTATTTGTATTTATCTAAAGGTTAAAAGACCCAAAAGTGTGAAGTATCAAGAAACCCAGATGGTATCAAGCTTTTAATGTGGAAGCAAATTAATTGACATAAAAGTGTTGGGGGAAAATCTGATATCAGATACACAGCATTTCCAGTATAGGAAAAAAAAATCAAAAAAATAAAAACGATTGTAGTTGTCTATAAGGACCCTGAAATTGTCAAAAGCTTTGCATCTATTTTTTCTGTAACCTAATGCTTGTATCTGGTTGCCACATTTTTGCAGATAGTTTTTGTTGAGAACAAAAAATTGAAATCCACTCTGCTGGATGACATTGATGAGAGCCAGCTTCCAGACGTACATGGAGGCAAACTACCACTAGTTCCTATACAAGATAGCTAATTTGCTGACTTGGGCCTTGTTAGAAGCTTCCCTTTTCTGCTCTTTAGTTGGCAGTCTCCAAAAACAGACATTTCCCACTCTTAATAGCTCGCAACCACATAATTTTTCTCCCCACTTTCAGGGATTACTATTCGTTAGTCTTCCTCTTTGAAGTACAGTAGCTGAGAGCATATATGTATTAACTAATTCAGATGGTTATATAGTTGAAATAAAAGAAATATATGCACCTGCGGCAAATGAAGCTGTACTTTTCTGGCGTTATGTTATATTGAAATTTATGTACCATACCATCAAATATTCATGAAATGTTAATCGAGTCACAGCGAGTTTCTTATTTGTCGGCCTTTTTGACGCTAACTTATATTGATTTGCAATTTTTTTTCCTCCATTGATTTGGCTGAAGCTAAATAAAAGAGAAGCAGCAACTCTTAAAGAATTATGCAACAAAGAAAGCGTCGCCAGTTTGGTATTCGACTCGTCAAGTCATTGTTAGCCCGAATGTAGAGAAAATGAAAACAAAAAGATCATATGCGGAGGAATGTGCTTCTGTATTTTCATAATTGGCTCCCATTATGAGGCCGTCTTTTTCTGCCCAAAATGTGAAGAAAGTACCTATCGATCATATGCTGATCTAAATAAATTGATTAAACCAATTTTAGTGTTCTGTATCCCCTTTCTAGGCGAAGTACACTCCACTACTTTATAAAACAAATTGAGATTTTAGTTAATATTGCTTAATTTCTAAATTCGTAGCATTTTTCCACACATCTGCTAGAAATTATTTGCGATCTGTACTTGTTAGAAAGCAAACTGACCTGTAACAGCTCAGTTATGCTGCTTATTATTCCCCCCAGACTCCATTTTAATATACATTCAATTCCCAACGCCTTTGTTCCTTTTGTCAGGAGAGTTTTCGGAAGTAATTCAGAAGGCATTACCTAGCTGAACTCGGCTTACAAATCTAATCATCCTATATCAAATATATATAACACTTGGAAAAGGACCTAAAAAGATTGAGGAATACTCGACAAGAAAAATCTATGCACCAAGATAGAAATCTTCACAAAGTGATTGATAAACGACAGCCATGTGAACAAATTTTGATTCTTGATATAACATAATGTAATTCCATACAATTAAATTGAGCATGCTCAAAAAATATCCAGGTGCGTTATTTGAAAATCATAACCTGGTCAAGTAAACGCAACAGATACATTGTTCAAACTGAAAATGAAAAGCCGACAGAAAAATGAAGTTTGCAAAATTGTCATCTGTGTATCCCGAGCATAGGGAATAATTTCTATTATGACAGCAAAGTATACGAAATGCTCCACAGAAGAATACTAACAGAAATTATTACCCAATAAGTAATTTGTTCTCATCTAAGAAGCTGTAAGTAGGGACCTCTAAATTGAAAGGGGCTGGCCCCTTCCGGATCCTGCCAGAGATGTCGTAGTGTGAACCATGGCATGGGCAAAACCAGCCACCAAAGTCACCAGCATTAGGTAATGGAATGCACCCCAAGTGAGTGCACACTCCAACCACCACAAGCCATTCTGGATTCTTAACCCTAACTGAGTCCTCCTGAGGATCACGAAGGGATGCAACGTCAACACTGTTTGCCAGCTTAATATCATCTTCTGTTCGTCTCCTGATAAAAACTGGCTTTCCACGCCACTTTACTGTAACAGTGGTCCCAGGCTCAATACTGGAAAGGTCCACCTCAAGAGATGCAAGGGCAAGCACATCTTTGCTGGCAGACATGCTAAGAACAAACTTAAGGATCAGAAGACGAATTAAGGAGGCATACACAAACCTGCCACCTGTCAAGACAAAGTAAGCAAAGGCGCGTTTGCTTGGATCACCAGGAGGAAATCGCTCGTGATTGTGCTCATCATAGACAATTTTTGAAGTAGGATTCTTTACTGCTGCTACTGTAGCTGGGAGATCTGAGATCATACCCAGATCATTTCCAGGTGCAAGGGCTTCAGAAGAAAACCCTAGAAAAATTAACCAAATCATTTGCAAATTTATTATAATTTGAGCTTGCCATAATTTTTAACAATATCCTTGCAACTACAAGGAGATTTACCTGTTCTAACATTTGAACAGAAAGCAAAGAGAAGAAAAGAAAAAATGCTATTATATAAATCTTAAAAAAGGGAGAAATGCATTATATCCCTGAGCCAAAGTCTGTTCTGTCTCAAATCAAAAGTTCTTGACAAGCAGTCCAAACATATTATTGAAAAAAAAAAAAAAGTGAACACATGGAAACAAACATGATTGATGACTAAGGTCCTCTTCATTACTGCCGAGTGATAAAGGAAAATCTAATAAAGAAGCAAATAGATAGCTCCTAGAATCATCTGAAGGAATCTTGTTCAACTAGCCAATTCTGATCCTATTCAACAGTCATTGGTTGAATCCATGCTTGTGCTTCCAATATGTCTTCATCAAAATTGATAAACAAAAGATTAACTGAAACACAGATGCTAAAGTAATAAACATATCAGTATCATGCTACACATTGCAATATACCAACTGTTCTGGCCTACAAACATACTGATGCTTTGCAAAATATAAAACAACAAAGTTCACCAAAGCAAAATATCTCCAATGACCTATGTGTTGGATTCTACATTTTCGAGACCAGCAAACATTTTTACCATGATAATAAAGAAGTAACCCAATGAAGTTTTGTCATTCTAAAAGTTCCAGATAGGCAATCGCTAAAAATGTACCTTTTTATTTTATATTTTTTTTTCCCACAAGGTCACCCATATCTTCCTCCCAGCAACTCTGTTAATGCTACATCTCCCTAAGCTTATGACTGCTAAGATCATACTTGAATGAGATTTACAACGAACATGTTATTCATTGATGCCATGTGGTGTTAACTCGTTCAAATCCAAAACATGGGTATTGAAAAGAAAGATGTTCATTAAAGAACAACAGTGAGAGATCCAAAAGTAAAAAGATTAACTATGTCCATCAACATGTTAGCATTTGACTTCTTAAAGAAGAGTTTGTACTTGTTCAGAATTCAGATGAACATAAATTTGTTGTGCACATTTTCAACATGATCCTAAATAAATCTCTATAAAATAAGCAGCCTCCAAATAATATCAGTTAATAGAGATAAGCATATAACGATGTTGAATCAGTATAGAATCAAAATATTACAGCATCCGTGACTAATTAAACAATTTTAGCTCCACAAGGCTTCGTAAAATTCCAACAAACAGCAGCAAGCACTAATTTAATAGCAGAGACGTTGCATGAATAAAATCAAGATATTCTTAGATCCAGAAGATACATCAAAGAGAGAGAGAGAGAGAGAGCTCTCAATCCAAGGAATAAACATCAAAAACACAATCTACAAAAGAAAGATATATATCCACAGGCTCATAGATATTCAAAATTCGAGGGACGAAAAAGACAAAGCTAAGAACCGGACAAAATAAAACCAATGAGAAGAAAAGGAAAGAGCTAACCTCTGATCAGATGATGAGCGAACGAGAAATGATGAGGAGTAAGGATGGATCTGGAGGAAGCAGAGTCATCAGCGTCATTAGCGTCGCTACAAAGAGGAAGATGGATTCTATTAGAAAGGGCGGTGGCCGTTTGCGGTGACCTCCACGGCGGAGATGAGAGCCTCCTCCCGGCTACCCTTAGCATCTTCTTCTCTTCCCTCCGTAAGTGGGAGCTATAAGCTACGGAAAACGCTAGGGTATTCTGATGCTCAAAAAACCCAGAGATTGCTGAATTATTTTCTCAGAAAATAGAGGAAGCAGGAGAATATGGATAACTACGACGAAATGGACGACGTCGTTAGACTATTTTCATTTTGGGTTCATATTTTACTATTTCCTTCTATTTTCTACCTTGCTTTTATTTACTTTTCAATATTTTTGAATGATTCGATTTACATACGGCATTTTGCCATTTCATTGCTTTTATTTATGCGTATTTTCATTTCATAAATGACTCCTTTGAACGCTATAAACTTCCGTTTGGTTTATCCCACATTTTCACTATTTTTTATTGAGTTATTCAACAAATTTTAATAATTTAATATATATATATTGTACAATTGCAAAAACAACCATTTCCTTTTCTTTCTTTCATATTTTGCTTTAAAATTTCCCAGTCAGCTTCTCTCTCCGGTTATAATACCAAAAGCAAATTAGAAAAACGATAAGTAATAACCCGAGCGTCTAAACTATTAAATAGTACATGCTCTAACGCATCTAAACTATTAAATAGCTCATGCTATGACGTTCGTACGAAAAAATACACGTCCGCACCAAATCACATCCCAAAGGCCAAAAAAGAGAGAGAGATAGTATTTAGACCAAATCCCTATATAAATTAACAACCCAATCCACTTGCAAATTGTCATATATACCTACTCTGCATAACATTATTGGCAATTTATTCATTGGTAAATCTGGTCTAAGCAAGTATGCTCTCTCCATCTTGTGCTAGCACACCATCACTACGAACTTCTAAAAGCGAACCTGAAAATCAAACAGCACTCAACTGAAAATTCTTAGCACGTGACATCAGACGCTTCAGCAAAAACCACACCTAAGCACATAATTCACCATTCGTGATAAATATACTATGGTCACAAGAAAATGTTTGAAATTATGAAACAAATACAAATTGAAGTTAAATACAGATTTTTCTTTAATTATTTTGGTTAATGCTCAGGAAGACAGTATGCCAAAATTCTTGTCTATTGTATCACCCAAAATTTAATCCTCTGTGGATCCAGAGGAATGGTGCGGGTAATTCGACCAAACATCCTCCCATGTTCTGTGCCCGTCAGTAACAGACTTCACAACTGATGCTACTTCTTCCACATTAACACGGATTTGATTCTTGCTATCCCGCTCCCTGATTGTCACAGAGGATGTTGAGTCGACAGTTATTGCAAATGGTACACCCAATTCATCGGTCCTTGCATACCGTTTGCCGATTGAAGTCCCTGCAGACATCATTTGGTACAGGCAGCAAAAGAAAAGTCCATTAGCCCACAGAGGACAAAGGCCTTTTACCAACTATTGCAAATGAACTCATCTCACCATTTTCTGATATTCAGATGTTTAACTAACTTCAATGCAACAGACTTTCTAGCATGGTACTTGAAGACAATTCGTATAATCAACATTTAGTCAGCGTGATTGATGATGCCAATAATTAGAATTCTAACAATGATAGTATTCATGAAACATGTGCTATAAATACTAACCAACTAAACAAATAGATTAGAGACTTCCTACCGGCTTCACAAGACACTCTACCACATTCTGGAAAATGACAAGAATAATAAACAAAATTGCATTTTCTTTAGGTGAATCCTCCATCCACACATAAATCATAATGCAGCTACATAGCAATTTCACAACAATTAACTTATTTAAAAGGTCCCATGTCTCCAATCACCATGAGGAAGAACAGGCACAGAAGTGGAGATAGCATGATAAACTAGAATGAGATGATTATGTACCTGTGATGTCAATCTTATGGGAGATCCCAGCAGCAGTCAACGACTTGGAAATGACTTTAGCAACCTCCTCATACTGTTGATTCTGAACGAGAGGGAAAACAGTGCATTTAATAGGGGCCACAATAGGAGGAAAGCGGAAAACATTCAACTGTTCGTCTCCAGCTTTACTGGGCCTCATGTAGAAAGAATGCTCATAAAGGCAGTATATTATCCTCCCAATGCCAAAAGATGGCTCAATTACTGAGGGTGTGAAAACCCTCTGGTGCTCCTTCTTCTTCTCCTTTGAAATCGAGACCATGCTCTTCTTGATTGTTACATTTTTCTCAAGAGTACAGACATAAAATTCTACTTCTCCCTTGGTATCAAGGGTGGCCCTCATTTCCATAGCCTCTTCCTCCTTCATGGCCTAAAACAAAAGAAAAGCACCCATTAAACTTATGTAACTGATTTCAATGAGTTAAAGAACCAAGAAAATTCAATGTTACCTCCAGAGCTTCCACCACATTTTTTTGGCTCCCCTTAAATGCAAGGCCAAGCGCTTTTTTCACAGGTGCAATAATCAGTTTCTGAAATCATAGACCATCAATTAAAAAGTCTAACAAACCATAAATCTTTGGATCTCATTTTACAGTGAATTTAAAACAATTTCTCTGTATTTGAAATATATAGGAAAAACCAAGACTGAGACAGAGTAATACCTCCACTTCCCTAGGTTCTGAAAACTTTTCATGCGCCACAAGAGGAACTGAGCTTTTCTCCTGTAAAAATGCAAATAAATAAAAATAAAAAAAAATCTCAATAAGCATGCACCGTTTTCACGTTCAAGGAGCTGACAACTTTCTTAGTATTCTTCTAAACGGAGGTTTCTCTCTCTTGATAAGACATTTTTTCTACTTGTGATGCAGTAAATGTTAAGAAGACTCATTTTGATCTAAGCATCCCAATACATTTATGTTAACAGTCTTTATATTCATAGCTACAACAAACTGACTACCAAATAAAAAAATCCAAATGCAAGTATCCCAAAATTTGGCAATTCACAGTTATCGGTATTGAACAGATTCTCACCGAGTGAGCATGCAAGTCATAAGCAGATCTATCTGCAATACCAACACACTCAATCCAGCCATAAGAACTCTCGATCTCAGCGTCCCAACAATCTGCAGCATAGTGGGCCATCTCATTTGCAAGATGCTGTCGGAATCGTAATCGGCTTACATCTATGCCAAGACGAGTTAGGAAGAGATAAACTCTCCCAATGAAATAGCCAAGAGTTTGATTGTTGACAATTCCCTGAATGACAATAGTCCATGCCATCATTAAAAGAAGAGATGCAAAAAATAACAACGCAAACAAAAAACATTTTAAGATTTACACAAACCTTTGAAACTGCTTCACCAAGCTGAATTTTCTTAGCGGATTGGCCAGACATTTGTTCTTCCCTTGGAAACATCAGAAATTCAAGATCTGCAACCTCAGAGTATTTTGGATGTGATTTGTCATCAGGATCAACAAAGTGCTCAATCTCTGCCAATGTGAATTCACGAACTCTCAAAAGGCCTTGTCGAGGAGAAATCTATACATATGGAAAAGCAGTGTCAAAACACTAGTACCTTGGTAACATAAATCTTGAAACGCTGAATACACACAGCATGTAACTAAATATTCTTATTTGCAACCTAATTGTTGCCATTAAATATCCTCTTAAAGAAAAAAATATTGCTCTTGCAAATGAGCAACCACATGCATTCTGCAGTTACAAGAAGTTAAAACCTCGTTTCTGAAAGCCTGACCAATTTGAGCAGCAGCAAAGGGGAGTTTATTTCCATTATAGTAGTACAAGTCCTTGAAATTTACGAATATGCCTTGGGCTGTTTCAGGACGCATATAACTGCAGCGTAAGAGCTAGAAGGCGTCAGAAACAAAATAAGAAAAATTACCAAAAGTCAATCTAGAACTTTGCCACAACAAATGGATATATGAGCACAACATTACGCTCACCCAGGGCTTAGACCAGAAGGACCAATTGATGTTTGAAACATCAAGTTGAATGGATACGGATCGTATAGGGGATTTTTCGTGTCTGGAGCTGTAATGCCATACTCCTTAATCTTTGCACCCAGCTGTTCAGCTGATAAATCATCTAAGACTGCAAGTACATGTTTTAGTTCTGCAGCCTTCTCATAAGTTATGCTAAGATCTTTCTGGAGCTTCTCATTGCAGAAATCTTTAAGCAAGTGATCAGCACGGTAACAAGTCCCAGTTTTCTCATCCTTAACCATAAGGTCTGTAAACTTATCAACATGACCAGATGCTTTGAGGACAATCTCAGGCGTCACACATGGGCAGTCAACCTCCAACATGTTCTCCTCCAGAACAAAATGCTGGAAAACAAACATATAAAACCAGCCACCATAAGGGTTTCTGAATTCGAAAAAACAAAAAATAAGCAATAACCATACCTAAACATTCTCAAATCAAATAGTAATTTGTTCTGAAAATTTCACACTCTATCTCAACGGGAAAATCAGTAATTAACCTGTTCAATCAGTAATTACAATCCTTTTAATTAAGAAATCTCTTGATTTTTTTCAGTTCTTCCCATAATTAAAATAACGAAGCAATAGGAAACTGAGAAGAGCTGCCATGTTACCTGACGCCAGAAAGAAAGAACATTGGACTTAACGGCGCAACCAGGAGGTCCATAATCGTAAAGCCCAGCAACGCCTCTATAAATCTTGAAAGAAGGAATGTAAAACAAACGCCTTTCTAGAGTGTTAACCACAGCTTGACGAAACGCTTCCCTGTTGGCGGAGCTGTCAGGACCATTTCCAGTGGCGACAGTTTGTAGCTGCTTCTCGATTGAAGACTTCTCGAGCTTTAAGCTGTTAAGGGATTCGATTGCAGCGTCGATTTCGGCCTTAGCCGCTTTGGCGGCTTTTAGTGCACGAACAGCATTCCCTTGAGCTTCGACGGCCGATTGCTTCTCCGACAGGGCTCTGCGAAGGGAATCCTCGGATACGTCCATTCGTAGGGAACAACGGATTAGGGCCGAAAGTCGAGCTTTGAGAAGGTGCCGCGAGCTAGATTGAGAGAGCAGATGGAAGCCAAAGGAACTCGATGAGGATATGAGAGTGGAGAAAATACGCATGCGAATCCTCCACGACACGTAGACCCACAAGTGTTTGGCTCTAGGGTTTATAAGTAGTGGTGGTTTTACGCGGGCATGTTTGGTAAACTGTTTAACCGGTACCAACTTGGGATTCATTATCCAAGTCCTGACCATCGATGGTTATGGTTCCAATCAGAAACCGAACCTTGGCCACCGGGTTCAAACTAGAACTAGACCTAACCATGCATGGGCCAAGCTCAATACTAGCTAAATTTAGACTGATCTTTGCTTGCTTTTTTCTTTTTCTTTTTTTTAATCTAAGTTTGGTTCATAATATTTTACTCAATTCGGACTTGATTCAGCCTAATCTAAATTTAAATAAATAAAAGGCAGATCATATGGAGCCCATTTAATATAAAAATATTTAAATTAAATTTAAATCAATTCATTAAAAAATAAAATTTTCAAATAGATCGGATTTAAATAATAAAATATTCGTACATGTCCGTAAAATATATTTGGATGGATATTTTATTGTATAACTAAGTCTCACTAAAACCTGGTATTGCTCCAATCAGAATTGAACCATGGTCAACGGTTCAAGTTAGTGTTGCTTATAAATAGATTGTTACCAATGGCAATACAAGTGTGAAGTTTTATCTTAATTTAATTAGTCACTAATAATTTTTTAAAAAAAGCCAAACAAAGTCCAGAGACCCGGGAAAAAAGTGATTTGTCTGAAAAAAAACTTGAATGACTCAAAACATTTAAAGTCGATTTCGAATCAAATTTAAAATTCAGAAAATTTATTTAAAAACATTTGAAATTCAATTAAATTTGTATAAAAATTATAATTAATTGAAAGAAAAACAGAAATATAATCGTATAAATTAATTTTGAGCTGAAAAATAAAATAACAAATAAATTAAATAAAAATAATAATAAGTGGTGTATAGTATATATTATATTTCACTAATTCTATTTTTTGCTTATTTTTTTGATCATTTTTCACTTTATATTTTAATTCATCTTTATTTCAGTATTCATAACTCATCCACTATCTTATGTTTAGATCCCATCTAAACCCTTATGAAAAAAATGATTCAATTAAAAAGTAATTGCAAAATGATGATATGTAAAATCCGAATTTAAAAAAATTGATCCGAAATGACCCACACCTAAATTCACCTGATTCAGTACGCCCACGAGTTCTATAAGGGGTAAATGCTTTCGATTAACGTATTAAACTTGCAAATAAATTTTATAATACATTTTATTTACACTTATGAACTTTCTTTAAAAGTTAAATTGAATTTGAAAGATTTTATATGTGTATGGGCGTCTCAAGAAAATACACATTTGTCTGTATATATATCTACCAACGGTCCAAACAACAACATATTTGTATTTGTGTAATTCTTTGTTTTATCATTTTTGCATTATTTGATTGTATATGTTTAAGTCTTATTTATATAGCTGCTTCTGGCCGAAAGTAAAAATCATTTTTTAAAATTTTGTAAAAATATAATTAAAGCCTTCAATTTTAAATTAGTATAATAGCATTCTTAATATTTTAAAATTAATGAAATTTACCCTCTAAAATGATAGTTTCGTTAATTTAATCATCATTCGTTAGTTGACCGTTGACATACTGACATCGATGATATATAGCATTTTAGAATTTGATACATAAGATAAGACGTGGCTAAAAAGAAATACATCAGTAGATACGTGTATAATTTTTAAATATCACATATTATTCACATCATTATATCAACGATTAATAAATGAAATATGATTAAACTAATAAAATTATCATTTTAGTAATTAAATTATTTAAATTTTAAAATATTAAAGATAATATTTCATCAACTTAAATTTTACAGATTCAATTGTATTTTTTACCAAATTTTAGTAGGTGTAGATAAATAATAATGATTTGTTAAATGAAAAAAAATAAAAACAATAATATATTAATAAAATTTCCCACAGCAATTCAAGATAAGAAGAAGGGTAATATAGTAATATACCCTAAAAAATCAAATAAAAAGGACATAAAATGCGCCCACGCTGAATATAATATAAAAGCCCACTCCCCAAAAAAGTGAAAAACTACTACAAGTCTACAAATGAAACAAAGGCTACTCCTGTTGACCAACCAAACACGGCGTTTTGAAACAAAGCAACGCCCACTTCTCTGCGCTTCCTTCGCCTCCAATGTCACGAGCTGGCGACTTTCCCTGCGATGGAGACGGCATTTGTATGATCTGCAAGGATAATCCTCTTCCCCACGACTCTCTCACTTGCAATACACGTGCCACCCCTTGGCACATGCCTTGTCTCTCTTCTCCCCCTGTAACCTTAGCCGACACTCTCCAATGGCTCTGCCCCGACTGCTCTGTGCTCAATCTCCCCCTAGCTCCTCGATCGGTCTCTCCATCCGATGGCCTGATCGCTGCGATTCGAGCCATTCAGTCCGACTCATCACTATCTGAATCGGAGAAAGCTAAGAAACGACAACAGCTTATGAGCAGAGGAGTTCAGCTGTCTCAAGGCGAGCGCGAGAATGCCGATGAGGAAAGAATTAACTCTGGTAATGATGTCCTTGATATTCTTGACGGCGGATTAAACTGTTCGTTTTGCATGCAGTTGCCTGACAGGCCTGTTACTGTGAGTTTATCTATATCTCAGACCAAATTTAAATAACTGATCATTTGTGTATTATTACTTTTGAGGTTTCCGTGCTTGGTTCTGTGTCTAATCGGAGCATAATTCATGACATTGAATTCTCCGCTGCCAGTTTCGTCTTATTGTTTCAACTCTGTTTTGTTTTTTATCCCGAATCTTACGTTTCTGTTTATTCTTCACGGAAGAGGACGGAAGACAGGGCGAAAGCTGTCGTTTTGTTTCTATAGGCTTCTTTCTCAAGGCCCCAGGTGAAGAGAGTTGAGAGATTGTTTGGGGTGAATTTCTGCTTCTGGGGAAACAAGGTCGCTTTCGATGGTGACCCGTAATATGTTGCTCCAGTGCCACGGCATTAAGTGAAATTATTTGGCTTTTTCCCTTTTTTTTTTTTCTCTTTTTCAGAAAAGGGAATGTAGATTACAGTCGTTTGCCCCTGTTCTTTATTTGGCTGCGTGATTGTGTTCAACTATTTCGCCCTTACAAATTCATATTTACTATAATTCATTGTTTAAGAGGAATGGGTAAATGTAGATAACGGTCATTTAGTTTATCAGTTTCTCCAGCAATTGCGGTGTAAATTGTGAGTAAGCATATTAATTGATGAGGGAAGGATATCTCCCTTACATATTTCTTTCTTTATTTCTTGTTTGGTTATATAAATTCAGGGAGCCTGTTTATGGAATAAATAGATTATGGTTGAGCATCACATTGTAACATTGCAGCATATCTGAATAACTTTATAAACTGCGATGATGTGCATTGCAGCCTTGCATTTTGATTGACATTTAAACAATGGCCACAGCCAGCTTTGATGGATCTCAATTTAAAAAAATTCTAGATTTCTCAATATGAGTGAATATGTGCTTTAAGCTACTTAGTAAACCAAATAAAACACGAAACTTACTGCAGATATCTTAATTGACATTTACTGCTTGCCTTCTTTTGGCCACTCTTTCAGACGCCATGTGGTCATAACTTCTGCCTAAAGTGCTTCCAGAAATGGATTGGACAAGGAAAGCGCATATGTGCCAATTGCCGCAATCAAATCCCCTCCAAGATGGCAAGCCAACCCCGAATCAATTCTGCTCTTGTTAGTGCCATACGCGTGGCAAAGATGTCGAAATCCAGTGCAGGTGGACGTCCTCCCAAGGTACAACATTTCGTCCACAATGGGAACAGACCTGACAAAGCATACACTACAGAGCGTGCCAAGAAATCTGGAAAGGCTAATGCGTGTAGTGGAAAGATCTTTGTCACTGTTCCCCCTGATCACTTTGGACCAATTCTTGCTGAGAATGATCCAGTGAGAAATCAAGGTGTTTTGATTGGAGAATCATGGGGAGATAGGCTGGAGTGTAGACAATGGGGTGCTCATTTTCCACATGTTGCAGGAATTGCTGGTCAGTCAATTTATGGAGCCCAATCGGTTGCCCTGTCCGGAGGGTATGTAGATGATGAGGACCACGGTGACTGGTTTCTTTATACTGGGAGGTATGAGTTTGTCTATGCTAGCTTTAGTGAGCAGGACCGTGGTGCATCATCTAGGCTTATGTAGAATGTTTTCCAATGAATTTCTTTCCACTTTCTGATCATTTAGCTGAAATTGTTATGCAGCAAATAATGCTTGGCACTTGCATTATCACGGTCCTTCATATATGTTGCTGTTGATTGTTTCAACTCTTTAGGATTTATTAATGTTGATATTGCTACTTGTGGTGACTAGTGGAGGAAGGGATCTTAGTGGCAATAAACGCACAAACAAGTCACAGTCTTTTGATCAGAAGTTTGAAAAGTCGAATGAGGCTTTGCGAGTGAGTTGCCAAAAAGGATATCCTGTAAGAGTAGTGAGGTGAGTTCTGTTAATGAAGTGATATTGTCACTTATTGACATGAAGATTACCTGGGTCCTATTTTAAAGTTCTCTGCGTTTTTTATTATATGTCGTTGAACATAAATAATAATTTAAACTTGCTCTTCTGTTCATTGATGATAAGAGAACACAAGTATTCATGAAATATTGAATATCATTTACGGTGCATACTTGGAAAATGAAATATGCATCCAGCCTAGTAAATTTCACAACATATTGAGTCTCCCTGTTAAACTAATATATACCCAGTTGGTGAGCTTGCTAAATATAGAAAATATGTGATAGCTTAGACATAGTAAAAGTAGCCGCTTCTCAGAGAAGGCAGTTAATCTGCCAATAAAATATGTCTACTCATGTAAAAGTTGCCTTAGATTACAGTCAACTATTTGCAATTATTAATATCATGCAGACACAGCTAAATTGATTAAGAGCAAGGTTTTGTTAATTCTTTAATCAGGAAACAATTATTGTACGATGAGAGACTTCATTTTTCTTGAAACTATCTGTTATTGTGTTGAGCAATATTGGATTATTCTTGTGATACTAACTACCAAAAAGTGCAATTGACAATGTCATAGATGCAGTCAGGTTAGGCAATGTTATATTAGCCCACAGCTGCCGAAAGCGCAAGACCAATTTAAAAGTTAGGTTGGATGTTCATTTTTAGACCTGTTATGATTTGTACAGCTGTTAGCTTAATTATAGGGATTGATTGTTAGCTTAATTATAGGAAAATTATTAGGGATTTGTTTCCTAATTCAACTCTTGTAAACAATATAAATACCTGTATATTTTTAATGAAAGATAAGAATTATTTCTCTCTTTCACATGGTATCAGAGCCTAGTCGAGTTTCTGGGTCTTTTTTCTGAGGGTTGCGATTCCCCCTTGTCGGTTTCGGGTAAGCTCTTTTGGATTTTTCGGTTTTGAGATCTGATTCTTAGGGTCATTTTCCGGTGACCGTTTTTTCTCACATCCACCACAGGAAGGAGCGCCTCCGTCATTCCGGCCATTTCACCATTTTCCAGCGACCATCGGAGCTGCGCGTGAACCTCACGCGCCGATCTAAGTTTGACGCTTTCTTCACGCGCCGGCGAGTGACGGCGCGTGGCTTGTCGGACGGCCCTCCGGTTCCAGATACAGCGTCGCCTGAGTGTGTCCGACCAGTTCGCAGGGTCGGTTTTCTCGTCTGGTCTCTTCTAAAGGGTGCTCTCTCTCAGATCTGTTCCTGCCTCTTGGGTTCTGTTCTTTAAGCCTTTTGCTGTTGCTGTTTCTTGGTGAGATATACTGATCTCTTTGCTGCATTGATTTTATTGTCTAAAGTTATTTGTGACGGGTTTTAATGGCTGAGAATAGTGATAAGAAGACTGTTACTGAAATTATGTTTGGTTCGTCTAAAATTACGGATAGAAAACTGACTGGAAGTAACAATTATGCACAATGGAAAAGAACAATCCGTAGATTTGTGACAAGTGTAGACTTGGAGGACCATTTAACTAGTAATCCACCGTCTAAAGATGATGCTGTTAGTCGGAAGAAATGGTTAATGGAAGATTATAAGTTGTTTAATCAAATTCAGAATACTTTAGATCCTGCCGTTGATGATGTTGTGAATCATTGTGACAGTGTAAAAAAATTATGGGAATATCTAGAATTTTTGTATGCCTGCAAACAAGATATGTCTCGTGTCCATGATTTGTTACTAAAGATTTATCGAGCGGAGCAAAAAGGTCGCTCACTGTTCCAGTATTATACTGAAGTGAAACAAGCCTTTGAAGAAAAGCGGGCTATGTTTCCTATTGTTGCTGATGTTAAACAGATGCAAGAACAAGAGGAGCAGATTGTGGTGCAGTGTTTCTTGGCAGGATTGGGTTCTGAATATGATGTGGCACGCACACAATTGTTAACTGGTGAGTCACTTCCTTCTTTCACTGAAGTTTATGCTCGTTTGCTTCGAGTTTGTAAAGACGGTGATTTGCCTTCCGGTATGATACCCAATGATACGGTGGCATTGGTTGGTAATGCTTCGAATAGTAATCGCGGAGGTAAAGGTGGAAATGGTAGTTCTGTTGTTGGGGGTAGTAGCAATTCTCGTACATGTCATTATTGTGGAGTTGAGGGGCACATTAAAAAGAAATGTTGGAAATTACATGGGAAACGCTCCAAGAACTCAAGTCAGATGAATAATAAGAGGTTTGCAAATGTAGCTACTCAGGATAGCATCCTACCGCTTCCACAATCATCCTCACCATCTGTCACCATTTCAGCGGATGAGTATGCTCGTTTAACTGCCGCTTTTGATTCACAGCAGTTATCTTCTGGGACTTCAGCTCTGGCTAATACAGGTAACCCTGCTGCATGTCTTTCCACCTCATCTCGTAGTTGGGTTATTGACTTAGGTGCTACTGATCATATGACTGGCAACACAGGTATTCTCTCTTCTTTCCAATCTACTGATAGTTTACCTTGTGTTACGTTAGCCAATGGATCTACTGCTTCTGTAATTGGGCGTGGGACAGCAAACCCAACAAATTCTCTTCCATTGTCATCTGTTTTATGTTTATCATCATTTTCTTTTAACTTGTTATCTGTTAGCCAAATTACCCAAAATCTTAACTGTTGTGTTATTTTCTATCCCAATTATTGTCTTTTTCAGGATCTTGGGACGAAGCAGATTCTTGGTAGAGGGTGTCTGGTGAATGGTTTGTATGCTCTTGAATCAACTTCTCAACCAGTGCCTTGATCCATTGCTTGCACAAGTTCATCTTCTCTTTTGCAACTTCATTGTCGTTTTGGTCATCCTCCTCTTTCAACTTTACAAAAGCTGTGTCCTAGTCTTAAAAGGGAATCTACTTTAGAGTGTGAAGCTTGTCAATTTGCTAAACACCATAGAGTATCTTATTCTCCTAGATTAAATAAACGTGTTGAGTCTTCTTTTTACTTAGTTCATACTGATGTATGGGGTCCATGTCCTGTTATATCTAAACTTGGTTTTCGTTATTTTGTGACATTTATTGATGATTATTCTCGGGTTACTTGGCTTTATCCTATGAAATCTCGATCAGAGTTGTTTACTATATTTTGTGCTTTTCATGCTGAAATTAAGACTCAATTCAACAAATCCATCTGTATTTTGAGAAGTGATAATGCTAAAGAATATGTCTCTCATTCTCTTAAATCTTATCTTTCTGAGCATGGTATTATTCATCAGTCTTCTTGTATTGTTACCCCTCAGCAAAATGGTGTAGCTGAGCGGAAGAACCGTCACTTATTAGAGGTTGCTCGGGCACTAATGTTTCATATGCAGGTTCCTAAAATATTTTGGGTAGATGCTGTTTCTACTGCCTGTTTTCTAATCAACAGAATGCCCTCTTCTGTTCTTGACGGTCAGATTTCATATTCTCTTCTTTTTTCCTCATCTACTCTTTTTCATCTTTCTCCTCGGATTTTTGGATGTACTTGCTTTGTTCAAGACATGCGACCTCGGCTTTCAAAACTTGATCCTAAATCTCTTAAGTGTGTCTTCCTGGGATACTCGCGTGAACAAAAGGGGTATCGTTGTTACTCACCTTCTTTGGGTCGTTATTTAGTATCTGCTGATGTTACATTTTTTGAACATACACCTTTCTTTGGTTTTTCTGTGTCCTCTTCTTCGTCCTCTAGTGATTCAGGGGATGATTTTCTTGTTTATACTGTTAGTGAACAGGTAGTGTCTCCTCCTTTTCGACCTATTATTCATCAAGTTTATTCTCGACGTGTGCATCATTCTATCGAGACACCTCCTGCTCCTGCTTCTTCTTCAGATCCTCCACCACCACCAGATCCTAGCCTTGACCTTCCTATTGCTCTTCGCAAAGGTAAACGCACATGTACTTACCTTGTTTCTTCTTTTGTGTCTTATCATGCTTTATCACCTTCTTCCAAGTCTTTTATAGCTTCCTTAGACTCTATTGCTGTTCCAACGTCCCTTACTGAAGCATTAGCTCATGATGGTTGGCGAGCTGCAATGAAAGAAGAGATGATGGCCTTAGAGCATAATCATACTTGGGATCTTCTACCTTTGCCCTCTCAGAAAAAGGCTATTGGTTGTAAGTGGGTGTTTACTGTTAAGATGAATCCTGATGGTTCTTTTGCTAGATTGAAAGCTCGATTGGTTGGTAAAGGATATGCACAAACATATGGAGTGGATTATTCGGAGACCTTTTCTCCAGTTGCAAAACTTTCATCTGTTCGATTGTTTATTTCCTTAGCTGCTAATTACAGTTGGCCACTTCATCAACTTGATGTGAAGAATGCATTCTTGCATGGGGATTTGAGTGAAGAGGTTTACATGGAGCAACCACCTGATTTTGTTGCTCAGGGGGAGTCGGGGAAGGTGTGCAAATTAAGAAAGTCTTTGTACGGGTTAAAACAGTCTCCTCGTGCCTAGTTTGGGAGATTTAGTACAGTTGTGATTGAGTTTGGCCTGCGGAGAAGTACATATGATCACACAGTGTTCTTCACATCATCTACTTCTGGGTGCATTTTGTTAATTGTATATGTGGATGATATAGTGATAACTGAAAGTGATGAAGCTGGAATTTCGAGGTTGAAAGCATTCCTTGGGACTCACTTTCAAACCAAGGATTTAGGATCATTGAAATATTTCTTAGGGATTGAAGTTTCTCGCAGTCAGAAAGGGATTTATCTATCTCAAAGAAAATATTGTCTGGATTTATTAGAAGGTGCTGGTTTTATTGAGGCAAAAGCATGTGATGCGCCTATGATACCGAATGTAAAGCTGAAAGCTGAAGATGGAGACTTGTTTGGGAATCCTGAAAAATATAGGAAGGTTGTGGGAAAATTGAACTACCTTACTATCACTCGTCCTGACATTGCTTTTCCAGTAAGTGTTGTTAGTCAGTTCATGTCATCTCCTAGAACCTCACACTGGGATGCTGTTGTACATATTCTGAGATATTTAAAAGGTGCACCAGGACGTGGCATCTTATATCGAAATCATGGTCACCATACTATAGAAGGTTTCGCGGATGCAGACTATGCAGGAGATCTTTCAGACAGGCGTTCTACCACCGGTTATTGTGTCTTTGTTGGGGGTAATCTTGTTTCTTGGAAGAGTAAGAAACAGAATGTGGTGTCCCGATCGAGTGCAGAATCCGAATATAGAGCTATGGCACAGACTACCTGTGAACTTATATGGCTACGTCATTTGCTTGGAGAAATTGGGTTTGTTCAGTCTAAACCAATGAACTTATGGTGTGACAATCAAGCAGCTATCTATATTGCAAATAATCCTGTGTTTCATGAGAGAACCAAGCATATAGAAGTTGACTGTCATTTTACTCGAGAGAAACTAGAAGATGGATCAATCTCAACTTCACATGTCAGAACAGGAAGTCAATTAGCTGATGTATTCACTAAAGCGTTACCTGGGAATCGGATCAACTACATTTGTAACAAGCTGGGCATGATCAATATCTATGCTCCAGCTTGAGGGGGAGTGTTATGATTTGTACAGCTGTTAGCTTAATTATAGGGATTGATTGTTAGCTTAATTATAGGAAAATTATTAGGGATTTGTTTCCTAATTCAACTCTTGTAAACAATATAAATACCTGTATATTTTTAATGAAAGATAAGAATTATTTCTCTCTTTCACCGAATTTGTCATGTTCCAAAACAAGAACTCTGCATAATGGTCATTTATTCGCTGTGCAGGTCCCACAAGGAGAAGCGTTCTTCTTATGCCCCAGAAACAGGTGTGCGTTATGATGGCATTTATAGAATTGAGAAATGCTGGCGTAAGAATGGAGTGCAGGTGAGATTCATATGACAGATTTGGTGTTTTGCTAAATGTGTTTTCTCAATGGTTTTATTTTTCCTTTTACATCTCAGGGTTTCAAGGTTTGCAGATATCTTTTTGTCCGATGTGACAATGAACCTGCACCATGGACAAGGTACATTGCCCCTATATGCATGCGTGCTTGCATGTGCATATTGAATAAAATTTTGAAATTAAAAATGCAGCGATGATCATGGGGACTGTCCACGGCCTCTGCCAGTTATCGGGGACTTAGAGAATGCATGTGATGTAACTGAAAGAAGGGGACATCCATCCTGGGATTATGATGTAAGCTCATTTGGTTTCACGTTATATTGACAAGATAATGCTGTTTAACATTATCTCTCTATCTTTCTCTAATGTGCAGACAGGACTAGAACCATTTTTGTTGATTGCTTGTTATGCCGCTTAGCTAATGCTGCTATATATTTATGTTTGACATATGCTGCAAAGTTTGTGTCAAATAGATTTTTTTTTTTTTGTCAAAAGTCAAATAGCTCGATGAATGGTGATATAATCATGGTTACTGTGAGCTTTTCCTATTAGTTATAATGGTTTAATGGGCTTGCCTGGACCTATTTTTCAAAAATCCTGTAAGACCTTATCTCGTTTATCAGGATGAAAAAAGTTGCTGGATGTGGAAGAAACCTCCTCCACAAAGTAGAAAACAAGTTGGTGGCGAAAATCCAGAAGAAAGAGAGAAAATTAGGAGAATTAAGCAGAAAGGGCAAAATATTCCTTTAAGAGAGAAACTTCTGAAAGGTTCATGTAGTAAAATATCAAATCTATATTTGCACCCTTCTTGTTCTTGTTTATTGCCACTGTGACAAGTGCCATGACCACTGCTCCAGCTAAAATTATGTTATGAATAAGGAAATGCTTGCTTCTTTGTTATTCACCATGCAGAGTTAAGCTGTCAAATTTGTCGGAAGGTGATGAGTAACCCTCTTACCACCCCTTGTGCGCATAACTTCTGTAAAGCATGCCTAGAGGATGCTTTTGCTGGTCAAAGTTTCATGTTGCAGAGGACATGCCAAGGCAGACGGACACTAAGAGTGAAGAAAAACATTATGAAATGTCCATCTTGTACAAATGATATAGCTGATTTTCTTCAGAATCCACAGGTTATATTTACTGAGCATTGTCTTTTTCCTTTACTCTATTATGTGCATAGGTTTGCTGAAAACTCCTTTTACAGCACTAATTGAAGTTTTCATGGCAGGTTAATCGAGAATTAATGGGTGTGATTGAATCACTGCAACAAAGAAATGAAGAGTGGAAATTTTGATGATTCTGCAGAAGAAAGCAATGGCACACATGAAAACACAAAGATAGTCGCTGATACAGGAATATACAGCACAAATAATGGAACTCTGGGAAAAGTTGACGATCACTTTTTGAAGCATCAAACAGAATCTGAGCCCCAGGACACACACGAGCAGAAGACAAGCAGCAAAAATGACAATTCAACTGTTGCTGAGCAGAAGAAAGGGAATTGTTCGAACAACCTGAGACCATGGATGTTGATATTGGAATTGATACTAATAAATCTGCAATACCTGACGGTGAACAACAATGCCCTGCTGAAGTGAAGATCTGCAGGAGGAAAAAGGGTAATGATGGAGGTAGCCAGTTAACAGTGGATGCTGGAGTTCAGACCCGGGAAAAAAGAGCTAAAGTAACAGTACCATAATAAAGAGTTAGATGCTTATTTTGGTAATAGAACGAGCTTATATGGAACTAAGTTTAGTATGGAGTACCATATCTTCTTAAATTGGAGGAAAGGCAATCTAGTAAATTACATGTCCTCACAAGATATCCAATAACGTGAATGCTGCACAAAAATGGCATATTAACGGTATTGGAAAATCTGATTGAGCGGTAGGATTTTCTTCGGTTTTTTAAAGAAAATGGCTCATTGTTCATTGTGTCAATCCCTGATAACAAATAGGAGCTAACCCTTGCTCCTGAGCCACCCTTAAACTCAACTTTTTCTCAGCCAAGAAATGGGGTCTTAGATATAATTATGTATTTAACTCACCTAAAAATGCAACCAAATTGAAGCTCAACTTGATTGTCTTGCACGCTTGTGCTTCGATAGTCTGCAAGATAGTATTTGAGAGACTTGAAAGTCAACTCCGTTGTAAAAGAATATTATACAGTATGGGAAAGAAATAGGGAGAATACAAAATTGAATGGTATTCCAAATACCAGTACTTGATGATTTATACGCCATTGGAATTTAACAAGTCAACTAATATACACTTAAAATTGTACAAAATATACAACATTATAACACTAGTGATTGTATGTCAAAATTGTACATGAACCTTTTACCTAATTGAACTAAGGTGTCGTGTCTGGCGCCATATCCTTGTTCCTATCTAGTTAAGATCCTGCTGAGCTTTTGCTGCTCAAGTTTCTTGATCAAAGCTTTCTTTTCATCCTCTTGGAGTGAATTAAACACGAAAACAGATTTATCACCGACATCATCCTTGGATGTAAACCAGAAATAATCAGAAAGCGCATGAATCAGATAGCCAGAAATCTAAAGGTAAATGTTTCATCATATAAAATGTACCTTAATGGGCTGAGTGAACTTCCTTCCAGCAAATATCACAAAGAGGGCCATCCATGAACCCAATAAAGCAAGCTTTACTCCATTATCCATCAATCCCGTCTGCATATTTTAAGTAAAAATTGATGATGAAAATAATGATGTAAGATGGTGATGATGTAAATAAACAGAAATTACTGAACTTTTTAGGAAATGATCGACAGCCATAATTAACATACAACAGCATAAACTAAACATTAATCCCTTACTAAATGGGGTCAGCTATATGATTTTTCGGTCTCTAAATCCTCTTTTACATTTGCCAAGAGGAGAAACAATTGACTGATAATTGCTAAAGCCTATACCAAACCATATCTTTACGCTGTACCTGTGAGTGCCTTGACATTAGATAACATGGAAACCAAGATAAGTTTTATGTTTTAACAAGTAGCGAGAATGGTACCAGATGCCCAAGAAGAACCAAAGGTATAATGAATGTGAGAATGCCAGCTTCCAGCTTCCCATAGCAAAGGCCTAAGATGTAATAAATCAGTTCAAATTGAATCCTGAGATAATATAATTGCTTGGCTAAAATACAGAGCTATAACAGATACTCCCAAAGTTTTATACTAACTCCAGTATTACCTTCTTTGAAGACAAGTCCTGTCAGTGCTGCAAACGAAGGACCAACAAACCATACAGCTTGCGGATTATCAATGACATATTGTGCCAAATTCTCACCAGCTGGTCGAGCAAGGAATGCATATGTTGCAAAAGATCCAAGAGCACCAAGTGCCCATAAAGCTTGAAGGGTGCGTTTAATCTCAGTTACATATATGTGAATCAAAAGTAAAGATAAACCCAGACCACCAGCTCCAATAGTGTACAATAGATCAAGATTATGCCCAATTATTTCTCTCAATGAAGAGCCACCCGGTAAAAAGGCATCAGAGGCAGCAACTACAAACGTAGAAGCTGCAGTTACCAACCCTGATCTGTATAAAATCACCTGTCACATCGTCATCGTTATTATTATTATTTTAAGGCTCAAGAACATCTTCAGCCAAGAGAATTGAAAAACTCCGTGTATTACTAATTCAAAGTACTTGCATAGGAATTACTAACTAAGCTCAGTTTGGACCTCTCATGCGTACAAAATTTAAGATACGAATGCTTATAAATAATGTCCAAAAACTCACAAGCTGTTGAACTTTTAATTCAGAATTTTCCTTTTCTCTCTTCAGAATTTGAGATGATAAGGGAACCAGAGGTTTCCAGCAGATGAGAACCGACCAAGTTTAGAGTCATCAACTCAACTGCCATAACTTTGGTTTTTGGTCTCCCTAAACACAAAAATTAAACTGATGTGAATAATCTACAAGTGTGCCATAATCATTTAGGAGCATTGACCATTTAATCGGGTGGCCAGAAAAATCTACCCTTTGGAATAACCAACGTAATCAATCTTTTCGTGAAGAGGAAGATCCTCAGGCATAACAACTTGTTCTCTATAAGAAAAATACGTCCTTTGGTAGAGATGATTTTGCACTTAAAATATTAAAAAAAAAAAGCTAAAAAGTCAAGAACAGTTATCTAAAACAATAAGTATTAGCGAACTATTAGTTTAAACCTATATAAATATTTAAAGAGAATCTAGACAAGTCGTCAATTTCTTTATATATAGTCGAACATTTGATAAACATGCAAGTTCTTCTCCTTTCTGATCCGTATGAATGTATGATATTATGGTGTAATTTTCCCATTTTGATAGTAAGAAAGTATCATCGATAAAGAAAAATATTTATGAACGAATCAATTATTTTATAGCATCGGTATGACATCCTATGTGACCATTCCAACGACATGTCGTTTGATACACTTAACTATTGAATTCACCAGTGTCCATCTCAATTTCTAATCAATTACTGAAAATCACCGTAACCAAATAAATAACCCTAAGGAAACGAATTAAGCTCCAATTATTAGATATAATAGAAGAATGGCAAATAAAAATATGAAAAATTAAAACAAGTTGAAGCAAAGTACCTCTCGGACGTCGGATTCTTCAAGTTTCCAGTTACCATAAACACCTTCAAAAACCGTTTGGTCAAAGGAAGGCTGAGAGCTTTCTCCGGCATCCTTGCACTTTACCGATCCATTTCTTAGCTTAAACGGCAGAGCCGGTACGTCGTTTTTTCCGAAGGAATTCACTCTCCAACCGACGAGTGTTGAAGAGGAGATTAACGATGCGGATATCGCCGGCATCGACATAGCGACGAGTCGACTGTTCCGGTGCAGTGGTTACTGTTAATTTTCTCATATTTTCTGTTAAATATTAATTCACTGGCCTATAAACCGCATGAAGGAATATTATTATCAGGAAAGAGAATTGATTGGCTAAAGAACTACGCTTATCAGCAAAACGGGCCCACACCAAGACGGTACTGTTGGGCCATGGACCTCAGCTCAATACTTCTGAGATGGGCCGGATCCTAGTTAAATTTTAAAGAGGATTAGCTCGAATACAATTTTTTTTTATTATTACTATTATTTTTAAATTATAGCCATTTTTTAGATGTGCACGGTATGCATGCGTGATTCAGTTAACATACGTGTGTGCACAGTCCAGTTAAATAAAAGAAATAAATAAAAAAAATACTTTTGTTGATCGGACGGTAAATTCGATTTGAAATAATTAATAAATTTTCATATTGGGTCAATTTGCATTTAATTAATAATTAATACAAAGTGTCACTATATGAAACAATGCAAAATCCGATGATTTGAAATAACATGATTCTGCACCGCCTAAATTCCAAACCACTTAATTGGATCAATTTATTAGATTTAACCGAAACTTTGTTCGATATCGAAATCAAATTCTATTGTTTAATTTAAATGTTTTCTTAGTGAAAAAAAATATTTATTTACTATCAATTTTCAGCAAAAATAAAAACATTGTTTTCCTAATGTTTGAATGGCACATACTTAAATTTGAAATTTTGTATCATTTTTTCTTATACAAAAGAAATACATATTGACTAATTATATCTGAAAATGTGAATAAAAAAGAATTAAAACTGTGATATTTCACATTATTATTGGGACTTATTGTTTTCAAATAAACAATTAATGAAATTGAATCAAAATATCTTATAACATGATATTTTTATGTAAAATAGATTAAAATAAACAATATGAGTAAGGGGCATAGATACATATATCAGTAATAGACAGAGATATGGGTGACAAAGCAAAATGCATGTGTAATAATTAGCAGTCCAAATTGTCAAAACGAAAGTGACAAATCACTAGTTATTTTATCCCACCACCGCCTTATTTTATACCCCACAAAGATTTAATATATACACATACAGAATCCCATCGCTTTAAAATTCCATAAAATTAAAATAATGATTGAAAGAAGGAGGAGGAAAAAAAATGTCAAAAAGAGAAGTTGGCCTACCCTCCATCTGCATGCTTGCATTCACCCAAACTCCATTTTTTTATAAATTATTCTTTAATTTGTTAGATATTAGATATCATTATGTTGTAAGGGCCCAATATAAAAACTTTCAAAGATTTAAAAACCTTTTTTTAACAAGACCTATCAATTATGGCAGACAGCTGATAAAATATGGCATATTAATTCATATAAAGTATACAAATTTAATTAAAAATTTTGAATTCAAATCCTAAAAATATAGCTATATTAAATATTTTATTATAAAATTTTGATATTTTTATAATTTTTTTAATTTAAGTAAAAATTAATTTGGTTGCTATATAATTTTAAAAAGTATATATATATATATATATATATATATATATATATATATATATATATATATATATATATATATATATATATGAGCCTATAGCCATTTAAAAAAAGGAAAAACAAATACATAAAAATATTTTCTCAAACACATCATAATTGTACTTTAGTAGCTCTTTCAAAAACAAAAAAATTGTACTTTAGTAGCTGTGAGAAGTTTGATGAATGAGCCGCAAAATTTGACGTGGAGACCGAAAGCATTCTGACTACACCTCATCATCCACGGCAGTATTAACCGGTCCCCAATTTTTGGCGTTTCTTCAGTTGCATGCATCTCGCCCCACCTCACTTCCATATCAATATTACTACTGATATATATTTTTTTTTAATTTATGTCTTTCAATATCCAATATATGTGCCGATGATTCCCTGCAGAGTGTACTGCCCACTGTTCGATAATTGCAAATAATCGCATATTTGGTAAATGTCAACTCCATACATACTCCTGAAATTTCTAAATAGTTTTGGCTTTGTAATAGCACAATTACATGCTGAAATTACCGTAATCGAACAACGCTACCTGTGACGATATTTCTCTTGTCCACTACTACAGTCTACAGATTTGGATTCAACGTTCGGAGAAAGCTTGAGGTGCTTTTCTTGTATCATCTAAAAAGACCTATAGACTGTCAATAACTAGAAATAGGTTTGGCCTTGAGCATCTATTTGATAAATATATATATATATATATATATATATATATATATATATATATATATATATATATATATATATATATTTTGGCATTGAAAATTGAAGCGTACCTATCTTTCAGTGGCAAAAATGAAAAGAAGTTTCTTCAACTCTTGTCGTTTTATGATTAGAAGACAAAGTGAACTGGTTAAGTAACAACACAAGCATGAAGCAGCATCACCTCCAATTTTTGGGCTTTTGACGATCTTTTATGGCCCACTTCCTTTCCGTAGCTGCAAGTGGACGAGGCCCGTGCATGCGTAACAGTTCAAAGATTTGCTTTATTAAAGTTGCAAGACCGATAATATTTTCTAGCCGTTCAAGTTCTATCATTTGATATCTACGTTATTTATTTTATAATTTTTATGTTTCCTTTCTTTTTTTCACATAAAGCTAAAGTAAAAACAAAAAGAGTGCAACTCCGGGAGACAAAGGACAGAGCTTCTACTCAAAATCACAATTTTGAGTCAATTTATTATGCAAGTTTCATTTTACAATATAGTGAATGGTGTGTAAATTAAAACAAATTTAATGAAGCATCGGTTTGATGAATTGAAGTAAAAAAAAAAAAAAGAAATATCATGATAAAGTGGAGTGCTAATTTAGTCCAAAAATAATTACAACATAAAATGATTATTTAAAAATTAAATAGTTACACCTTTGTCCAAATTATTTTGTAGCCGTTCAAGTTCTATGATTGGACATGTAGGTACTTTAATAGAATTTAAAAACTTAGGTTCCTTTTTTCCTCCACAAATGAAGAAAAGTAAAGATGATAGCAACTCGTGGAGAGAAAGGCCAAAGTTTGTAATCAAAGTTGGATATAATAATAAGAAGAAGAAGCAGAAGAAAGCAAGAACTTAAGTATATATCGTCAGCCATCATGCACAAAAGGGCAGGTGCGGAGTCATGCTTAGAAGCACGTTTCATTATTTTAATATCTACCTATGAATCTATAATCTCTTTAGTTTTATGCAAAAATAAAGTAAAAACTTTACATTTTGTCCCTTAATTTGGTCTTTACTTTAATGGTCTTTCTTTTGTAAAAATTTGGAACTTGTCCAAATATGTTGCCCCAAGCAATGACACACATAGGAAATCCCATTCTTTGTCTGTATACTAAAGTGACAGCAACTTCATCATCTACGATTTTTTTTTTTTAAGAGTTACACCAACTTCATCACTATGATTGTTAACTAAAGTCAAGTTTTTTTTTAGTGATCTAAAAGTATGGTTTCGTTTTTGTTCTTGGTCGTGAGACTTATAATACATTGAAACAGTTCTATTCCTGAAATATTCTTAAAGAGATGTCTTACCACGTACTTATAGTAGCACCATATAGGACATTCAAATGTTTGCTCCATTTTAAAATGATTAGTTGATTAACTATTTCCATCTTGAATACCAACCTCGTGAAAACTTTTGAAGTTTGAATTAGTGGTAATTAGATTGAATTTTTTTCACGTATTAGTTTGGGAGAAACGCAATCAACTCACTAACTCAAAGTGCTTTAATAATGCAAAGGTCCCGATGTCTACAAGAACTGGCGGAAAATACCAACCAACTCGGTTCTCCAGTTTGAAATTTGCCAATTTTCAAAGTTTTTTGAGCAAAAGTTAGCTTCCAAGTTTGAATGGCAAAACTAAAGAAGAAATTATAAATTGCTAAAGTCGTACGGATAATATAAATAAAAGAAGAAATTATAAATTGATAAAGTCATATGAATAATATAAATAAAAGAGCAACAACCCCATTCTTTGAATATTGAAAAAATAAGTTCACATACAATTACAAACATCATTACTTCTAAAAAAAAAATAATTACCTCAATACTAAAAACAAAGGGCAACGACAATACGTATTAACTAGGTAAAATCTCTCTTAACAGTCCCTGGGCTTCCAGGGCCAGCAAACTTGAAGGAGATCCTGTGTGGGCGACTAAACTTTTACGGTCATCCACATAAATTTTTTCATTATAAAAAAATAATTACAAAAGCTTCAAAAAACATCATTAAAAAAAATTACTCAGAAGCCCTCGCTAATGTGAAATGCCATAAATATATATATATATATATAGGAATATAATGCTAGCACGGTATTATCCTATACTACTAGGTATGAAATGCCATGCAAAGATACGTAGTTGTTAAATCAAAAAGTTGCAAATTGATGACATTGATCATGTCTCAGTATTATAAGAACTCGAGTTCAAACCCTAGTTGGAACTTTTGTGAGCAAGAAAACAAGGATATTAGTCGCTAGGGTTACTTGAATCCTTCCCGTGTTCTTGATAATCAGAAGCTGAGGAGCTATCAAACCACGGCGGGAATTGCATGGGATCTTGTTGATACAGATTATGTTGTTGTTGTTGTTGCTGCTGCTGTTGGGGTGAAAAATTGGATAAATAACGTGGATCGTAAGGAGGCTGCTGAGTAAAGAGAGTGGAAGTGTAGTAAGGCAAATTGGCATCGGTACTAGAGAGAATCTGAGCGTATTGAAGCAAATCTGGATAAGAATCTTGAGAAAATGATGGAGGAGGAGGAGGAGGAGCAACCGGCGGTAGTGGATTTTGTGGAGGCAAAGAACTAGTTGAATCACCAGCAGCGGAGGAAGACATGAAGTAGGTAAACTCGGGTTTACCTTGAACTCTTTCGGGGAAATTAAGCTTAGCCTTGGTGCCCTTGAACTTAAGAGCTGCTTTGTCATATGCAAGGGCTGCATCCTCAGCAGTGTCGAAAGTACCAAGCCACACTCTGGCTGCTTTCTTCGGATCACGTATTTCTGCTGCCCATTTACCCCAAGGCCTTTGTCTTACCCCTCTGTAGTGTCTTTTTCTTGTATTTTCTTCAATAAAATTAATTCATATATGGCAAATTAGGCATCTCATAATAAATCTACATATTTATACATTTCCATAACCAAATTAAATTTATTGTATAGATAAAAGTTAACAATGCATTATAATGCAATAACAAATTTTCTTATATATCATTAACTCACTTCAATGAAAAAAAAAGCTTTTTTATACCATTTTTGCCCAGGCATATCCAAGCTAACATAACAAAAATAAAGAAAATTCTTCTTTAAATTCAATGCATCATTCGATAAACTAATAATATTCAGATATGCAGCAAAAATGAATAATAATTTTTTTTCCGCATACATGTCAATGCGTCATTATTAGATTAGTAACATGTAGCAAGAATGAATAATAAAAGTTCTTTTTCTCCTACATGTCAATGCATGATTATTAGATTAGTAACGTGAAGCAAGAATGAATAACAAAAGTATATTTTTTCCTCCTACATGTCAATGGGTCATTATTAGCTTAGTGCATTGCACGTAATATAGCGTAGGGAACAAATTCTCAATAAGAAAAATAATAGCTCCCTAAGAAATACTAATATAATAGAATAGAATTTATATGGTGTGATAAGAAGAATCAAAATTGGTTTAAATTCACTAAAGATCTAATGAAGTTTTGAACTTTTTCAGGATCAATTTGCTTCACATTGTCATTCCATTCATTTCATTTATTTTTTTTGGAATTCTAGTTAAATATATACTTATTTAGGGCGAGATAAATTTTAGTGTGAACTATACACCTTATGATTAAATAGGCTTATAGATTTATTAAATAAATTCTTCTAAAAAATGAAAAAAAAAAAAGCTCCATTCCAGTATGCATTTGTGTTTTTCTATAAGCTTAATTATGACTATAATTTGGCTTTTCAGAATATTATCTCAAGTTAATATATTTTATAAATCATGGGTAGAATAATGACATGTTATTTCAAAGAGAAAAGAAAAAAGAATAACGACATGTAAAATGGAATCATTTATTGGGTTAGTGGGCTTTTCCCTTACAAGAAATTTTTCTTTATGTAATCTTCTAGTTTTCCAATTGTCTACTTAATGCGAGTTAAATGGCCTCAAATGGAAAATTAGGCAATCTGATCATTCTGCTGTATAAATATACACACATAAAAACTAAGGAAAAACGAAAATTGTCCCTTGATTCGAGTGAAACTAAGAGATGCATTATAATAGAAGCAAAGTGTAGAATGCATGCTTTTCTAAAAAAGTGAAGATAAACTTTGTTATATTTTAGTAATGGAAAGCTTATCCATTAATCTATTTTTTTCAATTTGACTGAGCAAAACAAAGAAGCTAAAGGTGTTTCAACAACTAGAAAGGCAAATGATTGAAGGACATGAAAGAATATAATTTTTCAAGAATAAGCCAATGTAGAAACAAAATCAGCAGTCGCTTTCAAAGATTAGGCAGTTAGCTGAAGCAGCAAACAAGGAATTGGAACTTCAAAGGATAAAGTCAATGTCTATAACACAAAGGAATGCTGGTCATTCACGGAAGATATAGTACACCCTTTAAAGAAGAGGAATAGATATTAGTACCAGAAGGTAATACGCCTATTTTTAATGCTTATCTCCACAACATAAGCACATGCAAAACGACTATCTCCTTGACATCACTACATATGTATTGTCTTTGCGAAAATTTTGGTAAAAAAGCATTACTTTTACTATACAGGAGAGAGACATCTTTACGGAAAGGCAAGATGCAATGAACTTGGGCTAAAACCCTAAATCACCATACATACCCAAAAAATAATAAATGAAAATGAAAGAAAGAAGAGGATGAGGAAGAAGAGTAGCTAGGTAAGGATGGCATATCATTTTCTTTGCCCCTCAAAAAAAGAAGATGTAATCAAGAAAAGCAAAGAGAACAATCGATAGATCGTGACAGCTTCGACAAGCCAAAGAAAAAACCAAAGTTGGAAATTTTGACAATTTAAAACAAGTGAGTGATTTAAAGATATTATCCCAAGAAAACTACCGAGTAATTATAGCACAAGTAAAAAGTGGTTCAAGATGTGTCTTCCATAAATAAAAGCAAAAAGAAGAAGAAGAAAGATTTATTTCAAGACCAAACATTCATTACCTTGTTGTTGCTGTTCTTGGGTAGGCTGAGATTGATCAGGTTCCTCTTTTACAGCTAGCGAAGTTGATTGCACTATGTCTGGCTTATCATCGGCGGTGGTGGCGATGACTTGAGAGAGAGCTGAAACCATGGCGGACATGTCTGTTTCCGACCAAGAGAACTGATCATGATGATGATCGTGTTCTTTCTCTTTCTCCTCCGATGTTTCCGATGGTAGTGGCCTCTTTCCATGCCGTCGATCCACTTTTGTACAACTAAAGCCGATTAATTTTGTATATATTCACTGCTTAATATGGTTTAACAATAGGTAACTGTTCAGATTTGTATTCTTGAACTAGATTTGGTTGCTCTAGGTTAAAACATTGAGCAATCAAGAATCCAAATATCAGATCAAAGATGAGGTCGGTTAAGGTAGAGGAGTAAAAAGGCAGACCACTTGCTAGAAGAGGAAAAATATGGTAGAAGGAAGGTATTTATTGTCAAGATAGGCCAAATCTGCAAGAAATTAAATTTTATCTTCTTAGTGCATCCATTGAATTTTGGCCAAAAATAATAATAATAAATAAAGAAAATAAAAAATGGATTTTTTTTTTGAAATGATAAACTATGTTCCAAAATTGCCCCTTGCATGTGACAAAATTGCCAAGATTTGTTGAATGCTCTATTTATGTCTTAAACCAACAATTCCCGATCGTTCTATTAACAAACTAATTTTTAGTTTATTATTAACTGGATTCACATCTAGCAAAAAAATGCTGATTATCAAGAATTAAAATAACTTGCAAAATTAGCACTCCACAATATATACAAGAGTCCATCATTTTTTCTCTGACTGATAGTTTGTGAACATAGGATTGTTCTCGGAGCTTTAATAATGACAAAATTGGAATATTGATAACAATATATAATCATATTAAATTTTTTAACCAATCAAAATTGGATCGATATAGATCTGATAGGTACTTATCAATTTTTTGATGGGGTCCATTTAGATAAAAAAAGAAAATCAGAAGTTAAGAGTGACATACTGATTTAACCATTAAATTGCTTAAAATAAAATAACAATAAGTATATGAAAATTATTTTTGGTAATTCCCTGATGAGAACCCAAAGTAAGACTGTACCGTTTTTTCAAAAGACCAAATATGAAATTAAATTAATTTGAGCCATGGTGCATGTCTGATTCTGGAGCAGTATTAATTTCACTAAGTCAAAGAGTGTGTATATATATATAATAAGCACAATCAAGGAAGTTTACATCACGTAGTATGTCATCACTCGAGTTTGAATGGACGTTCAAAGGGGAAAGCATTTAGGATTTTGCATTATAAAAAGGAAAAGCATTTGAGCTTAAGACTCGTAGCACATGAAGACCTGCAATCCTGGCAGAAAGATGTGACAAATATATAGAGATAATAATTATTTCAAAAACTTCGTGGAACAATGAGTGCCTAATGTCACGAAGATTCCACTATACAATTTTTTATAAATTAAAATATTATATAATATATATTCATATATATGTGATTGGACCTTTATATATGGCCCTGGTTGCTGGTTTTTTCTACTATATTTATATATAAAATATATACATTTTCAATGGTTAGAAACACTAACACGTATTGCATTTCGGACAAAAAAAAAGAATTATCTCTTGGTACAATACATATAATTATTTTAGGACACTATATATACAAAGCTAGTCTAGGTTTCTAAACAATCGGTTAATCTGCAAATTAAAAAAAAAAACAGTTTGATTTATTTCCACCGGTACTATTCATCAAGCTAATAAAATATTAATATCTAAAAAATTACATTTTATAACAATATTGTTTAAATATTAATATACCATAAAATTTATATTATATGCATTAAATGTATGCTATGATGCTTATCATTTTTACACGTAATACTTAATTATAAATATGTGAGATAGTATGAAATTAATTAATCTTATTCTCTATGAATTTTGGTTAATTTCTCACCATGATTTTCGGCTTTTTTAAGAGTAAAAGCAATATATTAAGCGTCATAATCACAACATGATTTTCATTTTTTCTTTATAAAAGAATACGCATGAGATACTTTTAAGATGGGACTCGACCCTCAGGGGTTTTACCAAAACTATGATTACTAAACTAATTATGGAAATAATTGCTCTTTTTTATTTTTAAAAAAGAAAAACTGTATACTGCACAAGCAAGTGGAGAGCTAATTTCTAGATTACCAACAAAACAAAACGATGCTAGTTAATTGTGATGGGAAAAATAAGGCTGGTTCATCATATTTACGCATGTACCGTTACCAAATATGTGGAAAGATTCATCTAAATACGATTAATATTTTTATTCATAAAATGAGCTAACGAAACAAAACTGCAGATATTACTGATCCCAAGCAAGGAAGTCCGAAGTCCTCTTTCATCAATAGTTACTGGAGTTTGATCGAAACTAAAACCAGCAGAATTTAATGATCTATTGTCTTTATGTGATAGAGGAAATGGATAAATTGAACAAGTCGCCATCTATTCACAGATGATTATGATATATGGAGAGAAAGTCATATTACGTTATTTCAGCAGATGTAGATTATGCATTTTTCAAATTTTAAAAATTACTTCTATTAATTATGCATTTTTTATTTTACCACGTATATGCAAAAAAAATAATTAATAGAGTGAGATTATATAAATATAAATAATTAATAAAGGACATTTTAATTAATATTAATTGAATTTGATGTAAATTAATGGTCTGTTTGAAGAGCTGAAAAAACATAACGGAAAGAGTATAGTAGTAGCTGCTTAATTAGGAGGAGAGATAATGAATATAGAAAGAATTTATAAAATAAAAAAAATTAATGAGGTAGATTTGAATCATTAAACTTATTAAAGTATAAATATTTTGAAAAAAAAAAAACTCTCCAGAATGATATTTTGGGACAAATGGAGTACATAATTAGGGGCATAGCCACTTGGTTATTAGTAGGGTCAATTGACCTCACTCAATCTAGAAAAATTTTTAAAATAATCTTGGTAAATTTTTTTTTTTCAAAATTGACCCAACTAAAATTTTTAAATAATTTTATAACAATTAATTTCATTAAAAAATTGATCCCACTGAATCTAATTCCTGGCTATACCCTGTACATAATAGATGTTATTTTTCAATTCAATATAGTATTGATTCAATCCATAATAAATACTCACTTCATCACAACGATTAAGAAAAAGTAATTAATATTTTTGAAATAATATAGTTACTTGTACTTTTACTAATTTATTTCCATATTCATCAAATGTATATTTGTGAAATATATTTTTATAGCTGTGAATATTTAATAAGAATAAGTTAAAAAAATTGGATAATTAATTATAATATAGAAAAAAAAAGCATGCTTTAATTTTGGACAAATAAAAGAAAAAAAAAACGTTTATCTATTTGAATCGGATGGAGTCTGTAGTTTAGTTTAAAGAAAAAGTTTTAAAAATTTATCCTAATCTCACCATTTTTTTAATCATGAATTGTTTAGAACAATAAAATGGCAGCCTCTATTTTCTTTTGACCGCGCAGATTCTATTCTCCCATTTATAAACAAGCGTTCAATTTTCTATTTTAATTTATTTACAAATAAGTGTTAATTTCAAAAAAATACAGTATATTTAAATACAATTTTTTAAATACGCTTTCTATATAATACATAGTAGTTTAATTTTCAAAACACAATTAATAACTAATCATCTTAAAAAGACGGAAAAACAGTAAAAAATTGTAAAATTATAGGGTAATAGATGAATTATTTAATTTTTATGACAAAATGAACACTTATTTGTGAATAAAAATAAATAATTTATTACAAAATTTGCATAAATTTTGTTCAATTTCTTAAATTTGGATGCTTTGAATTTTGAATGCCGGCAGTAAAAACTGTAACAAAAAAAAAGTAAAATTATACTAGTAATATAACTTTTTTTTTAATATAAACTAGTAATTTAAAGTAGACATGATTAAAAAAAACCGAAAATATAATTAATCATAAAATTGGTTCAAAATTTAATCAATTTTTTCGGTTAACCAATCCGAAAGATTCAATTACGATTTTTAATTTTTATATTTTATATTTTTTGTTACGGCTTAGATTTTTATGAGTATCGGTTAACCGCTAGTTTATGGTTAGCACTTAGCCAGTTCATATATAATATATATTTTATTTTTATTTTTATACTTTAAAATTTTTTCATTTTTCTTCTATTTTTCTCTAAACTTTACATAAAATAATATTTTAAAATATATTTAAATTATATTTTTATTTGTATATCTTAATTGTTTATATTTTTCTATAAAATTTATATAATATTTTAAATTGAATTTATATTATGTCAGTTTTTTTAATTATATGTAACAATTATATGTAATAACCGACTAAATTTTATACATGTTATTTTTTATCATATATAATAGCATTTAATTATATTTTTTTATATTTTAAATTTTATGTTGTAACATTTAATATTATCTAAAATTTTATTTGATTTAAAATTAAGTATGTTAATTTTCAATAAATATTAAATCTAGTTTATAATATTAGCTATTAATTTGTTTAACATAAATTTTGGCTAGTAAGTTATGTTTATTTTATAAATTTTATTTTAAATTATTTTGTACATTTAAAATTAAATTGAATTTTATTTATTTTTTTTATAATTTTTTTATTATAAATTTTAATAATTAATAAAAAATATTGACCAATCAAATAAAAAAATTAAAATCGATATATCGATTAATCGAATATAATAAATTACTTAATAATTAATAATTTTAAAAAATTAATATTAATAAATTAATTAATTTTTTTACTCAGATATCGATTTTCTGGTCCACGTTCATCTTTTAACTCAAGGTGAATAGAAGGGATTGAAAATTTCAATTGGATTTACAGTTGACCCTTTTTTTTTATTAGTTTTTTTATTTTTTACCCCTAATTGATGTAGACGTTTTAGCTCCTTAAAAAATTAAAATTAATTAACAAATTATTTAGCTAATAGTTTTTTCTTTTTTTTTTGGTAAAAAATATTTAGCTAAATAGTTGATGTATCCGATTCAATGTTTGCTAATCACCCTGGGACCAATTAGAATACATCCAATTGCTATTTATTTATATTTTATAATATTAGGTTTGGCATATTCTGACAAAAAAAAAGAAAAAAGATGGAAGTAGCTGTTGTATATATTAATATTTCCAACCTTATATATATACATTTTGTGAGTTTTAGGCAAAAAAAAAAAAATTAAGGTAGAGTTATAAGGGGAGTTGGGAGAAACACATAAAGCCCGAGCCCAAGCCCGATTAATAACTGGTTTTGGATCCTGTAAGATTTTAGCTCATTTATATTTATTTACGAAACAAAACATAACGAGACTGGGCCTAGGTACGTAGATGAAAGTTTATATTTCGAGCCCAATGGGCCATAGAACAAATTAAAAAAGCCCAAATCATATGACATTTGAATCCTGAATATGCGACCATGTTTTTAATTTCGGATAAACCCACCGTGTTTCCCTACGTAAGTCAGAAGCGTGAAAGAAGACAATAGTGCAATACAGATTACCGCACAAAATAAATATAATGCAGAAGAAAAAAGAATAGCAGTCGACGGAATAAAGAAGGCCGAGAGGTGTGTGTGTGTGTGTGCCGTATCCATCAAATCTAATCCAATCCAAAACTTCGATAAGCGGTTTCTATTTTGTAGATCAAATCACAGATACAGACTACGGACTGCCGGTACTCTGCTCACCATTACTCGTAACCAAACAGTCTACTCAGTCTTTGATCTTCAGGTACCTCACTCTGCCTCTTTCTTCCTCATTCTCGTTATATTGTCACCAGTATTGTTAGTAGTCTTCAAAATCGAACAAACCTCTAATTTTTAACTTCGATTTTGTGGTTCCATTTGATTTCAGCTTTGACAAAGAGAGAGAAAGATGCAGAATCAGGAGGAGGGGCAAATAGCTGACGGAGAAATGGTGAAAGAAAGAGAGAAGCAGAATCAGGAGGATAGGAATGGGGAGGAGGCTACGGCTTCTGAGTTTGAAGAATGGACGAATTTCGGAGACGATGATATCATGCAAAAACACTCTGCTATTTGCTCAGCCGAAGCCGATAAAATTCCTTTTCTCGGTGACAAGGTGCTCTTCCTTTATTTAATTTCCTATTATTCAAATTATATGCAGTCCTGCAAATTATTTCAGAATGCAAATTCCTTTTTGCAACTTCTGTTTCAATCAAAAGGCACATTTTGTCAAAGCTTTGATTGAATTGCAGGAGCCTCTTTCCGCATTAGCAGCTGAATATGAATCAGGAAGCCCTATTTTGCTCGAGAAGATAAAGGTTCCATGCTCTATGTCCTTGTTTTTTCTTTTACCTTTGTTCCTTTTTCCCCTCTTTTGATTGGTTGTCTGTTTGGCTACATAATGCTTGTTCAACTGGTATCTGTTATGGCTTTTTCTGTAGGTTCTTGCGGAGCAGTATGTTGGCATGAGACGAACACGTGGAGATGGAAATTGCTTCTTTAGAGGCTTTATGTTTTCGTATCTTGTATGCACTACTCTTCCTAACCCTATACTTAAATCTAAATCTTCTGGTTTTCATATATTTGGCTTCCTCCTCCGTATCTTTTGTCTACGAAAACTAGGTTTTTTAATTTAATACATTGTGGTTTGTTGACAGGAGCATATTTTAGAAGCACAAGACCGTGCAGAAGTCGATCGTATCAAAACAAATGTGGAAGAATGCAGGAAAACGCTTCAGTTTTTGGGTTATGCAGACTTTACCTTCGAGGATTTTTTTGCGGTAAACAAAATCTATGCATTTTACTACTAAATTAGACAGTTATTATTATCTGTTTTTTCGGCCTTGTTTATGTGCTCTTATTAAACTGGTATGCTTAAAGTTACTTTTTTTTCGTTTTTCCTAGTTTATGTCCTCATTTTTTATGCCGGTTCAAGTAAAGTCGTTGATGTCATGTTTAATCTTTAGAGTAGAAGTATCAAGACTTTGTACATTGATATGCCTAGGATCCATGGAATCATGATTTTACACGATGGGCTGGGTATAGCCCTAACTATATAAGGTTTGAAGTTCTGTTTATATGATGGACTGGAATAAGTGTTTCATTTTACATGATGGGGTGGGTATAGCCCTAAATATATAAAGTTTGAAGTTTTGTTTATATGATGGACTGGAATAAGTGTTTCATTACTGTTCCTTTTAGCGTGCTTCTCCAACGGAACGATATATCTATTCCTTGAATTCAATGCTTACATGGATCTGAACTTCCCTTAAATGGTGACGTTGTTATTGTTATTTTTCTGATTGGCATGGAGGAATCTTTAAATATCCTTTTCATGTTTTAGGCAGATTTCTCAAAGGGGAGTTACTCAATGACTGTTTCAAATATCATTTTGAGATGATTTGAACTAGTAAAGTTCTATATTGTGTTCAGCTTTCCTTTTTATCACTGGAAAAGGAAGATTTAAACTCTTCATGCTTTATGGGTATTAAAAATGTTATTTATTACATATTGACATAGGAGTTTTCTCTATCAGCATGTAGTAACTGTTTTAGTTAGCTTTACTATTTGTAAACTAACAATAGTTCTGTGGTAAAAAAAAAAAAATTCCAGTTATTTCTGGAGCAGTTGGACTGTGTTCTTCAAGGAAACGAAACATCAATAAGGTAAGGTATCTACATTTACAGGTTTGGAGAATGCATTCATTTCAGTTTCTTAGGTTGCATTTCTCTTCTTCATATCAAGCAAGATGTTTTTCTGACTGTGAACTAACACTAATCAACTACTATATTTTGTGATGAACATCTCTCCAATATGCACTGTTGCTAACTCTTTATATATATATATATATATATGAGCAACAGAGACTTATTTTTATTTTCATTGTAGAGACTTATCTTTATTTTCATTTTTTGTTCTTTACAGTCACAATGAACTTGTAAGTAGGAGTCGAGATCAGTCCATATCAGACTATGGTGAGTGATTTTAGTGAGTGTGATTGGTGGATAACCTTCCTCCTAAGTGAAATATATTTACTAACATGATTTGTTTGTTAGTTGTGATGTTCTTCAGATTTGTTACTTCTGGTGAAATACGAAACCGCACCGATTTTTTTGAACCGTTTATAATGGGCTTAGCAAATACAACTGTGGAACAGGTTTGTTCAATTCTTAAATTTTCAGTTCATTGATGAGTTTTTCATTTCATGATTTGATACTCCATTGTGGACTTTACTCTCTGAATGAAAATTGGTCTGGTTAAAGCCTCACAACAGCATCTATTTAAATCTTGTTAACATTTCTCCATGTATTGGTCATCAAGGATTTAAATTTCACTCACCAGTTTAGCTTAATTGCTATAATGCCTTATCTCTACTACCCTGTTGTCATTTTCAAATTTGAGTTTTATATATTTCTGAAGTTTCAGCTACAGTCTTCTTATCTGTTCTGGTATTAGTTTTGCAAGTCATCGGTGGAACCTATGGGTGAAGAGAGCGACCATGTACACATTACTGCCTTATCAGATGCACTGGGTGTGCCAATTCGCGTTGTATACCTTGATCGCAGTTCTTGTGATACAGCTGGTGTCAGTGTGAATCATCATGATTTTATTCCAGCTGGTACTGATCATTCTAACAGTGGGGATTCTCTGACAAAAAGTCCATTTATAACCTTGCTTTATCGTCCGGGTCACTATGATATTCTCTACCCAAAGTGATTGCCTAACTTGGTAAGATAATCTTGAATCTCCTTATGCATAACGTGTTAAATTAGTGTGTGCGAGTGTGGTGGGCCTTTTCTCTATGTTCATGTTGATGTAAGACATATAAACCACTGTTGAAACATCTTCCATTTCACCATGCTAAGTGGCCGATGATGCTTTTAGATTCAATTGCAAAATTTTGCAGTGTGCTGGTTGTTATATAACACCATTAAAATGTTTGTAAATGTTCTTTTCTCCAATGAATTCATATAAGGCTTGAAGGATATGCTGTTTATAGGCTTTTTTCGTTTTTGCATTTATTGCAGGCTGTTTACAGATTCCTGGTTAATGGGAAATATGAAGGTAAAACTGACTAATGGCAGGAACCATAGGTAGTTGAAGGGCTAGCCCATTTGACGTGCTGTAAGCTTGTTCAATTGCTTCTGAACTATGAAAGTGGGGACATTAGCGTCTGGTTGCTTGAAAAGATGGGACAATCATTGGTTTCAATTCATAGATTGAGCAGGTTTTCATCTGGTCCTATATTGTCTCTGTGCAGTTGCATTGCTGAAAGGCGAAAAATCTGTTGATTATGTTTTTCTTTTGAAAACACATACTGTTTCTTTCATATCCATATGTAAAGATGTCAAATTTTCTGCTGAATTTGTAGAGCTGTTAGTTTAACTGGGAAGAGCTAACAAGGACTGCTTCAGTAGCTAATTGCCAATACTGGTGATCTAGGTGCCCAGCAAGCTGCCAACAAAATTGGTTATGCTTTGTGCAAAAATTGGTAGTGTTTCATTCTTGGAGCTTCGCTTTTAGTGATGATCATGCTAGAGGTCATTGGAATTTGTTTAAACTGATGCCTTTTGTCACAGTCATGTTTCAATCACCTAGAAATCTATTGGATCCTTCATACCCTTTTTTTTTGGTGGCAAACTGGCTTGTTTTCCTGGTCTTGAAATTGTTTACCCTAATCAATACTCTATGCCTTTTGCTCCAGCTCTCGTGTTTTGCCTTATTTCTCAACTTCGTCATGAGATTAGATTGCATATACAAGCCATTCGTGGTCGCTTGATTCTTTTTGTGGGCTGTATCACTATATTTTGCAACCAATTTGATTGGCGCAAATGTTGCAAATGAAAAAAGCAACCAATAATTTTGTTAGCGAACATAATGGAAGCCCGTTATGTTAGACCGTTGCTTCACAAAATTGAGCACTGATGTCTTGCTTCATCGCTAGTGTAAAGATCGATGAACTTCAATCTCAACGCTGCACTGATGGAGTACGCAGTCCATTAAAAGCATAAAGACAATGGATATAAATATATGAAAGTAGAAGAAGCTTTATTATATTATTATATAAGTTTGTCAAATGCATACATAAAAAGAATAAGAGATTGATCCTCCACAGCGTCAGTTTATCTCTCCAAAACTTTTCAATGCAGTTGTTCCTGGCTTGTGTATATTTGCAAATTACAAATGTGAAGACGTCAGATCATCAAATGATAAAGTATCAAAAAGAATAAAGTGGCGTTTTTTGAGAGCAGCCTCCGGAACCCTGAGTTATAGATCCCTCCATTTCTCTGTACAAAGTATTCCTTTTTTACATGTATGTTACTTGAGACCTCCAAAATTTTGAAGCTTCACGGATGTTTGGCTTCGTTTTCTAACCATTCCGGTGTGTCTGACTGTGCATTGTCCCTCTAAAGTGTTAAGAGAGGAGAAAATGTGTATGATTACAGAATCAGCCACCCAAAGATGGTTGATTAAAGACTTGGATAATTAAGAGTTTTAAATTATTGGGTCTTTATAGGTTAGTATCCTCAAAATTAATTGGCTTAGTCAGAGTCCCTCCCACAAGCATCCACCTTTGAAGAATCCTCTCCAGGTGGGCTTCCTTGTTGGTTCTCCTGCTGAGTGATGTTTTTAGTTTTCACAGGTCTGGTTCGAACATTAACCCCCATTGGAAAGGGCACCTATAGACAAAGGAAAGGTCAATGTGAAATCACATTCTGTCATTTACAAGGAATTTAGGTACCCGTCTTTAAGAATCATTCAAATGGGAAGTATTATTGGCAGAAATTCCACCTTCAATTCTACATCAGGAAGTATGTAACTAGAACTACAGTGCCTCTGGCCTGTGAGATATTCATACATACCTGATCACCAGCATTGGGGCCGTCAGTGTTAAAGAGAATGGGTCTGCATCGCTTATCTTCATTCATCAAGCTTGAATTCTGAAAATGTGCAACGAGAGCGGCTTTTCCTTGTATCCGGGCATAGGCAAGTGATGCCACCTTTTCACTATTGAACTTCTCCCATTTCTTCCCATTAAATGCCTGCCATTTTTAGATTCTATATTCAGGTCCAATCTTTATATGTTTAGATTAGATGATGGGGCCCAAATAAAAACTAACCTGATAGAATGGGATTATCTGGGCAGGTTCAATCATATTGATGAATGCATATCCCACATTGCATTTATTCTGCAGCACAAATGAAAGGTGAGCAAATCATGTACAAAAGAAAATAAAAGCAGGCTTAATTCTACCCAAAAGCCTTGCTATTCAGACAAAGAAAAACTTGCCTTGAAATCAATTGGTAGATAAATGAAATCATAAGTTCCTCTATGGCGTTCGTCAATTGCAGCCAGTAGCATTTTTGATGTATACCTGACATTGACACCAAATGGCCATGTTAAACTATAAGCTTAAACCAAAGGCAATGTGGGCAACCGTTGGATCTTTAATTTCTCCATTTTAGAATCAAATCACACTATTTCTGAATGATCTGCCAACTTAAACTTGATAGTTCATGGCTTATGAGTTAATGTTTCACAAAAAGATGGCTAAGAAAGTAATGAATTAGAAACTCGAGAAAATATGAAGCAGAATTAAAGTCATGCACCACATACTTGTTAGGAATATTCTTTATCATGAGTGTTGTTCGTTTGTCTTCGCCTTGAAGTATGCGGTCAAGATCAAGTTCATACTGTTTCTTGTCAGCTTGATTAATACTTCCTTCATTTCGACGGCTCCTAGCACGTTCATTTGGAGATTCAAATGAGTTGCTCATGGGACTAATTTGATCCCTGCCAGGAAATCCAGGGGATCTCTGATGATGTGGTTGGAATCCTGCACTTTTAGGAATTGACAGCTCTATATATTTTCCAGCAACATGAGAAAACATGGTAGGAGAAACAAGAGCGTGCACTGTACTATTCGAAATTCTCAAGCTTCCAAGGGAACCTTGATGAAGATCAGAAGTATCAAGAGATTCCCCTGCATAAGCACGCCGCCTCTCCCAGAGAGAACGACTTTGTGCTGATCCCACCTGGTGGTTATTTACAGGTAGAACAGAGCTTAGAACAGGAGGTGGTGGTCTAGTAGGTCCATGGAGCCGTGAGGTGGTATGATTCATGGAATTTCCATTTACAATTGTTGGTGAATTTGGCCATATCACACCTGGCGAAGGTGGGTGGTAGGAGTTACCCCATGCATAGTGATGTCCTGGAAGTGTAGAGCTTCCATTTACAGCAGATCCATAAACTGGAAAACAGAAAAATGACAAGAAATTGATTGATATAATTGAATTCTGACTTCCATCTGGCAAAGAAACTCAATCATTTTCATGGATTTCAAATGTTCCAACTTCAGTCTTTGACAATTAGCCAATAGAACAAACTTGAAGAGAGTCAAGAAATGTTAACTTTATAGTCACCACTGAATTGACTAAAAGTTCTCATATGAAGAGGGATGGGAACATTTCTTTGACTCTTTCACGCACAAAACAGCATAGGTTGCATTATATGTCAACGCATGCATAAATTGACTTGCTCATAACTAAGACCTAGGAGTTAGAAAATTTTCACAAATAAGAAATTGCAAGCATTTGCATAGTTTTCATTTTGGAAACTTTATTTGACTTGGATGTTCTACAATTATTATTAGCTTTGAGAGAGCAAAATCATTTTCCTTTTATGTCTCCTTAGAACATTTGCTTTCAGTCCTAATGGAAGCTTTCGCTATTACAACCATCTGGTTCAGCTAGGTATAAGTAACCAGGTCACAAAGAAGAAAAGCAACAAAGAATCTTTTGTGAGAAGCAAAGATTATTATTGCCTTTTCTTTTTTCATGTGGAGTGAAATTCTTGTATTTATTGAAAATACCTTTTTGTGAGTTTACCCATTTAAAGAAAAAGTGAAACCTGCAGAGGCAAAAATTGAATTGTCCAAACAAGAAATGCATTAAGAAAATTGTACTTGCCTTCATCATTGATTTCATTCGATTGTCCATTTTTACTAATTCTGTGCAACTGTCCGTCGTCAATTCTTTCAAGTGGCTTAAGACTCATGCTTTGAATGATGCTCTTTAAACCATCATTGTCAGGAAGCGAATGAGGATGAAAATTTGGTGTGCTTTGTACATCAAATTTTAGTTGACCCAGCATGTGACCAGGCTCAGCAAGTCCAGTATGACTGCCAGGAGAATTTATTCCCAAAAGAGAGGACAAGCTGTTAGGAACACTAGAAGAAATTCCGTGATGAAATGCAGATTCCAGGAATGACATCCCACCAGAAGTAATTCCCCCATGTGGCACAGATCCTGTCAAAAATGCTTTCTAAGTAAACCTGGACAATACCATTAATGAGCATGATGTCTATTGGCAAAAAAAGTACCAGGGAATCCGGCAGTTGAATTATTAGGGGGTTTATTCTGCTTTGTGTACAGGCCACCTTCATCAAGTTTAAACTCAGGAGGAATCTGTTGCAACAAACTGCGCCCAGAAACGATGCCGCTTAGTGAAGGACAGAAAGAAATATCTGGGTTACTTAAGACTAGGATATAAAGCAGTTACTGCCTAAATATTGACAGCAAGTATTAAGCAAAGCAGTTGGGCACTTTGGCTCAACTGCTGATACAGGCGGTAGATTAATGGTTGGACCTATCATATGAAAGCATCAATACAACCAGAAATTTCAGCAGGAATAATAATAATAATAATAATAATAATAATAATAATAATAATAATAATAATAATAATAATAAAGACTTGGCCTTTCTCCCTAGTGAAGGAGAATGTCTGGGATCAAAAGAAATATCTGGGTTACTTAAGACGAAGATATAAAGCAGCTACTGCCCAAATATTGACAGGGCTTTGGCTTAACTGCTGATACAGGGGGTAGAATAGTGGTTTGACTTATCATCAGTGATCTGAAAGCATAAACTAGAAATTTTAGCAGGAAAAAAACGGACTTGGCCCTTTCTCCTTGGAACAAGCAAGTACAGAAGCATGACGCTGAGATTTATTTAGGTGCAGAGAGAGACATCGAGTAATTTCTGATCTGACCATCCTAATCAAGTGAAACTAAAACACAAAGAGGAATAAAAAGATATGCAACAAACTACATGCAGAGTAGACAAGTTTGGCCAATACCGTCTTGAACTCCAAACACTGCACGGCTCAAGCCTAATCTGCCTCCCTGCTATATAACTCATGTTCAATTCACGAAGAGCAGCCTCTGTAGCTCTAACATCATAAAATTCGATAATTTTGTGTTGACTTCTGTGCAAGGCTTCACGAATCTGTAATGCAAGATCAACATAATTTCATGCCTTTCCTGTGATTATTATTCCATCAAAAGTTTAATATCAGAATACTTACCTCCTTGATTTCTCCATATGCACAAAAAATCTGACGAAGTTCATCATTTGATATGGAAGAATCAAGGTTGAAAACAACCAGAGCCCCCTGATTAATATCTTTTTCTGAGGTATTGTCCTAACAGAATTAGCCATAACTCAAAGGAATCATGAAATAAAACTTGTAACCTAAAAGATTCTAAAAGCAAGGAATCACCATTCGGCTAATAAATAAAAATGATAACTGATTCCAAATGTAATGGCCTCAACACCGGTCTGGCCGTGAACAGTAAATTCCGATGATGAATAGTGCACCCGGACCGTAAAACGGATCCGAAAGTGAAAAATATTTTATTTGACTATCGGAAAGTATTGGTCATGGTGAGTCTGGGGTGGAAATTTGAAGTGAAATCGAGGTCAAATAGGCCTCCGAAATTCAAAAATACGAAAAAGATAGCGAGTCAATTTCCCTAATAGGAAAGATGACTTGATTTTGCATAAATTTTTAAAAATAGCAAATGAACTCCAAAAATTGCCATATTTTGCAGATTTTCATGAAATTTCATGTAAAATATTTTGGTATAAAGAAATGAAATTTTCGGCGATGTCGACAGTTGTCGAATCGAATCAGTTTGGTTGAATCGGATCAGTAATGGACTCCGATTGAGCCGAAATTTTAGGTACTACCTATTTTTGATGTGATAAGAATTATGTAATCAAATTTGGAGTGATTTGGAGTGAGAAAAGAGGAGAAATCAAATTGGGCTTGAATTAGGTAGTTAATGGGCCTTAATTATTTAATTAAGCCCAAATGCCAACCCAAGCCCAATTTATCCATTAAGAATGCCTATAAATAGTGTGAAATTTTTGGAACAAGCTAGCAAAATCAGCTTCTTCCTTATCTCCTCTCTTTGGCCGAATTGTCCACCATTGTTGTCAAGCTTTTTCTTCTTCTCTCTCTCTTCATTTCACCCTAAATCAAGCCATCCAATAGCAATTTCTGCCTCTCTAGTTAAGTTTTATGACCTCCTCTCTTCAAATCAAGGAAGAAAATCAAGAAAAATTAAGAGAGAGAATTTAGGGTTTCATTTGAGGTAAGTGAAACCAATGGGTTTAAATTCTTTCTAAGGTCCCTACTTGTATTTTTGGGTGCCCAGATTTCATTTATGATGTTATTTTTAGCATTGGAGGTTGAAAAACTAAGGTTTTAATGGGTTGAAATTTCGGTTCTCTTAGGGAATCAAGGAGAAGTTCAAGCTTCCAAGGCTAAAGGCAAGGAAAAGGAAGCGTAGGCATCCTAGAGCAAAAAGGAAGGTTAGTGACTAATTAATCTTAATATTTCCTTTGATTTTAGTCATTAAACCTTTATGTAACTTAATGAAAATATGATATAAATTATATTTAACTTAAAGTAATGGTAGATAAATGTTATGGGACTTGAAATAAGTTGTTTGAATGCTTAAAGGAAGTGTTAAGTGAATATATGGTATAAAACCTATGGTGGCCGAATGAATTTCCTAAGAAAACTAAGGTGTATTTTGTAAATTTTGATGATTTTATGCTTCAAAATCATATTAGAAATGAAATAACATGCTTAAGAATTTTTATGGAATTTATTGAAATTAAATTAATATTTTAGAGAAAATTTTCAATTATGTAAGTAATGAAATTATTGAATTAATATGAAACAATGTGTATTTTGTTGAGAAAATGAATGATTTTGGTGAATTATGGTATAATAATTCACAACTCATGTAAAGAAATTGAGAAGAATAATTAATAAGTAAAATAAGTTTAAGCGAGTAAAGAAATAATAAGAAAATGAAGTTTTGATTGAGATTTCTGTGAAATTATGCCCTTAGAAATAGTCTGACAGTAAAAACCTAGCTCAAAATATAATTGGCTAGCCATAGGTACATCTGTACCGTGGTGCAAGTCATAGCGACTTGCTTAGTTATGGTAGGATCACTGATCTCCATAGCTTCTGTTTGTATCTGGTATCTGCTACGTGAAAAAATGGTCTTTGAGATCATTTTTCAGTCTATATGTGGTCCATGGGGTCAACGTCCCGAGTATCCAGTCTGAGAATTTCTGTCGGTACTGTACTAGGGGTATGAAATGAAAGTGATAATAAGTTAAAAGAAATTAAAAGAATGATAAAAATGAAGTTTAAAGTGGATAAAGGGCTTAAACGAAAGAAAATGAAAGTTCAGGCATTTTACCAAAATGGGTAATTAATAAGTAAACATAAGTAAAAAATGGTTAACAAGGGCAAAATAGTAATTTTGGAGACCTAACAGTGTCAATAAGATAAAATTTTATGGTACATGGACTAAACTGAAATTTTACCAAAAAGTAGTAAAGTAAAGAATAAATGATGAATAATGGAGGAACTTGTGTAATGAAAATGAAAATAAATGACTATAATGGCAAAATCGTAAATATTAAGATAAAAAAGACATTTTTGGAATTTAGCATAATTTTGAGGACTAAAGGAAAAATTTGTCAAAAATTATGTAATAAACGAGAAAAAAAGCGAATTTTATAGAAACAATTGTTTCCACTTGAATTTGATGTAAAAATACTTAATAGTACTTATTTTAGAATTTAATTGATTAGGTTAAAGTATAATAAAGAAATAAATATTATAAAGAAAGTATTAGGATTGTTTGTCACCATTGGGCATAATTTATGCTCAGCATGTAGTTTCTACTGCATGCAGGTACAGAGCTGGAGGAGCAGTGATGCACAGATGGAAAGGAAAGAAATAATTTTGTTAAGTAAATTGTGTAGGTGTTGGCATGTATATAAACAGATTGTTATGTATAAGTATACGATTATGTAAAAATATGTAAACATATATGTGTGGTTATGGATATGGTTTATTTTGAGTGGTTGGATGTTTGATGGAAGTTTTGAAGGATGAAATGATTGTTTTAGAAGTGTTGTGCCTCTGAGAGGCTGTGTTTTGTCTGTTTTTCAGGAGGCTAGTTAAATATACAGCCGTTATATTGCCGAAATTTTATTATGTGAATAGTAACTCGGGACAGTTATAGATCATCGATCACCTAAGCATACTGGTAGTATTGAATCTTGGTGCTATTTAAAAGTTAATAAAAAGAAAAAAAAATTCGGTCTGCGTGCACTGTTCCGTTAGATCGGAGTGATAAGGGTGTTACACCAAAAACTCACCTTTGGGATTGAATAATGAATATCAAGTTTACGACGCCTCAAAGGTATATTCTGGAGTGCCTGCTTTGCTTTTGTTGCAGCTCTGATATCATAATAGGAGATCATAACAAAACCACGATTCTTGCAAGATGTATAAAGAGTGTGGATATCTCCATATGGCTGCACAATCAGAAAATGAATAATTTACTGCTGGTAGAATGTACACAAAAGAGAAATAGTCATGTAAATAACAAGCATGCACCCTGAGCTAAACTTAAAGAACAGAAGGAAATGAAACACAAACCTCAAATAGCACTCTTAACTCAGAATCTTCAACATTGCTATTTACATTTCTCACAAAAAGTGTTCTAGAAGGGAATGCACTATAAGGGTGTTCTCCAACTATTGAACCATTTTTGAGTCCGGATTGAGCAGGACATCCATTATCATTCTGAGCTGCAGAACCACCATTGCCCATATCCAATCCGCCAACACTACTAAAAAAATCCAACTCCACATCATCTTCACAGCTTAATTGATTGATTTTGTCCATCTTATCAGTCATTCCATTGAACAAGTCATCATCAGTAGGGAGAAGGTTTCCAATGGTTTGTGCCTCGATTTCCTCAAGAGATTCAAAGGGTTCCTCTTCCTCATTGTTGGAGGCAACATTTTCAACAGAATGGCCAGTTGGAACATTGTTTGATGAACATCGTACTGCATCAAACACGATGCCAGAAAGAACTTAGAATAGCAAACAATATCCTAAAAGAACTTTGAAGCCAAAAATACGAGTAAACTTTCGCACAAGGCTAATTATGCTTAAAAGAATGCCAAATATGGGAAAAGAAACATACAATTTCTACTAAATAATTCTGATAATGAGCGTGAGAAGAGACTATTCTCATTCTTAGTTGGCATTGTGTCAACTCTGCCACCTTCTGAATAATAACGCGCTGGCTGTAAATTCAAATTGGGTCTTGTACCTGAGTCCTCAACTGGAGGTCTCAACATAACTGAGGACTGACTAACTGTTCTCTCAGTTCCCATTGCCTGCATACCTACACTTTCATTCATTTTCTGATCCCGCATCAAGAAAGATTGATGAAGCTCGACTGACTTTGCTGGCTGACATTCCAAAGTTCCAAGATTCTCTAGGGGTAATCTAGTGACCGATTTCCCAGTGGCTGTTGAAGCAACTATGTCAACTTTTATTTCATAAACACAGAATTTATTGCAAGAGAAAAGATTACAAACTCTTAAAGAGATAGATTTACTGCTAAATTCATTTTCTGAAAAGAATAGAATTAGATGCCTACCGCAACTAATTTATATTAGTGGCTGGATTTCAGTTTGTGAATATCTAAAGTAGCATAGTGAGGTTCCACGTAAAACCTCTAGAATAAAGCATGTAAAAGCAATTTTCAAGAAGGGAAACCAAACCTGGAAGAATCAGAATTGTATTTCTCTACAATCAAAATTTTTCCTCAATTCATACATTCACTTATTTAATACATCCTTGCAGATTTTTGGCAATTTTCCACCCTACCATCATCATAATACATTTTATGAGGTTGTTAAAAGGTCATAGCTATAAAAATTGATGTTTGTTGACTTGCGGACTAATCATAGTTTAATGTGCTTCAGATTGTTAGATAAAATCAATCCATGCTTGCACTCATTAACAAACGTTATCTTACAGGCCATCAAAGCCCAGTTACATTATTCTATTCCTGCTCTTGCACATTTGAGATATTTATAATCATTTCATTACTTCTTGTCCGCATTGTTTTTGAGCACATGTTTCAGCACTCATGACCATGTGTTCTCTAAGGAATGACGGGAGGCAGAACAAAACAAAACCAGAAAGTGAAACACAGAAGTGGATATATCTTGCCTTGTAGACCCGATACATTCTCATAGATATAAAAACATCCGCGGATTGCAATCCAACTTTCAAAAAGACAAGGGCTGAATACGAAGGAAGGAACCAACAATTGTAACTTCCTATAGGTTCAATGAAATATTGCTCGAGATGTATTAAGAACAATATTAAGTTTAATGATAAAAAAAAGATGTATCTAACCATAAGACCAAATTCCACAAAGTCCTTAATTGAGTGGAACACTCACCATAAAAACTAGATAAGGTGTCCAACTTCCAAAATCCATGCCTCTGCCACGATTAGAAAATAAAAGCAAAAAGAAGGATTTAATAAACAGAATTATTTCTTTTTTGGCGCTAAGACTTTACATGAAATATTTGGAAACATATAATTGAGCCATACAATGCAATTGCGGAAGATATTAAAGATAAGATAAACATTCGTCAAACAATGAACGAGTAATCACAGGAGACCAATACCTCACTAGGAAGAGATGCATCGTCAGAAAAGAAACCCGGCAAGTTGATTGTTTCAGACGGCATGATAATTGATACCTGAAAAATCTACAAAGCCAAGAATGAAATTCAGGCTTATTCCATATATATGCTTGTCTATTGACGTAGGCACACCTTTATAATTATCTATACTCTCCAGCAACGGAAACACTGCAGGGCAAAATTTGGAAGGCAATTTAAACAATAAATGACAAGCGAAAAAAACGCAAATAAGACATCAGAACCAAATAGGAAGCATTCACTCAAAGAGAAGTAAAGATAAGCAAAAATTTGTAATTATAAGATTAAAGCGTATCTCTGTGAAATCTGCACCAGAAAATACATAAAAGTTCATCAACCAATTCATTGCAATGAAAATCAGCGAAGATCCAAGCAGCTCTTATTTAAAGCCTACTCATACCGAAATTCCAAATTCAGCAACTAGCACGAATATTTAAATTTTGAATGCATACATTTATATATATTGAAAAACATATTCAAACTTAACAAATGCGAAAAATAACAGATCCTTTGAGGTTCAGAAAAACCGAAGGCTACGTGATGCATGAAGTATGATAGTAATTGAACAAAGCGTAATAAACAAACCTTATTAAAAAGCAAAAGAGACCGCAATTCGAAGAGATAAGAGACGAGGTGGACAAAAGCGAAGGAAGAATTTAAACAGAGTTGACGAAGGGAGAGAGATGGAATAAATTACGCCATAAGGCAAGGAAAATTGAATGCAGAAGCTATCATATTGGCATCTGTGCCGTGCAAGATCCTCCAAACCCTAACTTGATTCTCTTTTCCCTGCATTGCAAGTTAGCCACCGCTCATATCTTACTTCTCCATTTTCCTCGTACTCTCTCTCACTCCTCCTCGCTTCGGAAACCGTAGCAATTAAAGAATTCCTCTCGGAATCAATGGAGTTCCCGGCGAGAATACAATTCTCCGGCGAGATTGCAAGGATTCTCGCCAGAGATAGGTGAGAGAAATTGATGCGAGTAATGCACAGATGGAGGACCGTTGTTTGGAAAAGAAAAAGACCAGACTCCTACAAACACGAGATCCTGAGGCTGGGAGAACCGTTAAACAGTTTAACGGCGTCAACTTATAATCCGTTGTGTGGTCTCGGTAAAGGAGGAGTGCGTGAGCTGTGTTGTTCGCTAGAAATCTCTCCGTCTCAAAAGCCACGCTGGCAATTTTAATTTTGTAAATACAAATATGTTGATTAAATAATAATAATTAGCAATATGACGAAAATAACCTTCGTCAGCCACCACTGAATCATTGAAACGGTTATTGCCTTTAGGTAATAACCAACATGGTTTTGGAGATGTGAGGTGATAGTTCACAGGTTTGGTACAATTTGCCCTTTTTTTTCTCTCTCCTAATTTAGTGGACCTTCAGAATATACGTGCGGCGTTTAAATTTTTTTTTAAACCGAGAGATTATCTGGTGTTCACCAGACTACAGCAAACAAAAACTTGGTGGTAGGAAACAAACTTCCAGATTCTATTTGCCACTTGTCAAACTCCCATTAGAGATGGACGATATGTTCAGCGGGTAAGAGGCTACCTGATTTTTATCGAACAATAATGCTGGATGTTACTGGGACAAAATGACATTGGAGTACTTTATTATTATTTTTTTTAAGCTGAGGACTGAGTAAATTATTTAATTTGGAGTTGGCAAAAAGAATTATTTAATTTGGAATAATCCACCACAATTTTTATTTATTCTTGACAATAAAATAATTGTAGCACCTTATATTTTCCATTTAATATCGTTTGTGAACAAATTAAACTGTAAACAAAAGAACGTTGCTGTTTTGATGACCAAAAACAAACAGAGAGAGAGCATTGTTGTTTAAAATTACTTTTATATTTAGATACTTGTCTTTTTATTTTATACATAATATATAATTTTAGATTGAGGTAAAAAAAATTATACTTCAAGATTAACCGGCACATATTTGACATATATGAATGATGTAATATATATATTATCCCTTAAAATTGGTAAAAAAAAATTATTACACGTTCAAAATTTTTTGAATATTCAATTATAAACTCAAACTTGGTATAACTGCATTCATTACCAGTCTAAATTTATTAGTATTGATTAATTGGATAAAAAACAAAAATAATGTATGGATTGTCTTTTTTTTTTCAATTATATCAAAATTTTTACAATATATACAAATAAAACTTCAATTATTAAAATGTTGCAATTAGTTTGATACTTAAATTATTTAAATATTTTTATTTCAAGTCCTGATGAATTTTTACTTTTACTAATAATAGATTGTTGTCATTCATTTCACTTTGTTTGATATATGAACTTTCATATATTTTGTAAGTTGTTATTTAAAGATTTTAAAGAAATAGAAAAAAGCTAATCCGTACCTATTAACTTCATTCTCTATATTAGTAAATATAATTTTTCTTTAGTATTTTTTAAGGGCAATTGCAACAAAATTGACAGTAAGAAATAAATATTTTTTAAATTATCACGATAAAAGAAAAACTGTCAATTTTTTTGTGAACAGATATATTTACTTTAAGATCCATTTAATATATAAAGTTGATATCATTATTTTTTTAAAGAAAAATATACGAGTATATCATTACATATCAAAGAAATTTAATGATGGAACTAAAGTTATACAATTTTGTTAAATTGATATATGTAATGGGAAACACTCGAACAATTAAATTATGTTATAGGTTGTTTTGTCAAATTTAATGTGCAAAATATGCATCAAATTTATTATTTTTTCTATTTCTTACGCATTTATAAAAAGTACGCATCACGTGCGATGACACATGTTTAAATAAAATGATAATAGATGTAGTTTTATTAAATTAAAGCTTTAAAAAGTTTTAAGTGGATAGTATACTGCCAAAATTGGGGTGTAAAGTATTTTGCCAATATTTTACTAGATTGGTTAACATATTATGTACTGTAGCAAATGAAATAATTTGTGAACGTTATACGTGATGTTTGTGATATGCGCTCTAGGAACTCCTAGGAGTAGGCTAATTATAAGGATTTATTCCTATTTAATTGAATTTTTCGAATGAATTCATCAACTAATTAGAATGTTAAATTGCCATTAGCATATAATAACAACTACTCATATTAATGGCAATTTAACATCTGAATGATCCATCAATTTATGAATATATATTTAATTTGGAAAAATATTATTAATGCTTACGTCGCCCTCAAGTCCATGAGCAGACAATATTATTAATGGAGTAATTTTCTACATTTGTTACGCATATCATACTTATTGGGCGGATATGTATATATATACACAAAAGTTGTTTGTTAGGACGGTAAAAGAAAGCTAAAGTGCCATATGAAAAAATGAAAGACTGAAAAGATACCTTCTTGCATTAGAATACTGGAATATATACAACTCCTACACTAGTTATTTTTTCTAAAATTAAGTAAATAAGACTAATTACAGCCTATCAAAATCCCTATAATTGTGAAGATCTTATACAAAATAATATGGAAACAAAAGTCCTCCAATACTCCCCCTCAAGTTGGAGCATGAAGAATGGAAATGCCCAACTTGCAAAGTAACTGATGAAATCGATCATGTCCAAGAGCTTTGGTAAAGATATCAGCCAACTGATTTTGTGAAGAAATTAGCTTAGTGTCAATGGTTTTTTATTGAATATGTTGCTGAATAAAATGACAATTTATCTCGATATACTTTGTTCGCTCATGAAATATCGAATTAGCTGCAATATGGATGGCTACTCTATTGCCACAAAACAGAGGAACTGAGGTCTTGCACAGGACTTGAAGATCTTATAAAAGTTGTTTAAGCCAAACAATCTCAATGTGGTGGTGGCCATAACTCTATATTCGGCTTTAGCAGAAGAACGGAAAACAACTGTTTGCTTCTTAGCTCACCATGAAATGGGTGAAGAACCAAGAAATACAATGTAACCAGTAGTCGACTTGCGTGTCATGGGACATCCTGCCCAATCAATATCACAGAATGTTCGCAAAGATAAACTGTTATTTGAAGGCAGCAAAATACCTTAGCCTGGAGACCCTTTCAAATATCGCACCACCCTGTAAGTTGCATCAAGATGAGGCTGACGTGGCTCATGCATGAATTGACTAAGAATATGAACTGCATAGTTGATGTCTGGGCAGGTGATATTGAGATACAATAATCGACCCACTACCCGACTATATTCTTCTGAATTCTTACAAATGTTGCCAGAACTGGTGAAAAGCTTATGTTGTTGCTCCATCGGAAAGGAAGCTGGTTTACATCCAGTCATACCACATTCTGGTAAAATGTCAAGAACAAATTTGCATTGACTCAAAAAAATCCCTGTCGGGGAACGGGCCACCTCAATTCCCAGAAAATACTTAAGTCTTCCAAGATCCTTGATGTGAAATTTTGTATCCAAGTAAGCTTTCAGTTTGCAAACCAGATCGAAATCTGTTCTTGTGATAATAACATCATCGACGTAAACCAGAATTGAAACAAAAGATCCTCCAGAAGCAAAGGTGAATAAGGAATAATCTGTTGTTGATAGCTAGAAATCAATAGCAAGAAGAGCACTAGTGAATTTTTTATACCAATTCCTAGATGCTTCACGAAGACCGTAGAGAGATTTTCGTAGTCTGTAAACTCGTTGCTCCCCCTCTCTTGCTCCCCCTTGAGAAATTTTTATATATACTTCTTCCTCCAAATTGTCATGTAAGAAGGCATTGTTTATATCTAATTGATGTATTTTCCAATTCTTCGCTGAAGCAATGCTTAGCAGACAACAAACAATAACCAATTTTGCAACAGGAGCAAAAGTCTCATGAAAATCAACTCCCTTAACTTGGGTATAACCTTTTGCAACGAGATGAGCCTTGTGACGTTTTATACTTTCGTCTGGTTTGTATTTGATTTTATAGACCCAGTTAGAGTCAATGGATCTTTTTCCTGGGGGTAATGATTCCAAAGTCCCTGTTTGATTTTTTTCCAAGGCTACAATCTCCTTTATCATCGCCTCTCTCTAGTGCTCATTTGTGACTGCTTGAGAAAAAGAACTTGGCTCTTCATTAGAGATGGCTGTTAGAAAGGCAGTGTGATTAAGACAAAACTTAGAATATGAAATAAAATTAGATAAAGGATATATCATCGAGTTAGCTGAAGGAGAGGATGGAAGCATATTGTTCTCTACTGGAGCAAGGGAGGGAGACAAAGTATACTGGTAGCCTGATAAGGAACAAGACACTTGTCGTTGTCTTTTGTTAGGAATAGTTATGATTTGTTGATTGTTTTCCGTTGAAATCACTGTATCCGTTTCAGAATTCCCAACTTCAATATCTGAAAAAATAGGTTCAATTATGACAGGCTCTGTTGTCCGCTCTTCCACTGGAATAATGGTTAAACCGTTGTCCAAAAGATCATAACTGTTAATGGTGTTTTCATTGCTTAGCTATCTTGGCTCATTTGAAGCAAATTTGACATAAGGATAAACCTCTTCTAGAAACAGAACATCTCTTGAAACATAAATCCTCTTGCTTTCAAGATCATATATCCTATACCCCTTTTTTCCATTAGGATATCCAATTAAAATTCCTGGTTTAGCATGAGCAGCAAATTTATTACAAGCTTTGTGATTCGCATGCTCATAACAAAGACAACCAAAATTCCTTAAATGCTCATATGTGGGTTTCTTCCCAATTAACATCTCATATGGGATTTTATCTTTCAGATTTGAAAGTGGCATCCGGTTGATTAAATATGCAGCAGTTAGGACACATTCTCCCCAAAAGAAGATGGAAAGATTTGCTTGAAACCTTAAAGCATAAGCCACTTTTAAAAGATGTCGATGTTTGCGCTCAATAACTCTATTTTGTTATGGAGTGTCAGTGCAACTGGTTTGGGGTTCCATGCCATGAGTGGAATAAGAAGTTAACAAATCACAATAAGTGAACTCCAAACCATTGTTAATCTAGAATATCTTAATCTTTGTATGAAATTGAGTATGAACCCAATTGAAGAATTGTAATAAATACTCCTTAGTTTCAGACTTATGTTTCATGAGAAAAACCCATGTTGCTCGACTGAAATCATCCACTATAGTTAAGAATAAATGACATCCAGAGATAGACTTTGTTTTGTATGGGCCCCATATATCACAATGAATTAAATAAAAAACATGTTAAGTTTTATTCATACTGATAGGAAAGGGTAATCTTGTTTGTTTGGCTTGGTAACAAGTATCACAAAAATGAAGTTTTCTTGCAATCAAACTTAATTGACAACTCTGGAATTAAAGAAATGCGATCAACTGGGAGATGACCCAACCGTAAATGACATAAATGTGCAGAAATCATGGTCTTTGCTGTCAATTCCTTCCCCCATTTTGTTGACTCCAAATAGTAGAGTCCATCATGCTCCTTACCCTTCCCAATCAGCTTCTTCGAGTGTAAGTCCTGTATCATAAAGAAATCAGGCCAAAATGTTAGTGTACAATTGTTGTTGTGAGTTAATTTACTAATTGACAACAAATTAAAATAGAAATTTGGAACTCCAATAACTTGATCAAGAATTAATCTCTCCCCAAGATCAATTTGTCCTAAGGCATGAACGGGAACAGTTTTTCCATTAGGTATTTGGACATGTGGTGTGTCATGATGTGGTGCCACATTTGTTAAGGAATTAACATCATGAGTTATGTGATTTGTTACGCCAGTATCAACAATCCATTCACTTTCTGTCTTACCCGAGAAATTTAATGTTGCCATATTTGCGGATGGATTACCTCCAGGTGATTCTTGTCTATTCAGTAAAGCCTTCAATTGTTGTTGTTGAGAAGGCATCAATCCTGGAATTAGAAAGTTTTCTTCATCCATTGTTGTTGCAAGAGCAGCATTGGATGGATTATTTGATCTCGAATTATTTTTTTTCTCGTTCCCTTTTCCAGGTTTACGCCAAGCTGATGGGTAGCTAATCACCTTGAAGCAATGCTCTTGATCATGATTTGTCTTTCCACAATGTGAGCAAGGAGGAAATTGATGGCGTCTTCCATTACTATTCCCTTTCATCCGCCAGTCACTTCTTTTGGTGAGCAATGCAGTAGCTTCAATAGTCAGAGTGCGATTCGCAGCAATCAAATGTTGCTTCTCCTCTTGTGTTGCAATAGCATAAGCCCTTCCTATATTTGGTAAAGGGTCAATGCTCAATATTTGGGATCGCACTGTTGTGTATACCTCATCTAAACCTATTAGAAAATAAAAAACCTTCTCTTCTTCTCGCATCACCTGTACTTTCTTCGCTGTACCACATGTGCATATTGGTGAGGGATTCAAACCCTGTAAATCCCCCCATAAACTCTTTAACTTGCCATAATATGATGCAACTGAAACCTTTTCTTGTTACAGCAAGGCTATGTCGCATCTCAGCTCGTAAACTATTGGAACGATGCCTTGAGCGAAGCTTTCTTCCAAATCTTTTCACACCTCTCTAGCTGTTGCAACATGTGTAGCATTCCCTTGAATCTCTTTTGAGAGTGCATTTGTAAGTCAAGCAAGGACTACAACATTACATTGCATCCATGCTTGAAAATCGAAAGAAGCAAAATCTGTTCTTTCAATCGATCAATCCACAAAACCAGCTTTGTTTTTGGAATAGAGAGCATTAAGAAAACTTCTTCTCCAAGTGAAATAATTGTCTCCATTTTCACTAAGAGGGCGTGTCACAAAGATCAAGCCAGGATGATCTGATGGATGAAGATAATAAGGAGATGCAGTATTAACTGCAGTTATCGACTTATTTCCTTCATTTTCTTTAGTCTTTGACATATTAGAAGAAAGGGAAAAGAAAAAAAAATTAGAACTTTAGAAACCAGGTTCTGATATCATGAAAAAATGAAAGACTAAAAAGATACCTTATTGCATTAGAATAATGGAATATATATAACTTCTACACCAATTATTTCTTCTAAAATTAAGTAAATAAGACTAATTATAGCCTATCAAAATTCCTATAATTGTGAAGATCTGATACAAAATAATAGGATACAAAAGATTCTCTAGTACCATATTAGGAAATTCCTTCGTAAATTCAAAGTCTGAATTTTTTTTATTTAGCTCACAAGAAACAATTATTGTGATAATTTATGAATTCCCGAACTTGCTTACCTCTTTTAAAAATAGCGATTGAATTTGAACCTTATTTAGTTATGGCAAATAATAAAAGAAATTTTGAAAGGAACATATTTAGTGCATTTAGCAATAGCATCCCATCGCAGTATTGCAAAGGGAGGCAACTGCTCCTACAAGTTAAATCGGCATGAATTTGCCGGGAGATTTTTTTAAATAATGCATTTTTAAAAAATATTTCATGAAACGGGGTATGGTGGGATTATGGTTATTTTACGTAAATGCAACGAATTGTTATTGTCAGAGAATGGATCCATCTTGTAATCCTGGAAGATGCAGCAGAGGGTTGTGTACCGTGGCCACTGATGAGGATGCAGCCAATGGCTGCGTTATCAGCCTCGTTGTCCGCGGTGGAATAATCAATACGTTGGATCATTTAAAAAACACATCAAATGGGGGATTTATTACAAAATGCTGGGACTTTTACCGCATTATATTTTTTTTATATGAAGAGGAAAGAAAGAACAACAAAAGCAAACTATATCCTATCAGATCTGAGAACCACCGTTCCCATACTGTCACTACCTTATTATATTGTGCAGTTCTATTGGTGGAAAATTAAATAAGATAAGCTTTAACAAAATTTTGACTTTGTTATTTAATAAATTGCTCCTTTGATGTGCTTTTTAAATGATCCAACATATTGAGACCACAGTACACAGTCCTCCGTTACATCTTCCAGAGTTACAGGGTAGATCCATTTTCTGATGATATCGCAATAATTTTTTTGCATCTTTATAAAATAATCCAACTTCTATAAATAATTTTCAATATATTTCATTTCACGAAATATTTTTATAAAATGAGTTATTTAAAAAATATTTCGAATTTGCCCACCACCTAAATTAAAGGCAATTCCTGTAGGTGTAGGCTGTTGCTTTTTTTTTTTGAATAAAAAGGATCATTTTATAAAAGTATTTGTTGAATACAAGGGAAGGAGAAGTATAACTACGTGTGTCCTTTCTGTTCTCCTCTTATTTAATTCATATATTACGTAATACGTATTTGTTGGTTTATGGAGAAAGTTGATTCCTTACATTTTATTATTATTTTTTCATATAAATCTCTGGCTAATGAACTGAGGGGCACATTTGTTTATAATTGTTGGTCAATTGTCGTTTTACACAGCATAATTGGAGTCGATAATTGTTGGTCAATTGTTGTTTTACGTATACCAATGCTAAAACTAATATTGTTAATAACAGGATTCATATCCTTTTTTATTTTTTTATTTTACTATTCTCAAATTGATATCCCTAATATTATACCCTTGGGTCTGGGTAGATACTATTTGTTTGGGCCGATTTGTATATAAGGTTTGAAACCTTAAATTTGATTTTATTGTATCCTTAATCTCATTTGATATTTAAGTTTTGCATTAAAGCTAAGTTTGCAAATTATACCCTAAGGGTATATTTAGTTCACTATATTATATTAGCATATATAGTATTAATTTGTATAGTATTAGCATATACAACTAGAAGTGGCAAATGAACAGGTTAGACGGATTTAAATTTGGATTTGATAATTAATGAATGGATCATTAATGGGTTGGATTGTTGATGGATCAAAAAATATGAGTCATTAATGAATTGGATTGATTTGGATCAACTCATGAATTTAATATAAATTATTATAATTTTTTTATTAATTAATTAATGAATTTGATAATAATAATTAATTATAAATTAATGGCTATGAATTTAAATAGATGAATAGTAGATGTATTATTAGTAAAATAACTAATTGGAGTTAATATTATATTGATTCAGAGAAAAATCTATGCAGAGGACGAATAGGCTGTCATTCGTGAATATTTGACTCTAATATTTAATTACTAGTGTTATTTTATTTATCTATATAAATATAACCACACCTCTTTCGGTACAAACCAAGACCCAGTCCAAAAATAACAGTTTTTTCTTCAAAGTGAACAGAGAAAGAGAGAGAGATGGCCATCGGCACATTGGAAGTGCAGCTTGTTAATGCCAAAGGCCTCAAAGGCGCTGATTTCTTAGGTATTGCATTTTATTTCTATTTATCGTTTTCTAATTTAGTTTCTCTTAACGCTGAATTTGATGTTTATTTCTTTCTTCTTCTTCTTCGATCTTCATGGGTTTTGCTGTTCTGATTGCGACGCCGCATAAGTTCCTTCCATTTTTAGTCTTTTGCGTTTCTTTCAAGCTAAGATAAAACGATTGCAGTTTTTTTTCCCCCAATTTCAAGTTCTTCATCAATATTTTTCCTCTCTTTCTATCCCCTTCTGTACCAGAAACGTTTCTAATGTATATATTGCTTCATATTTGCTCTCTCTTTCGTCGAAACTCGATTTCTGGTAAAGTTTTTCTCCTTGATTCCTTTTCTCTATCTTCGAATTTCGGATGAAACTTAACTTGGTTTGCTTCAGTTATCTCTTTTCATCAAGTATCGTTATCTCCTCAGGGAAAGATGCAGAATCAGGGAGAGGGGTAAATAAGATAACTGATGGAGAAACGGTGAAAGAAAGAGAGAAACCGAATCAGGAGCTATATATATAAAAAAGAAAAAAAAAAGGATTTTAGAAAAATTCATTGGGTTCAAACCCAACGGATTAAAAAGCAAAATAAGCCAATTATGAATTGATTTATTAGGTATTAAGTTTGATTGAAAATTAAAATGAATCAATTTTAGGTTGATTCAGTGGATATTTTTATGGATTAAATTGGAGTTGGATCACTTTTTTTTTGATGAATTTGGATTGATCCATGAGTTTGGATTAATTTTATCAGGTCTATGTATAATATTAGTCTGTATTATATTATACAGTATATGATTCAAAATTATATTAGTTTATACTATTATATATTGTATTTGATGTATAATTTTGCAATATATTATTTTAAAAAAAGTAAAAATAAATATAATTAAATTATTTTTATTGTAACTAATTTAAAAAAATTATAATTATAAAATACAAATTTTAATACATCATTTTTTATTAAAAAAATAAAAAAAATGAAAAATGATTATATATTATTAGAAATATTGGCATTTCTAAAATTAAAATTAGATTAAAAAATGAATAAATCTAAACGACGAAATATTTGAGCAAAAAATTAAAAAATTTATTAATTATAATATAATTTTTATATGACACTATTAAGTCATACGTTCAATATTATAAGTTTGAAGATTTTATCGTAGTGTGGTAATGATAGTGGTGGCAGTAGCGATGGTGATGGCAGTGGCATCGACTGGGTGGTGGTAGCGGTGATGGCAATGGTGATATACTGGTAGCGGTGGTGACGACGGTGTGATGGTGATGGCGAAGGTGGCAGGGGTGTGGTAGTGGCGACGATAGGGGTGGTAGCAAGAGTGGCAATGGCAACATCTATAGTGTGGTAGTGTGGCCAGCAGCGGAGGCGGTGGTGTGGTGGCGACAATGGTGTGGTAGTAATGGTGGTGTTAGCAGTGAGGGTATGGTGGTGATAACAAGGGTTAGTGGTGGTAACGAGGGTGTGGTGGTGGCGAGGATAACAGTGGTGTGGTGGCGAGGGGCAGTGACAGGGGTGATGGTGATGGTGGTAGTGGTGGCGACGAAGGTGGCAGCGATGTGATGGCGGAGGCGAGGGTGGATGCAGCGATGGTGATGGTGGTGTTGGCGACGACGACGGCATGGTGGCGATATAGTGGTGGGGACGATGGTGATAGTGGTGATGGTGATGGCAGCAGTGGTGGTGTTATCGACGGTAGCGAGGGTGGCGACAGCAGTGGTGATAGCAGTGGTATCAGCAGTGACGATGGTGTTGGTTGTGGTTGTAATGACCCAAATACCGGATTAGTCGAAAATAGTATTTTTTAATGTTGAATAGTGATATCGGAGTGAATAGTACATTCGGGAGTTAAAAAATATTTTAATTGATCATTGGAATGAGTATGTCAGCAGTAGTCCAATGTTTAAATTTGAAATCGAAATAAATCAAATGAGTTTCCAAAAGTTAAAAATCACTGTTTCTGTTTAAATAGTATCCGGATTGACTAAGGTTTGACTGAGACTTTAAAAATAAAAAATAACCTCAAAAAATTACCATAATTTCCAAATCTTCATTAAATGAGATGTAGAATCATATGATAATTTCAGCGACACGAAAAATCAGACTATCAGACTAGTAAAAGTAGATCAGTTCAAAAAATAGTATCCAATTGATCTGAAAATATTCATGAAGCCTAATGAATATATTTTGAGAATTTTGGAAGTATTTTCAGGAAGATTTGAACATAAAAAGTAAGAGAAAAATTGTGATTTCGATTTAAATAGTAATTGATTGACTGTGGATTTGATCGAGATTTTAAAAATAGTAAATAATATTTAAAAATTGTAGAAATTTTCATTTGGATCCTAGATAATATTTGAAATTATTTGATAGTGAAATTTTAATTTTACGGTAACACTGAAATTTATCTAATCGGATCAGTTTTAGTGAATCGGATCGAAAACGGATTTCGATTGAGCAAAAAAATTTTATGGAGGCTATATTATATATTTTAAGAATTATGAAACTTATTTTGAGTGAATTTGAGCTTGAAACAAGAGAGATATAATTTAGAGTATATAAATGGGCTTAAAATTATTTTTGGCTTGAATTAGGTTCAACCACCTTGGTTGGATTAGCTCAGCCCAAAATTCAGACTATTTAAGGGCCAAAATATCATAAACCATCAGAAAAATCGTGAGGTTTCTACATTTTTCTTCTTGAAACCAAGTTTTCTTTATTCCTCCATAACCATCATTTTCTTCATCTCTTCTAATCTCTCTCCAAAATCAAGCTCCTATATTAATTTCAGTCTCTCTATCATATTATAGTAGCCTCTAATCTCCAATTTGAGCAGTAAAAGTGAGAGAAATCAATAATTGAAGTTTATGTATCAAAAATGAGGTAAAAGAAATCAAGTTCTATAATTTGATTTAATGGTTTATATGGATAGATATAAGGTATGTAGAGCTCATTTATGATATTAAATTTCATTTTGTAGCAAAGGAAATAATGATTTTGTATCATTGAATTTTTGACCATTTTAGGATTTTTTTGTGGAGAAATTATTTCACAGATTTAAGGAAAAGAAAATGGAGATCTAACTGAGGATGACAAGATTTAAGGTAAGTGTGTAACACCCTTACTATTACGATATTACTGATTTAAGCGATTGGCCGAATTTTTTTTCTTTTGTTAACTTAAAAATTACTATCTTAACTATTTAATTCCTTATTACTTAATGCTTATCCATTATTTATTCTTTAAGTTCATATTGTCGCTGATCTATAACTGTCAAATTTTACTATTTATTTTTTAAAAATCTGGCAACATAACAGTTATAAACTTAAATAGCCCTCTGAAATATAGATAATTTTCACGGTATCTCAGGGTACAACAGTTTATAAATAAAATATATATCTTATTCATATAACTCAATTTCATTTCAATCACACATAGTGCATCCAAACTAGCCAACCACATATTTACATATATACAATATACTGTATCATTATAGACCAATACTTAAAACTTCAAACATATACAATAATATACATGCCAATACAAAAATATAACTTCTAATCCTTCAAAAATCTTTCATCCAATGTGTACTACTGCTCTACCTCATCAGTATCTGCACGCAATAAATTTTACGTGCTAAGCATTAAATATGCCTAGTAGTAACTAACAATCATAGTATTTCCTAACATGCATAATTAGTATAATTATGCAAAATTATCAATTTTTCTTATCAAAAAATACTTTTCAATGCTTTTAATAGTTTTTTTCAATTCAACACTAAAATTTTGGTAAACTTTTCATTTTAGCCCTTTATTTTTCATTTTATTACAAAAATAACCTTTTTACACTTTAATTACAAAATTGCCACTAGCTTTCTTATTTTCACTTTACATTTGAGTTTTGGCATTCAAAACTTACTATTAGTCCTTGTTTTAATTTTTTAAGTAAAATTATATTTTAATCGATGAACTTTACAAAAGTTCATTTTAAAACTGTTTGGTTATTAAATTACCATTTTATCATTTTTAATCAATTCCTAATTACTTTTACTTATTAAATATAACTTTTGGAGGAATTACGGTTTTGCTCCTAACTTTTTATTTCTTTTCAATTAGGTCATTTTTTACTATAAACTTCACTTTTAGCTTTCTTTTTACACTTCTAACTTATTCTTATCACAATGCCCTAATAAATCCCGACATAAATTTTTAGATCGAATATAAGAAATGTGAACCCCATAGGGCCACATACAGACTGAGAAATGACCCAAAATGACCATTTTTCATAGAATAGATAACAAAGCAGACAGATACTATGAAAGATCAATGATCTTACCATAGCAAAGCAAGTCATCATGACTTGCACCGCGATATAGGTATCCCTATGGCTAGCCAATTATATTCTGAGCTAGATTTTGACTGCTTAACTATTGTTAAAGGCATAAATTCACTTAATTTCAAATCATTATTTATATTTTTAACAATTTTAATTATTTTTACAATACAATACATTTTATCAGTCAACTTTTTAGTACTTTTTACACAGTTTATGAATTATATCATTATAATTCACCATTTTCTCATCAAATTATGAATGAATTCACATTAATTCAATATTTTCACTTATTACATAACCAAATTTCCTTTCAAAAACATTCATTTAATTTTCATAAATTCTACAAAAATTTATGGATACATTATATCATTTCTACAATCATTTTAAAGCTTAATTTCATTAAAATATACAAAATAAACTTGAATTTCCTTTAAGGTATCATTCGGCCACATGAGTACATTCATGTTACACATGCTTTTAATTTAATTTAAGCTTCCTAAAAGGCTTATTCAAGGTCTCATTTTACTATTCTCAAGTTAATTTCAATTTTACATCTTTTACCTATATTTTTCTAAGTTACATAAATGAAAATTCATGCAAATTAAGGGAAATAAGAGAATTTATTAGTCATTAACCTTTTTCTTTGGCTTATTCTTGCCTAGACTTTTTTTTCTTTTCCCTTTGCTTTGGAAACTTGTTCTTCTCTTTGAATACCTAACATGGCCGAAATTCTCTTCATAAGAAACCTTAATTTTTTGATCTTAAATACTTAAAATAATATCAAAAATGAACTTTAGGCACCTTAAAATTAATTTAAAACCAATAATTTTACTTACCTCCAAATGACACCTAAAGCTTTTTCGACTTGATTTTCTAGCTTTTCTTCCTCTAATCAAGGGATAAAGGCTTAGATAATACTCTAGAGAGGTAGAACTTTCTTTTTTAAGCTTGAATATGGTGTGAATTATAAGAGAGATGGAAGAAATTTGAGAGAAAAATGGTGGTGATGAATTCGACCAAGGGAGAGGGAGATGAAGGTTGCAGAATAATCTAGTATTTCTTTAATTTTTTTGTCACTTAATAGAGGCTTAAGTGGGCTTGATCAATTTTAACTTAAGCCCATTAATTATCTAATAAACAGTCTTAATTAATTTCTCTCATTTTTCAACTTCAAATTACCTCAAATTTGATTCTATCACTCTTATCACATAAAAAATAGGCTGTACACAAAATTTTAGCCCAATCAGAGTCTGTTACTGGTCCTATTCAATCAGATCAATCTGATTTAATCAATACCGATGTTACCAAAAAATTTAATTTTTACAACCAAAATATTTTACACATAATTTTAGGCATGTATGCAATTTTTGGTAATTTTTAGACTCCATTTGCTATTTTTAACGGTTTAATCAAACCTAAATCAACCTAGTTATTATTCAAATCGAACCGCTTCGTTTTTCGTATTTTTAATTTTTTGAGGTCTATTTGATCTCAATTTCACTTCAAATTTCAATCATGTACTATCTGTGATCAATATTTTCCAATAGTCAAATAAAATATTTTTCACTTTCGGATATACTTTCCAGCCCGAAAATACTATTCACTATCAAAAAATAATATTCATGGCTAATCCGATATTCAGGCCATTACAAAGTGGATACCGTATCCCTTAATTTTCATGTGGTTTGTATGAATATAGGGTTATGTAAGTTGTGAAATTGAGTATATACTTTATGTTTAATTGAAATTAATGTATTAAATATGTTAGAGGATGTTAGAAATGGTGTTTTGAATGACTGAAAATAAATCTTACTTAATGGACTAGTGTAGACCAAATGGGTATTCAAGGTATACTAAGGTATATTTTATGAATTAATGATATTTAATGCCATAAAATTATTTTAGATATGAAAAAAAGTGTTCATGAATTTATTTAGAATTTATGAAAATTATATAAATATTTTAGAGAGTGAATTTGCATTATGTTCAAAGTGAAAATATTGAATTATGATGAAATAATTTATGTAATAAGTGAAAATGATAAATTATAACAAGATAGTTCATAAAATGCGTAAAAGTGACGAAAAGGTTAAGTAATTAATATATCAAGATGCAAAATTAAGTGAAAGAGTGAAAATGTTAATTGATATGATGGGAAGGTGTAGTGATAGAAAGTAAGACAAAAATAAATTTAAATGTGAAATTTATGTTATGACCGATTAGAAAAAAAACTGAAAATTTTAAGGAAATAAAAGTTAATTGGGTAAAATAAAAAATTAATCAAGTTTAAAAAGTGAATGTACGAATAAAAAAATGAGGATTAAACCGTAATTGTACAAATAAATATTAAATTTCTAGTGTAAGAAGTATATCTAGTGGCAAAAATGTAAATAAAATGAACTTAGGGATATTTTAGTAATTTACTAAAAAATGATAAGAAATGATGTGTTGTGATAAATGTAAATGTAAATGCAATATTTTGTAAATATGGAATATATATGAATAATTTTTAGTGAAAATGCATTATGCTTAAAGTGCAAATAATGAATTATGATGATATAATTCATGAAATAAGAAAAAAATGATGAAAAGTTGACGGTTTAATGTATTGAAATGGAAAGCAAATGAAAATGTTAAAATGGGAAATGAAAATGATGAATTATTGTGAGATAATTCATAAAAATGTGTAAAGTGACAAAAAAATTGATTGAAAAGTATACTGAAATGGAAAGGCAAATGAGAATGCCAAAATGTAAAATAAAATTCTGAAATGAGTAAAGAATTTTGCCCTTAGCAGTGGTCAGACGGTTAAAATCTAGTTCAGGATATGAATGACTAGCCATAAGGATACCTATGCTGTGGTGCAAATCATGACGACTTATTTTGCTATGATAAGATCGTAATGATCTCCTATAGTTTCAGTTTGATTGTTTGTTCTTATATGATTTGAGATGAATTAATCCTTTGGGATCATCCCTTACTGTCTATTGTGGGTCCGTAGGGTTCACGTCCCGTATATTTGGTCTGAAGATTTTTACAGGGATTGTATTAAGAGCATAAATGTAAAAATAAGCTAAAAAGTGCAAAGAGTAAAGAAAAAAAGTTTAAAATGAAAAATGACCTAATTGAAAAGAAATAAAAAATTTAGGGACAAAATGATAATTTTTTCAAATAGTGAGTTTAGTGAATAAAATTGAAAAGTAATAAATAAAGGATAAAAATGGAAAGAAACAATGAATAATTAACCCTAAAATAAATTTTTGTAATTTTGAAGGACCAAAATATAATTTTACATGAAAATAATAAAAATAAGGATTAATTGTCAATTTATATATCAAATGACGAGCTTTGAGTGAAAATAAGTGAACTGGTGGCAAAATTATAATTAAAATGTAAAATGAATGGTAATTTTGTAATTAATTGAAATTTAGAAACTTAATTGAAAAGAATTTAAAAGATTCAAAGGTTAAAATGATAATTGTGTTAAAGAGTATGCCTTTAGGGTAAATGTGATAAAAATAAGAATATTCTTTCAAAATAAATAACAAAATAAATATCTAAGTGATTGAATGAATGAATACATGTCTAAATGTTTAAATGGCTGGGTAATGAATAAAAGCATGAAGGTTAATTCCCAGGTGGAAATGAAATATAAGTTAAATTATTTATAAAGAATGAAAAAAATTTGTACTAAAATGTAAAGTGGTAAGAAAATAAAATGTTAAGGATCAATATGTAATTTGCCATAAAATAAAATATTAGTGAATAAAAGATATATTACATATCAAATAAAAAAATTAAGTGTGAAAGTAAAGATAAGTAGTGGCACTAGTAAAAATACGTGATAAAAAGAGAGAAACATAGTAAATTAGTAAAAGTGCAAGGACCAAATCATAATTTAGCAAATAAAATATTAATTGAAGGACGAAATCGTAAATGAGCCCTATTGTATATTGAAATAGGGACCAAAAATATAATTTTTGCACTTAAAAAAAGTAACGACTAAATTATAATTTTATATGTCATAGCATATATTAAGAGTAAAAGATACGGAAAAATGAGCTATAAGAGTAAATAGTAAAAATATAAAGTAAAATTTGCAAATGTATAACTTTAAGGACCATATTGTAATTTGCTAATAATAATGGTAGGGAAAAGACTAAAATGAAAATTTAGAAATAGTATTGTTCATAAGTGTAATTAAAAGTATAATGAATATTATTTAAGAATAAAAAAATACTAATAATTGGCGAGTGAAAAGTAAATTGTAAATTAATAGAATTTTTAAAAGGGGACTAAATTGGAAGTTATTCCTGATAAGACTAAAAGAAGACTAGTGTACAAGCTGGTTTAGAATGAGATCAGTAAGTGAAATAAGTCGAAAAATGTTAGGACAATTAAGGATAAAATTATTATAAAAAGTATCAATGCCTAGGTTAATGATGCTATTAATGACAAAAATAGTAGCAGTAAATTAATTAGTAATGCTACTATAAAGTTAAAGAAATTATCAAAGGGGTTAGCAAAGCATAGGTTGTAATGTTCCAAAAATGACCCTAGTCGAAATTGCATGACTCAACGTATTAATATTTAATTTAAATTGATTAAATGTGTATGTGTGAATTTAATATTGAAATAGTGAGGGCAAGTGATTTTAAATTAATTATTAATTGTTTGGTATAAATTGTAAAGGTAATTAGTATTTGTGGGTGTTTTTGAAATAAATAAAAGTTGTGTGTGTGTGGAAATAAAAGAAATAAGTTAAAATAAAGGAAAGAAGGAGAAGGGAGGAGGGGAATCGGGGAAGAGAAGGGGAGGGGAGTCGCTGGCGTCGATCAACGGCGATCGGTGCGGCTGCCACCACCTTGGCCACCGCCTTTCTCTCCTCGCCGTCCCTTCCCTCCGGCAGCGTCTGCGTGTTTCTTTTTCTCTTCTTTTCGACCGGATCGATCTCCTCCTCTTTCCGGCGATCCCCGATGGCGGTGGAAGGGGCTGACGGCACCGATGGGATCCCGAGGCTGAGGCGACTCCTCCGGTTGCTGCTGCTCCTCCCCACTCGCCGGCAGCAGGGAGATCGACGATGGTGAGAGCGGGATCTTCAGGCTCCAATCCCGATAAATGATGGCAGCGTTGGGGCGCGTGAAGACCATCGGGAAGCTACCGACGATTCTGGCTTCAGGTGAGAGGCTTCGGTGTCTCTCCGGCGAGGCTCCGACGGGTCTCCGGCGAGGTTCCGATTAGGCAGATTGGAGAGAGTATTTTGGGCTTCGACTCTACGATATGGGAACTATGATATCAGTTTGATTTCATGTATAATTTTGAAGTAAATTTTGGTTAATTTTTATGATTGATATTAGCTTTGTATATATATTGGATTTGTATACGAAATTAATAATCTGTAAAAGTAAATAAATCATAGGGTTAGTGAAGAAATAGTTTTTGAAAGTATAATAGATACAGTGAATTTAATTAGGCTGAACTAGGCAAGATAGAGTTTGAGTTTGATTTGATTTAAGTGTTAATGGTATAATTGAATAAATAATGAATTATACCTATTAATAGAAGTGACGTTGAACTTGGTTAACATGGAACTAAGGGAAAAATCTATTGATATATATAAATAAAATATCTGTTATCATTCGAAGTTTGTGGAATGAGTTGTAAAAAGAATGTAGTTTTACAATTCCTTGGTTATAAACTAAATAAGTTAATTAACTTATGGGTTAAAGGTTTATTTTTGATATTATTGTTAAATTTAATGTGGTGGTTTACTAATCACTGTTCTAGGCTTTGCCTAGTTGAAAAGCATAAAGGAAATTCGTGATTGAGTTTTCAATAGAAATGTTTCAGCTCCTTAACAATTGATTTTGAAACTATTCCTTGGTAAGGAAATTATACGTTGCTACTTTTTTTAATGTATTTGTTGAGTTTAATTAAGACTTTAGCTAACATGTTTATTTGAAAGATGTATAAATAAAAATTTAGGTTATGCTATTAAACGCTAATAGAGAAATTTTAAAAGTTAATGATTAATTTGGCAATAAAAAGTATATTGCCAGTTGATTTATGATTGAACTTAGATAGCTAAAGAATCAATATTATTAAGATTGTTTTTAAATAAGTTTAATTTGAAATATGATGGCATAATGATAGATAGATATACTCTATGAATATATGATTTGATACAACTATAGTATAGTAAGAGGTCTGTTATAATAATAAGAAATTATATTAAATAGTCGTTGTTGCTATCATTGCATAACTTCCAGTTTAGTAAAAGAAAGGTGATTAGGTAATGAGGGTTAAAGTTTTAAGAAATTAGTTACATGTATAGTATTTGATTAAGATAAAAAGGAAAAGAGGTAACTCTTTGGAGATAGTTAAAATTAATTTAAGTTTTATTTCTCACTTCTTACATAAAACTTGTACAAGTATCGGGTTATGAAGTATTTTAACTTCATATATATGCTATTATCTTTCATGATGCATTTTGCTAAGGTATTAAACAAAGAAGTTATTTGATACGTAAGAGATCATGAAAAAAAAATGAAAATGAAATGACTATTTGGAATGTAATATACGATAATTGAAGATTATAATGTCATAATACAAAACAAGTGAGAATGTAACTAATATAGTAGTAAGTTATTAGTATAAATGTGATACAAACATGTAAAGAATGAAAATACCTTAAAATATAATGAATTGAGAAATATTGGAAAATACTCGTTTTTTTTATGAAGCTTTGTTTGATACTTGACTAACAAAAATGAATATCATTATTATAAATGGAGTAGACATAGTTTTATGTTTATGCTCTTATGATATCATGAGAAAATCGATGATTAAATGCTATGCACTTACATGTGTTTGCTTTAATATATTGATATTTTAAGATTATGTATTTAGATATATGACTATGACATCTAACTTATATGCATCTATAGGCGCTAAAACAATATGAAATGGTGTAGGTAGACATTGATCTCAGATTTGTAACTGAATATGTGTATTTGAGGTATTAGTTGAGTATATATGTGATGATTAAATTGAGTTCTATAGAGCAGGTGAGATGGCTATAATGAACCATGCAGGTACGTCTTTCTGAAATGACTATATATTTATATGTTGTTTTAGATGCTCATAGTGGATGTGATTATATATGATTTCATTTTCATGAAAGCAGTCTAGTAATGCATAAACTATTATGACAAGTATAAGTATTATTAATATATGGCTATTAGAAAGTTTAAAAGTAATTTGAAAGAATGTATGTTAAGTAAATTCCTTTGATGACTGAAGAGTAATTTAAAGATAAATTGCTAAATTATTGTGAAATAGTTCATGACATAAGTGAATGATGGTTCACAAACTGTACAAAAGTCTTGAATATTCTGAATAGCTGTATTATCTGGATTGAAAAGGAATTGAAATGATGATAAAGTTGATAAATGTACTGAAAGCAAGTGATCTTCTGTGCCCTTAGAGTTAGTCTAGCAGTAAAAACTAGTTCTGGATATAGCTGGCTAGCCATAGGAACACCCTTTACTGAGGTGCAAGTCATGACGACTTGCTTAGCTATGGGTAAGATCATTAATCTCTATAGCTTTAGTGTAAAGTGAAAGTGAAAAGTGCAGTATTCTGAGAATGGTTCCTTAGGAATCATTTCTCTTTTTAGTGGGGCCCGTGGAGTCCATGTTTCGTGTATCCGGTCTGAGATTTTCTGTCGGGACTATACTAGGAGCATTAATATGAAAATAAGTTAAAAAAGTGTAAAAGATAAGAAATGTTATAGTTTAGAACTAATATGCATAACGATTATTCTCTTATATATGTACAGCAACTGGATAATAAATTGAAAGTTATAATATTGATGATCATGTGATTCTTTAAATCTATATAAGCATTATGTATCTATATATATATAGGTATGTATTCCACTCTGTTATCGATCAAGTATATAATATATGGCACACTATGGTGTTAAGTAATATATTGTTCACCTTGTTAAGATTATTTTGAATGATTACATGAAAGTGAATTTAGAATGCATGCTATATTTTAAATGATGTATAGGTATGAAGGAATTATGCCAAACGTCTTTTGAGGTAACAATTAATGATGAATTGCTTACTGAGTTATTAAGTTTTGTTGTCTATATGAGTAAGATGTTCTGTTGCTTATGCTTGTGATTTATTGTTGAATGTAAGAACTGGAATCTAAGAAAATTGAAGGTATCAACTAGGAATATTATTAACTTTGTACTTGTGTAATTGATGTTACGTGGTCAAAAGATTATTTTTTTAGATTATATTGTTCCCCACTAAGCTTTATAGCTTAGCATGGGTTTTGTTATCCGTGTAGGTAACAGGATAAGCTTGTTTTGGGTTAAGCAGCTACTATGGCTCAACCATCAGAAGAAAGGATTTAGTGTGGGCATATCTCCATCAGGGTTTACAGTTGTAGCGAGATGATTTTAATGTATATTGTTCTTTACTTTGGAATGTTATAGCAATTTAAGAGTGTAATATGTAATATTGAATCATCTTAGGACATGTGAATAATAATGAGAATTGATATATGAGATGCTTAGTGAAATTATTTTTGTATTGAAGGGCTGTGGAATTGTCTGATTTGCAGGTGGGTTAGATAAGTTTTTAGACGTTATATTGCCGGATTTTTATTTGGTAATTAGTCATTTGGACAATTATAGCTTTATCGGCTTACTTAATTTATAAGTATTTCTTTTGGTCAAGCCTGAGTCGATGGGATAGTTAAGATTCAAAAGAAAAATCTTGCTGATTTTGGAATTGTCACTCAGTGCATTGCTCCTTAAAGGGTCAATGACCAGTATTTGACAAATGGTCCTTGGAAAATTTTTTTTTCCAACTTATCACTTGTTTCGGTTAGACTGTTCAGCAAGGGTGTTACATAGGTGGATCATAGTAGTAACGTAAAGAAATGACATAAATATTGATCAGGAAAGTAAAATAAATGTATTGCTAATAAGATCCTAGCACTTAGATGCTATCGAGTAAAAAGTTTAAGCATAGTAATAGACGATTCTAGTAATTTGATAGATAATCGAGGCAGAAATATTAAAGAGCTAGTGATGATATAATATAAGAAATGAATAAGCTTGTGTATGCTTGCATAAGATTATGATTGGAAAGTTGGTGATATGTATTCTATCACTAGACATTTTTAATGCTCAGCGCATAGTATTGTGACTACGCGCATGTTTCGAAGACGAAAAGATTTTGCAAGATTTGCAGAAAATACATGGAGGATGATGGAAAGCTTATGCATGACATGTACATTATCGTAAAAAATTGGAATGTAAGCATTAAAATTATGGTTATATATTTGTACAAGTATAAACTGTAATAGTATTGCATATGAATTGTTTTATTATTATAATGCTTAAGTGTTAGAAATACTTGAAATTTTTTTACCGGATTATCTGGTTTAGTGCATTGGATGCCTGTAACTCTGAGGTGACATCTGAGTTAGTCAGTCGCCGTATGTATTGTACAGTGTTATAAGGGTGTTACAGTGGTATGATGGTGGCAGCGATGGTGATGACGACAGTGGTGGTGGTATCGACGGCGACAGCGTCGACGTTGTGGTGGTGGGGGCAGCAATGGTAGTGGTGTCAGCGACGGCAACAGGGTGTGGTAGTTGGGGTGGTGGCAGCAACAACAATGGTGGTGGGGTGACATTTAGTATTAATACAATATTTATCCTATTACACAAACTTTTGAATTTGTAGTGTATTATTTTATACAGCGTGGGCACGCTCAGTTCACTGTATTGTATCAGTCTGTATAGTATTAACCTGTATAGCATTAGTCTGTATAATATTAATTTGTATTATATTATACAGTGCTTGGTATAAAATTGCATTAGCCTATATTATTATACTGTATTTGGCGCATAATGTTGTAATATATATTTTTTAAAAAATTAAAAATAGATATAATTAAATTATTTTTATTGTAACTAATTTAGATAAAAAATTATAATTATAAAATATAAATTTTAATGCATCAATTTTTTATTAAAAATGAAAAAATTAATGAAAAATAACTATATATTATTAGAAAGATCGACATTTCTAAAATTAAAATTAGATAAAAAATAAATAAATCTAAATGATGAATTTGATAAAATATTTGAGCAAAAAATGAAAGAATTTATCAATTATAATATAATTTTTATATAATAGTTATTAAGTTATACATTCAATATTATAAGTTTGAAGATTTGGTTGTAGTATGGTAACGATAGTGGCGACGACGTGGCGGCGGCGACAATAATGGTGATGGCAATGGCGACAATGGTGGTTGTAGCGGCAGTAATGGCGGCGGCGTGGCGGTGGTAGGGGTTGTGGAGAGGGTGGCAGTGTTTGCAGTGTGGTCAGTGGTGATGGCGGTGGTGTCGGCAGTAGGGGTGTGGTGGTGGTAGCGAGGGTGTGGTGGCAGCGAGGGGATGGCGGTGACAGTGATGGTGGTAGCAGTGGTGGTTGTAGCGATGTAGTGGCGGGGACGAGGGTGGATGCAGCGATGGTAATGGAGGTAGTGATGGTGGTGTCGACGGCGGTATGGTGGCGGAGACGGTGGTGGCAATGGTGATAGCTGTAGTGGTGGTATTATTGATGGTGGCGGGATGGCGACGACAATGATGGTGATGATGGTATCAGCAGCGGTGAGAGTTATGGTGATGATGATAGTGGTAGTGATGACAGCAATGATATTGTCGGCAACGACGGCAGAATGTGATGGTGGTGGTGACAACGATAACAATAGTGATAGGTATAATATTTAATATTAATATGATATTTATCGTATTACATATTATATTAGTTTGTACTATTTTATATTATTCAATATGTAATTTAGAAAATCAAACATGATATATGTGTAAAATAATAACTTATACTATATTATTATATTATCCTACTATATTATTATATTATCCATATATTAATTTTTCAAAATTTTTGATGTGCAATTACTCAAACTTTACGAAAGAATATTTACGTTTCAAAATCCAAAAAATGTACGTACAACGAAATTTTCGAAAAATAAAACATCAATTTTGGAGGCGTCACGTGGTTCACTGGTCCGTTGCAAATGCCTTAAAACCTTGTATGCAATGTCCCTGATGGAACACGAGTACGTGCCAGTACCAGACTGAGCACAGTATTCTCTTTCCTCATCTTCCCGCCGGTTAGTGGGTCTCGCACAAATTTTGAATGTATTAGCTCATGAAACCCTAGAATCTTCCTTCTACCTTTCAATCTCCGGCTCCATTTTTCTCTTCGCTCTCATCTTTGGCTCTCAGGCGCTAATTTAAATTGTAATGGTATGTTCTCTTCGCTCCGACACAGGAAACGATTTCGATTTCTTCAGTTTCTGCAGATTTATCCTCAATGAATTTGATCTACCTTGCTTATTAGCATTAGTTCTGTCTGCATTAATAAAGTTCCCAATATTACGTGCTTCAAGTAACGAATTATGTAGGTGTTGTCTACAGATCGATTTTATATCATTTGTATCGCAGAAATAGATTTTGAACTCCCTATCTGCTTGCTTTTCGTACTTCTTAAAGCTGCACAGTGCGTGATTGCGTTGCGCATTTGATAAAATTGACCAATGAGCTTTGTTTCAGTGACATTGGTCATCCCTGACCGTGCTTATGAGTTGGAATTCCAGTTTCAGCCATTTGAACCGGAAATCGTTATTATTAGCATTGTTTTTCAGTTTAAAATTTTGATATTCCGGAATTTCGAAGCCGTTGTGTTTGTTATTAATTGGCATTTTTTTCTATAACACTGAATACACTGTTTTTCAAAAAACCCCTGGTTAGACGTTGGTTCTTAAAATTGGATAAGTTGTGTAATGGATCATGTGCATGTTTTATGGTTGAAGATTATAATTGTTTTATTTTTCTATACGCAGAAATTTGATATTGGAATCAATTGATGGGTAGTGTTCATGGAAGCAATTGTTCTGGCGACCATTCCAAAAAGGGAGAAACTTCTAGGGAAGTACCTAATATTTCAGTGACAAAGAAACTTGTGCAAAAAGTTCAAGCGATAAGGTCCAACGGATTTCATTTGGAGCGAAGAGTCAGCCCGAGACTTAAAAACAAACCCAAAGAAAAACGACCTTATTATGGAAGTGAACAGAGAAGGCGTTCATCTGCTTCTGAACATGATGTCAGCTGCAGAAAAATTGAAGATGATGATCAGAAGAGGCAATTTGATGAGCATGAAGTCGGTGCGCCAACAAGTAATGCTAAGGATAACATTGAAGCAAAGAAAACCCCTGGACAACATGTTTCCAAGATAAGGTCGGTGGGACTTCCTTTTGAGCGAAGACTGAGCCCAAGACTTAAAGATATATCTGCTGACAAAAGACCATATTACGGAAATGATCTGAGGAGGCAGTTAAATACTTCTAAAGGTGATGTGTGTAATCAAGAAACTGAAGATAATTACTTGAACAGGCAATTTGATCCTTCCAAAGGTAATGTTCATAAGGAATACACTAAGACTGAAATTACTACAACTAAGAATGATGTGCATCAAGTTCAAATGGTTAAGTTGGATGGTACCAAAAATGATTTAGCGCTGGGATTTGCACCTATTGAGCATAATGGTACAGCAATAATGGCTTTGCAAAATGAAGCTTATTTGGAATTGAAAAGGCGTGGAACCTTTCTTGCTGATAGTAAGCATACAAGATCTGGTGTAAGGGATAGAGGGACTGCAGTGGGGCCGGAGACTTTTAGTAATGATAGTGCACAGAATTCTAGTAAGCGCAATGCCGAGAATGAAATACTTGACGTTAACTTGGGAAAGAAATTTAAGCAGCAATTACGAGAAATAAGGTCAATTGGAGTTCCTTTAGAGCGAAGAGTAAGTCCAAGAAATATAGAGAAAAGACCATTTTATGGTGGTAATCAGGAGGGGAAGTTGAATGCAGCTAATGGTTTTGTCTGCAAAAACAATGATTTGAAAAGGAAATTATCTTCTCCTAAAGATAAAACCACTACTAAGAAATCTAGAGTTGATCACTTGATCCAAGAATGCTTGCCTACCGTTGGTAGAAAAGACAGAGGTGATAGGGACACTGTAAGCCTGTTGGATGTTGGTACTTTACCTGTTAAATGCAAAAATGCAGAAATTTTGGATTTAGAAAATGGTGCTTATCTCAAATCGACGGGTTGTGAGAGGTTTTTAGCAGATCAGATGCACCAAAGGTTTGATGTGAGGGTGGAAGAGACCATGAGGGCCCTTAATATGCATCATGCTTACATTGCTCAGGTGATTGCATTTTGAATTATTTTTCATGGCAATGAAATGAGAACTCATATCTTTGTTTTTTTGTGATGATAATATTGTGGAACTAATATCTTGCAAGTTATATACCCTTTATATTCATATATTTAAATTTAGGCTAGCATTTATCATTGATAGGTATATGCCACAATTCAAGATGCTCTGATCATTGGGTCACACATTTGTTCTGCATTGCTGCATAGACAAATATGCAGAAATGGATCTACGTAACCAGCTCTTTGTAGTTTTGGATTGAGGCTGAGAGGAATTGAATATTAACTTTTGAATGTCTAATCATATTGTGTTGGTAGAGGTGAATAGATTCTAGATATTACATGTCAACTATCCATGCAATATGAAGATCTTGGACATTGTGCTGCAAAAACAAATCATGTTTCTCTTGGTTGGCATAAAAATATGCCACAGCAAGTTTATCCTTTAAATTGTTGCTTGTCTAATCCAAAACATCGCTTTGTGTATTATTACCTTTCTAGCAAGAATTCACAATTGTTTATTACAGTCATGACTACCTATACACCAAATTCTATGTGTTAAGACTTGTTAAACTGCCTTCCAGCTTCATTGACATTTTATGTTAGTGAGATGTGTTCTGTTGCTTTTGTTTTTTGGATATTTTTGGACAGGTAAGAGCATCAAAAGATTTTTCTAAATTACCAGGGTATGGAATCTATAACATCATCACTACCTTTCATGTACATCAACTAAACCATATGAACTGAGTCAACTGACGGAAGTTGTTTTGTTTTCTAAGCTTGGTCTGCAAGGACATATCTTATGGTCAAGAAAGTATACCTATTCCTGCTACCAATTTGATTGATCCTCCCGTTGCACCTGGAGGCAAGTAAACTAACTTGAACTTTTTCAGAGAGTATTTTATGTTGTTAAGGAAGACCATTTGTCTTCTGTAATTTAAGTATGTTTTCTTGTGTGTGCTAAGAACATTCTAAGTGTTTCTGTTGTCTTTTCTTTTCTTTTTTTCTTTTTCCTTTTAATGATCAAGGTGATTCGATTTTCTCAGTAGTTCTTTAGTACATATGTTTTATGCGAAAGAATATGTCAGTGCGTCAGTTGTAACTTGTGCATCTCTGAAGTTCTGCAATTTGATATGTCCTTTAGTTGTAATAAGAAGTTGCTAACTAATAGGAACCACAACAACAACTCAACAATTAAAAGATGGAATGAAAGATGTGAAGATTCAATTACAACTTAATATCTCTGTGTGTATTACAAGCAAATAAAAAATTAAAGAAAAAATAGCAGTAAGGGCCAACAACAAGGAAGAGTAGCCAAACACTCGACTCTCTCCTTTTTCTCACTCAGCTCACGCCAAATACAATCAATCTTCTTTTTTTCATGCCCTGTTCAAAACATGCCCATCAACATATATACCCCTCTCTCCTATTATTCTGATTTCCATTCTAACTAACTTCTTGCTAGCTCATCCTCCATCTCATCCCTTGCTTTCTTCTTGGATTTCCTGGCGTAGACTCCATACCGTGGGCCTTTGGCTTGAAACTCTAGACTGGTAGCATTTTCTTCATCATTGCCCCCAGGTGGAGGTGCAGTCTTATCCTCAAGACTGAATTGAGGAAGCTGATTGCGAATAGTAAATTCATCTTCCCATGTGGCATTTTTTGTTCCACCTTTCCGCCATTGGATCAACCATTGACAGGCTGGTTTCCCATGCTTGTTGACTGTCCTCTTGGCCAAAATACAAAAAGGGTTGACAGTGGTTCCACATCTGATTCCAGGCCTGTCGGAAAAGACGATGAGACTGAATCTGCCCCAATGTACTTCTTTAACAACTACACATGAAACATTTTCAAATTCTGGGCAATGACTCGAAGCATGATAAAGTTAGGCCTCACATATTACAAATCAACATGAGTCTGGGGAATAGAAATTCTTGATGCAATTGTCTCCGATTCAGTCTTCAAAAACATCAAAGTGAGAGCAATTAAAACTCCAAATGCAGTAACAACAATATTGACAATAGTTCCATCCATCTTCTGCCCAACACCCTGATGGTGTTCATCAGTAGGTGGTGTCAAGAAAAGGGGTCTTTCATGATGAACTTCTTTGCCACCAATGTAGAAGAGCAATCGATCAACTAAACTATTCTTTAAACCAAGTGCATCTCCCCCTCGACCCAAAGCAAATCATGCAGCAACATTGCACGATCTCTCTAGGCAAACAGCACAACAATCAGGATCATCTGAGGAGGTTGTCAAGCACTGCATTCCACACTTCCTTGCTATGTTAAGTCCACTCAAAAGAGGCAAGGATAAGTAATTAGAATGAGGAAATCTTGGTATGGTGGAGTCAGAATTTGGTGTCAGCACAGGTTCAAGCCAATGACGTCCCCACCTCTTGGCAACATCAACAGGCAACCACCCATTGCAGTTTAATGTCATCCGACTGTCACCTCTTTCAAGGAGGATCTGTGCAACGGAGTGCTTCCAGCACCTATCAAATCCATAGTTGTTCGATAATGAAATGTCACCGCTGATACATTTGCATGAATATCAAGTAAAAACTGTACAAAATCAAAGCATCCATTCAAAGCAGCCATGTGAAGAGCAATGATACCACCATCAGCTGCCTTATTTACAAACTTGGAAAGTGCACTTTGGTCAAATTTGATCTTCCCATTTGAAACATCCTCTATATCAGCTTCTGTCTGAGTATGCATAGCTTCAAAAGGAGCACTAGGAACAAAGTCGGCAACAACTAGTCTTATGCATCTTGCATGGCCATTTAAATGTAGAGCAGTTCTTCCACTAAGGTAATCTGCTCGTGTAACATTGCATCTAAAGAGCAGAAGAGTCTGTATAACTTCCTAGTGCCCGTAATGACAAGCTTGCATCAATGCGGTCTTGCCACAATAATTCCTTTAATTCACGTCAACTCCATTCTCAAGCAATAACGCTACAATCTCGTTGTGACCTTTAGCGGCAGCAAAATGAAGGGAAGAATTAAGGGTTTTAATGCGGTGTACCTGAAATTCCAACACAGACACCAGCTTAGGGGAAAGAAATTTTGCATTGCGCCGCTATCCTGCATAAACGTATGAAACTCGTTGGTGGTTCCCATCAATTTGATGGTATTCAACTCCTTGATGCCTTCTACTGTAGCACTCCCTCGATGGCGAAGGTTATTTAGATCCAGTATCTTGCATTCCCCATCCACCTAGTTGTCTTCTTCATTTTCCACTTCATAAAACTCATCTCTTTTCCAACTGGAAGCAAAACTTCTTTTTCCGTCTCTCTTTCCACTCGATTTTGGTGAGGTGTCGAACTCTTTGCTTTGTGTTTCCCCATCGATTTGATTCTAATGAGACAGAAGGAGATGTGGGGTGGCTGTTTGAAGTATGGGCTAGATGCTTGTTTGGGCTTGACCCGAAAGCAGAATTGGGTTAGAACTGAGATGATCCAAATCCCTTAGAACCCCCCTAGGTCCAGTACAGGAGACCGGCGTGAAGATCGGTTCCTTCTCCTTCACCGAGCTTTGCACTAGGGATGCTTATGGGGCGGGGAATCCTCGACCTCGGCGGGGACCCGCCCCGTTCGGGACAAAGAATCCTCGAGTTTCCTCTCATGGGGATAAGGACGGGGGGAAAAAATTCCAAATGTATATTTCGGGGCGAAGATGGGGAATGGGGTATCCGCCCCGCAGGGATCCCCGTCCCACAAAACATAATTTTTTTAATTTTAAAATATAATATTTTATAAATAATTAAAATATAACTTAATTTTATAATTATTAATTTTTAAATTATACTTAATTTTAAATTTATGAATGGTTAAAATTTATATTAATTTAAATTATAATTGATTTTAAATTTTTTATTTATTAAATGTTATATTTTAATTTTAATTATTTATAAAATATTATATTTTAAAATTAAAAAAAATAGTTTTTCGGGAGAAGGGGATCCCCGTGGGGCGGGGATGGGGAGGATTTCCTTCTTGTTATAGAATTGGGGGCGGCGACGGGGAATCACCGCTACCGGCGGGGCAGTGAGTGGGGGTGCAATCCCCGGCCCTGCTGTGTCCCGTGAGCATCCCTACTTTGCACCCACTTCGATAACACCATCCCCTGCCGGCCGGTTTGCAAAGATGCTTCGATTGAAAGCACAAGTCTCATAGCTTCCACCTTGTCCGCTAGCTTGTGAACCTTCATCCAGTCCTTCATTTCTTCCTTCAACCCACTAATTAAGCATCCCACATGCTGCTGTTCTGTCTCGAAGACTTCAATGAATCCTTCGACACTCCCTCCTTGTTTCGAGTCTGCTAGATCTTCGAATGGATCAGCAAAATGGTTTGTGTGGGAATTGTAGTTCATTCGCGAATTTGAAGTCTGTCCTGAGTGATTTCCACCCTTTTCCATTGTTGTTTTCCCTTGAGAACTGTACTCCTCTGTATTAGTTGATTGGTTGTCTAATCTTTTAATCCATGTAAGTACTTGCTCTCTAAAGGCATCTTTCTTCTCTTTATCCGCTTGGTAACTCCGTTGAGAAGCAGCCAAATAAGTTTGGATCTGTGTCACCAATTTGGTGAGCTCCTTAACACCATCGGCTAACTCTCCAATGTGCTTCTCGGTTTCATCCAATCGTAGTGAATAGAGCTTGATGTCTCGTTTCCATTGTTTCCGGTCAAGTGGTTATCCGGCAAGTTGGACCAATGATAGGAACCACAACAACAACTCAACAATTAAAAGATGGAATGAAAGCAAATGTATATATTGATCTGTGAAGATTCAATTACAGCTTAGTATCTCTGTGTGTATTACAAGCAAATGGAAAATTAAAGAAAAAATAACAGTAATGGCCAACAACAAGGAAGAGTAGCCAAACACTCGACTCTCTCCTTTCCCTCACTCAGCTCACGCCAAATACAAGCAATCTTCTTTTTTTCATGCCCTGTTCAAAACATGCCCCTCAACATATATACCCCTCTCTCCTATTATTCGAATTCCCATTCTAACTAACTTCTTGCCAGCTCATCCTCCACCTCATCCCTTGCTTTCTTCTTGGATTTTCTGGCGTAGACTCTCGATACCGTGGGCCTTTGGCTTGAAACTCTGGACTGGTAGCATTTTTTGCATCACTAACCAATTAAATTCAGGGAGTAACCAAAATTTGTTAACTTTCAGTTTACAATAGTGAGCAGAAAGTCCTTACATAATTTCAATGGCCATTATTCAAATTGGTTGTGAAACTCTAATCTAACGATTGGCAACGATATCAAAACACGGAGACTCCTTAAGTTTAGAGTCTGATGCAGTTTGGCACTTTGTGACATTGATCAGGTCTTAAGGGTATTCATAAGAGTGGAATAGAACATTCATGTCCTTGCATTGATGACACACAAGCATGGAGCATTTTCTATTTTGAAATATCAATGTAAATTATATTCACTGCACTAACAATAGAAAATTGACAAGCAAATAAAATTAATTTGAAAGAGTTGATTGTGGATTTATGAAGCATGGTAATTTCTTTTTACTAATGAATTCTAATTCTTAATAAATGATTATGTTGAACAATTTAGTTTGTACATGTGAAGTTATTAGGATGCTTCCTGACAATATCTAGTTGGGGTGAAGGAATGCAATATTTTTCTGAGACCTGTAGTTTATAATTCTATCAAGTGCATGTCGCTTATGTTTAGCTTGTGCAGTTCTACTTAATGAATATATTTTTATTTGTTGCTAGAGTACTATTTTTGTTTTTAAGATGGAAATACCTCTTCTTGCAACACCTCCACTCCCATACAAGTTATGCTCTTTTTTGGTTCTCTTAATCTTTTAATGCTTCTTTTCTAAATTAATAGCCCATGACAATTAGTTAATAAAATATCCGTGGTTGTTGATTATAAAACTCAAATTGTAGGCTACAAATACACGAAAACCATTCATGTTGGAAGAAATGTGGTCATTCCCCTGAGTCCTCCTGGATGCAATTGCAAAGGAAATTGTACCAATCCAAAATATTGTTCTTGTGCTCGACTTAATGGTTCTGATTTTCCATATGTGTGTGAAGATGGAGGCAGGTCAGCTTTGAATTTGGGTTCATGCACTAATCTTGTTTAGCTGCTTTTTCTGTCACTGGTATGTCACGATGCCAGTGTTGACAATTGAGAGTCATTTTTTTTAGCAAGAAGCATTTATTTGTTAGGAAAATTTGCATGGCTCTGCTATTCTGTTTCTCATTGCAATTCATTTATCCCATTATGGACCATTGAAGGTTTGGTGTCTTATGACATAATTCTATTCCAAAAATGACAGATTTTAGGGATGGGAAGTTCTTCTATAGTAGCTTCACTACAATTTTGCAGGACTTTGTATTTAATTAAATGCCTTTAGTGCCCCACAGATATTTGTCCAGATACCATAAATTAGTTTATTATACTATATTTCTGAGAATATGAGTTGATCCACTCTTCTAGTTCTTCATTTTCTGGTCCTTTCTCGTTCTCTCTCTATATATACATATATTATCTGACATTGCTTTTAAGATTAACCACTTTTTAGTCATCCAATTGTGTCTTTGTAAATGACCCTTTTCAGATTGATTGAGCCAAAAGATGTGGTGTTTGAATGTGGCCCGGGATGTGGATGTGGACCAAATTGCTTCAACCGCGTATCTCAGTGGGAATTGAAGTACCAACTTGAGGTACTCTACCTGTATAATTAAGATTCAGTTTCCTTTCAATTTGAAGTTGTTTTTATTGGAAAATATTTAATTTGACAGGTATACCGTACCCTGAACAAGGGATGGGCTGTCAGGTCGTGGGACTTCATTCCCTCTGGTGCTTTTGTATGTGAATACATTGGAGTACTTCGAAGGTGTGCAGATTTGGATACTGTCTCTGACAATGACTTCATATTTGAGATTGATTGCTGGCACACGATGAAGGGAATAGGTGGAAGAGAGGTACTGGTGATCATTCAACCAAGTGGCACTTCCCATGTTGCTTGTTTCAAGCTGTTTAATGGAGCATGGTTTACAATGTTTCTGCTACAGTAGCTTAATATGATAAGTTTGAACAGTAGTATGTAAGGTACTTGAAAAGTGGTATTTCAAAAATGCTGAAATGATTTTTGAGACTGAATTTGCATTTTAGTTAGCCAGCATATGAAACTCAGCTTATTGCAATTCCTATTTGAAATAGAACTTTGTTGGGATTACATAAATACTCAGGCATCCTTTTATAGTCCGGCACCTGTTTATAGAGCTCTTTCCATTTCCATTTCCATTTATTTTCATTTTCTTTCAATGTTCTATATTTGATCTGTTTTTCTTGCAGAGGCGACAAGGTGATGTCTCCATGTATGCTCGTGATATTGTGGATAAAGTAAATGAAGCAGAAATTGAGACAGAGTTTTGTGTAGATGGAGCTTCCTGCAGCAACGTTACCAGATTTATCAATCATAGCTGCGATCCCAATCTATTTGTTCAGTGTGTTTTGAGCTCCCATCGTGATATTAGACTCGCTCGGATTGTGCTATTTGCTGCAGATGACATACCTCCTATGCAGGTAATCCCTATTTGTGCTTCTTTTCCTTATTCTTTAGATCATATTAGTTTTGAGCTTCTTGTTGCTCATGTTCTGGTAATGATAATTGGCTAATCTTTAATCTGTGAGAATGGGCTTTGTGGTAGACCTCTATCTTGAACTTCCCTTTTATGCACTATCCTTAACGTGTCAACATAAAAATTAAAATAAGAAACGGTTCTTCAATTTTGCTAGCAGGAACTTACATATGACTACGGTTATGCGCTTGATAGTGTTATTGGTCCTGATGGGAAAATTAAAAAGATGTTATGCTATTGTGGTACAAGTGAATGTCGAGGGCATTTGTTCTAGGCAGCCAAGAGTTTTTATCGGGGTATATTCTGTGCACACCCCGGTGTTGTATTGTATTTGTTGTTTCTTTTCCTTGTTAAAATTTACTTCGTGATGAAGTGATATACTCAAAGCAGCATTTCTCTAGTTTGGTGTGGGCAGGTATTGCCCTTTGGAAAAGTTAACTGTAATTTTCTCTTCCAATTCTTTTCCTGAACCCCTTGTTCGTACATGTGACTCTGCTTCTTGTTCTTGGGTTGATTCATACTGAGAACAGCACAAGCATATAATGGCAGTGACCCTGGTTTTTTTTCTCGGACTGAAATTTTTTAATTTGTGCTGCTGTCTCATTAGCTGTTTGGTGGCTGTGATTGGATCTATCTTTGCTGTTGTGAATTTATGAATTATGTGTTTCTGAAAAGAAAAATGAATTTTACAATTACCAAATTTTGTTTTCCTAGAACGAATTGCCTCAAATCTAGCATTGTAACTGTAAGAATCAGCCCGGTTACAGATCAGTATAGCTGTTAGGTAAATCAACACTCATTAGTCATATAAACACATTTCTTGTTTCCCATGTTGGTAATCATTAAGGAGTGGGGACTGTGATACCTCTTTTTGTACCTTGTTCTATTTTATCTCCCTTTTCTTTATTACTGGTTACTGGAGTGCAAAAGTTGGTATGTCATAATTGTCCCTGTATATGAAATGCTAGAACAGGTTCCTGCTGCTTGTAATTTCTATTCTAATTTGAATTCCCAATTAAGTGTATATGAAGCAAATAGGTCACTTGAATTAGGATGCTTGTTAATCCTTGTCTGCCACTCGGTTGCTATAGTTAATGCACAAGGAAAAAGGAAATCCCACGGTATTGGGTAGCATATCCTTTGACAAAGAAAGCTATATATATATATAACAAATGGTTGATCAATACCTATCAACCCATAATATCACTTCATTTACACGATTCGTATACTCATAGGGCGAGTTGTAGCCAGCAATACTAAATCGAAAAGTGTCCCCACTATCATTTGTCTCTGCCCATGAGGCTTTCCTTCAATGCCAAAACTTGTGCAGTAACATTGCTGTCATTAGTAAATCGTCCAGATCTCTTCACTTCGCTGGATGTACATGATGGGATTGTGGAGAATTCTTTTGGTATGTTTTAGGATAATTGCTACTGTCCACGCAGCATGCACTGTATCAACCCCATCCAACGTTCGCAAAATACTAGGCATGACTTTTTCGAGGATGTAGATTACTTTTAGCCATTGGATGGGGTAATTTCCATGCTGCTTGGACATTAGAAAAGGCCATACTTTAAGCAAATAGAAATGCACAAAAAAGGCTTTGCATTGGGAAATTCCATTTGATGGATATATGTCCTCTAAAACTGGAGGGGTCATGCCGATTTTTGCACAATAAAGATTTGAATTTCCCAAATTTGGGTAGTTGATGGGCTCTTCTTAGTTACGAAGGGGCAAGGATTCGATTATTTTTAAATTTTTTTATCACAACACTCACTGGTATAGTGGCAAGGGTAAGGGTTTGTAATTTTAATATTTTGAGAGATTTGGTCAGTTTGCAATTTAATGGGGAGGGGAGTAACTTTAAAGCCTATGGAACTTTGATAAGCGTCGGGCAAATGATTAGGTCCTCATTAAACTATTCAAAATGCAATAGCTTTTTGACTTGAAATATTAAGGCCATCTTGTACTACTACTAATAATTAATTGATTGGTGAAGGGTTCACGTTGGAAACCCGTTAGTTCATTAAAAAAAGAAAAAGTGACTTCGAACCCTTTCTATAAACGATCCACCCTACCCAACCCAAATAAATGTAAAAATGTTGCATTTAGGATAATATATTAGAAGTGGCAATCTAGTTGTGGGAAATCATGATGGAGCTTTAATTTATGGGAAGGTGAAAATGCTTCGATTTCCTCTTCTGTTGGAAGCAATGACTGTTGGTGATGCTTTGATTTTCATCAAATCTCATGCTACGTCTGCACTTTATCTGGAACAGATTGCTTACAATTTGTTCAGACTTAAAGATCATCCACCCTAAGATAACAGTAATAGTGTCACTACGACCTCTAATTTTGGATGTTTTTGTAAGGGTCATAGTTCCTATATCCCTTGCGAAACTAACAAATTAAGCTTATGCATTGTCTAGCTGGTCAATCTCTTGTTGATAGGTTTTATGTAAATGTAGCAGCTCGGATTAGCTTTATTAGATGTAATTATTTTCAATTTTTCATATTCTACTATCTTATTCGTAATAAATTCATGAACTTATTCATCAATTAAAAAATAAAAATCATTCCTAAAATTTTATTATTACTAGTTTGGTTGAGGAAGAAATTGAGAAATACTTACATGAGGAAGCCTCGATCAGCTGAGTCCTTGTGAGAGGCAGGAGTTGATTGGCCAAGTAGAAATCCAATTAGCTTCTCTCCTTTTCATAGCACATTAGAGGATCATATAAGAAAACTTTGAAGATCTGGACATTATTAGGCTGAAATGGCATGGCTTCTAAATTTGGTTGAGGAGTTTTTCTTTTTATAGTTTTTGGCCAAGCTTGAACCAAAATATGGTAATTCACTAATCCAAAATTTTCCAAAACTAAGGTCAAATTGGTGCAGCGGTTAATTACCAGCCAAACTTACCTTTACCACTGGAAATGATTACACATTGATAGAGAATTTTACCTGCTTTACAATTTTCTTCATAGATTAAGCCAATTATATGCGAAAACGTTGGGAAATCAAGAACTAAAGTTGATAGCTTCAATTGTGTGTAGTTCGAATGTTGATATAATATCACATGATAGAATCAGAAAAAAAGATTGCGTGGGCAAAAATTCTAATAAGTGGCCAAACACTAGTCTTGTACAAATTTATGGCAAATAATAAATTGGCAAGTGTCTACCAATTTGTCTGTTGCTACCTAATACTGTTTATATCATATGTTCCCTCCCTCCCCATATATGCTAAAGTAACCATCTTATTGCCAAATGTAGAGTGACATTTTACCAAAACTTTATGATTAATTTATAGCATTTCTTCTATGCTTTAGTCATTTGGAATTTTCTTTCCTTAAATAAATTGCTTCCATCACCAATCCAATGGATTAACAAATCACACACAATAATCCCATAAAATACTTAAACTTACCACTATTTGATGCTTTCCATCTTTCTGTTTTTTAGATTTCTTGGATTTCAAAGATATGGGGATAAGTCCAAAGTCAAAACCTAACCACTTTGATATGTAAAATTCAAGTACTAAAAAAATTACTGATTTCGTTTGTATACCGTCGAAACAATTTTGAGTTTTTTGACCTGATATTACTTATAATACTTAAGGGGGAGAAATAGTCTTTTTATTTTCTTTATTTTTTTTCAGTTCTATATTAGTTTATAAATAGTCAAAAATTAACTTTTCTTATAACAGCATATATTAGCTCGACAAAAATAAAATGAAATTAGACTGTTGGTGGACTCAAATTAGTCCAGTGAAGAACTTAAGGTTGGAGTTTCCGCCAACATTCCGTTTTATTTTTCCGATGAATTGTGTTGAAGATTAACACATCCTAATTAATAGGCGTGGGAGACATCACTAACACCGTAATTGCTGTTATCAAAAAGAAAAGAAAAGAAGACACCGTAATTGCTTCTACTAGCAAACGCCATAATTAGGAGATAATAGTTGTGATTAAGGGATGTGTTGGACGGACCCACTCCATGCTACTTAAATCCTAAAGATCTTTCTTGCCATTTTTTAATTTAAGAACTATAATTTAAATTCAAATATTATATCTTAATGGTGAAGATTAAAAATAGTAACTTCTTAATTTGAATTAAATTAATCCTTTTATGTTAAATTGGCCAACCTAAGAATTTTTGCTCCTGCATAAAGTGCAAATGGATAATAATTAAAATATTACTCTGTCTGTTTCATCGAATTATCAGTCTTTATTCAAATCACTAATTAATAGTTTTACTAATTTTATAAAAAATTATGTTAAATAGATTAAAACAATCCCTCTTAATTTAGACTATTATAATAAAGTTTGTAAAAAAAAAAGAAAAATATTAATTAAGTTTTAAATTTTTATTAATCCCTCTTAATTTACTCCCATGAATTTGCATGGATGGTAAATTGGTTGGATAAGTTTGAGACGGAGAATTCTAGAAAAAATTATATATATATAAAGAATGAAATAAAATGTTATTCAAAGTTGAATCATGTAGAATTAGAATGAGTATAATTAAGTCTTGTTGAAAGCAAAATGATAGGATGATAGGAGGAGTTGTAAAGAGATTATAGGAAAGTGTTAAGCATCCAATTAAACAAAAGATAATAAAAATCCACAAATTAAGTGAAAAAAGCATAAGAATTGAGGCCATAATCAACAAACTGGGCCCCACTGTATCACAGGGAGAATGTGACCCTTCACTAACCTCCCCTAATCGCAGCCCCTCATGGGACATGTGCATCCTAACCCAACTTTGTGAGTTTCCATCTTCTAATTATTTTCAATATATATATATATATATATATATATATATATATATATATATATATAGATACACACAACATTGTGAATCACTTTCAAATAAAATTTAAATTTTATTTATTTTTTATATTTAAATTTTTAATATAAATTTATTTTTTTAATAAAATTAAAATTAATTAAATTTAATTATTTTAATTTTAATTACGTAATTTAATATTAAATTTAAATTTATTAATTTTAGTAAAAATATCAAAAAATGACAAATAAAGAAAATGAGGGAGTGTTTTCTTGTGATTGGAAGACTACTTTATATTAACTTCATTTAATCGGAAACGCGTAAATTACATAAAAAAGAAACTCAACGTGTTACTACTTACCGCCATGTTTTTCAATTTCAATTCTAACTTATTCTTTTGATAATTTCAATCCTAAGTGATGGGCAACGAGCAACGTTGTGCCAATCCCATCTAAATTTTCTGTCCAAATTGTTTTTTTTATTGGGTTAAAAAAAAAAAAAGTGGCTTTAATGGAGGGGACCATGGTTAAGCATTAGCTTAGCCATTAATTGAAGATTAGGGCAAATGATTAAGTGAGATAAGAGTGGTGTGAAGATAAAAAAGAGAGGTGGACAAATTTTATTAGTGGTGGTAGGGTAGGTTGCCCTTTAAGACCTCTCCATGACTTAAAATAAATAATTATTTGTCACATTGATGCAATACCTCAAATAGTAAGTTAAGTTGAAATTTTGATAGAAAAGATTTTAATGTACAAATCAATATTTAATAGATTTAAATTAAGAAAATTAGATGCTTACCTAAATGTGTTGAAAGTATTACATATTATTACATTTTCTACTTTTACTATTGGCATTAATTAGGCCAAGCATTCCGTGCAATGCAACGGTTTTGAAGGAAATTATTTACTACTATTTATGTTCCATTTATTGCTTATAGGTTTTTTCGGGTATTATATTTTGTATTCTGTTTTTAAAGTAATTGATATTTAATTCCGTCATGATTTAATTGGCGTCTCTTATATTTGCTAGTTATTTACTTTATTCTTTTTTATTTGTTATTTTTGAGTGAAATTTAAATTCTATTTATCTGTTATTTTTAGATTTTTAATATAATTTAATTTACTTTTTTAATTTATTTTTCTTTTCCAATAAAATCAGAATCAATCAGATTTGATAATTTAGTTTTAATCACGCAATTTAATATTAAATTTAAGTCTATTTATTACTCCATCTGTTCTTTTTTATCTGTCACTTTAGAGTAAAATTCAAATTTTATTTATCTGTCACTTTTAGACTTTTAATGTAATTTAATTTGCTTTTTCAATTTATTTTTCTTTCCCAATAAAATCAGAACTAATCAGATTTAATAATTTAGTTTTAATCACGTAATTTAATACTAAATTTAAATCTATTTATTATTTTTTAATTTTAGTGAAAACAACAAAAGTGACTGATAAAAAAGAACGAATGAAGTATTTCTTAATTCTAGTAAAAACAATAAAAGTGACAGATAAAAAAGAATAAAAAAATACTGTTTTGTATGAATTTTGCTCACCTATTTTTACCAAAAAAAAACATGGGATATGCAAATATAATTAACTACATTTGAACAAATATTTAAAAGGAATTACGCAAAGAAGAACCAAAATCTCAAGACTTGTAATAAGGGCAAGATAATGAAGTTCCAAGTGGGTGGAAAAGATACGTGTTTAAGGAAAGTAGCCCACTACAAGAAAGGCCTCAACTTATATTTTCTACTTCAAGAAAATGACCCCCCACATAAAATATAACCGATTCATTGTATGGTGCAGTGCAATTTATACAATTAATTTCACAATATACGATATTATTTCTATTAATTATGGTAATTTATAATATTCTTATTTTTGTTGGGGGAAATTCATGATTGATTTTACCGTAAATAAGTGAAGAATAACATCCAATATAGATAAGAAAAAATCTTATATTGGAGACCTTGAAAAGTGCCCAACAGACATAAAAAAAAAGGGTGGCATTTAAAGATTTCAATTTCCGAAACAAGAAAAGAAAGCAACCTTAGTTAGCTTACACAAGAAAGAAATCAAATTCTATTCTCCATTAATTAAGATTATTCAAGATATGACCCCAAATTAATTATACCCTTAATTATGGATTAAGGGTATTAGTCAATAGCCATACAGTGAAAGCCAAAGAGAAAACCCCACAAAAGCAAAACTAAAAGGAATTAAGAAAAATAAAAATCTCCTCCTCCATCTCTCCTTCTTCTTTGTAGATTTCTCTTATATCTCAAATCTCCCTTTTCTCTTAACTATTTTACGGGGAAGGATGAGGGATGAGGATGACCCTCTCTTATAAACGGCGTAACGGCCTCTCCCTATAACGCCGTTACTTCCCCTCCCGTTTAAGTCACGTGCCCATCAAATTAATCCCTTTCAATAATTATGTCTTTAGAGCAGCAATTAAACTTAATCCCAAACACCGCTGACGGCGACGCCACTAACGGCGTTGATAGCCGCCAAACGACCGTCGACGGCGGGGATGACGGCGGAAAAGCACCGAGACTCCCTCGCTGGACGAGGCAAGAGATTCTTGTTCTCATACAAGGCAAGAAAGTAGCGGAGAACCGGGTGAGGAGAGGCCGGACGGCTGGCATGGCGTTCGGGTCGGGTCAGGTCGAACCGAAGTGGGCCTCCGTCTCATCGTACTGTAAAAGGCATGGAGTGAACCGAGGACCTGTTCAGTGCCGGAAGAGGTGGAGCAATTTAGCTGGAGATTATAAGAAGATAAAGGAATGGGAGTCTCAGATACGCGAGGAAACGGAGTCGTTTTGGGTTATGAGGAACGACTTAAGGAGGGAAAAGAAGTTGCCGGGCTTTTTCGATAGAGAGGTTTATGATATACTGGATGGAACTGGTGGTGTTTCGGCGGCTGCGCCAGCCCTTTCGTTGGCTCTAGCCCCGGCCATCGAACTGGCGGAGGAAACGGAGCCTATTTTCGATAGCGGCAGGACTGCGGCGGCGGAAGATGGACTCTTTTCGGACTTTGAGCAAGAGGAAGCTGCCGGCAGTCCGGCAAAGGAGGCGGCAGCTAAGGAGGTTCCGCCAATAAAGGCGGGAATCGCTGCTCCTATACCGATTTCAGGTAATTGAACTCGGATGTATTTTGATTTTATTAAATTTGGCCAGTAGTTTTGTTCTTGAATGGAGCAGAAATTATCTGAAATAATTGTGATTGGAATGAATTCCTTGTATGGTTTATCGTATGTTTCTCTTTTTAGCCATAAGTTTAGATATTTAGATTCTTTGTAGACGAATTATTCCATATAGTTATTATTATTATTTTGCAACTCTTGGTCGCCTTTCTGTGCTAAAAAGAGCTGAGCCCACTCTGATTGTTACAGATTCAACTTCGATGATTTTCGTTCTTTTATATTTGTATTTACCTGAGATTCTGTATATGTTTAAATTTAAAATTGAACACAAAAAAGTAGTTTATGTTTTAAATTGCTGATATTTATTTATTGCTATGTTGGATTTATAGAGAAGCAGTATCAACCATCTCCACTAACAGATCAAGCTCAAGGTATTAATGTTTTGAATATTATTTTTCATTTCTATTTCATATCATTAGGCGAACTTCTTCTTTTACAAATGCTCACAAGGTCGTAGTTGCTATGCATGATGCAAACTTCAATTGAATTTAAGTTGCCTGCAGTGAGATTTAATTTATCCTATTTTTGCAGTACTGTGGTTGGCAATTCATGGGCTAAATTTGCCCAATCTGTATGCAGTTCATGTAATGATAAAGTTTGAATATGGAAGCCTAGTAGACCTGTGATATATGGTCCGGTGAATCTAATTATATTTTTAATTGCCTTTGGTTCAAGTGGACCCTTCTGTCTAGCTTGATAATGTAAGCTTAGAATGCATGCTTAGAGTTCATGTTTCTAAAGCTATTCTCTTTCTTTTAGTCAACTTTCTCATTCGGTTATCGCAACTATTTGCTTTCTACATGTTAATCCAATGCCTGTTCAAACAAGATGCATTTTTTCTTTTTCTGCACTTGTCAAAGGCACAAGTGTAGATATTGTTAGTTTGTTTTCTCGTCTTCACTTTCACTTAGATATTTTCAAGTGCTAAATATAAACACTTGGTTTGTTACCTCCTCTGTTTGTTTCCGTATGATCATCCATTACTCCGAAGAGCACATTCTCTTTTACTCATGACTAAATTCCAGTAGTTAGCAGAGAATTGGCAAGAGGATCACACCATTCTAAAATAGGGCATCGTGACACCTTTTTCACCATTCTCTGGACATTAGTTGTTTCAGTGCATTAAAATTGCAAAGCAACCTACTGTTATGGATTGAAATCTTTAGGTTGTGAAGGTTCTTGCTTTATACTTCTCTCTTCACCATTAAAATTGCCATGCGAACTACCATCACGGATTGAAATCTTTAGGTTCCACAGATTCTTCATTTGCCTTTTCTCTCTCCACCATTAAAAAGTGTATATTAGGCACATGAAATGTCTTAAAGTTAAACAAATTTTCGTGAGTTATTTCAAAAATGTCAATTTTGATTGTAAACCAATGTTAAAACTGCAAGAAAATTTGATGCCAGCTTCATTTTTCTCAGTGTCTATCCATGGTTGTATTATGTATACATCCAAGTTTTACAGTTTGAAGCTTGAGGCACTTCTAGTATCTGCATCCTGAATAGATGCATTGTATGCATTTGTTGAATCAGAAGTTTTCTTGACCTTTCTATATAAAAAGTCTCTTATTATCAACTATAAAACTAATTTTCAGGCTGATTAATGTGCTCTGCAGGTACAGTAAATGAGAAACAGCCAGTTTTAAATCCTGAGTTGGGCTCTGCTTCACATGATAGTCGTAAACGGAAACAATTTGCAACTGATGGAGAAGATGAAACAACCAATCTGCACAATCAGTTGATTGATGTCTTGGAAAGGAATGGTAAGATGCTGACTGCTCAACTTGAAGCTCAGAACACCAACTTCCAGTTGGACCGGGAACAGCGGAAAGATCATGGCAATAGCTTGGTTGCTGTTCTAAATAAGCTTGCAGATGCCCTTGGAAAAATTGCTGATAAGTTGTAGCAGCAAGCAGTCACGCTGTACATAATGGAAGCTTCTCTTTTAGTCTGATCGAAGATAGTTGAGGTTGAAGTATTTTTGAAGATTTTTCTAAGACCACATTCAAGATGTATTTCACATTTTTTATCTCTCCCTTCTGAATATTTAATTTTTTACGTCTCGCCATTATGTGTGGCATTATGCGTTTCGGGATACCACATCCAGATAATAAAGTGATAGAGAGTATAGGGCACATACCACATTTCTGCTCCTTGAGCGTCAATCATATTGACTATTTATGAATCTTAATTTTCTTGTTAACGAGGTGTGTACAGGTTGCTGATTATGTGTTTCATTTTCTAGCAAATAATTCTGAATTGCAAGTTAAAAGCTTTCTCAATTTGTATGCAACTTATATATGCATAATCAGGCATGCCAATGAGGATGATGCTGTGAAGGACTCTCTATATTTACACTTCAGCGTATATTTTAGACCAACACGGAGCACGCGCCATAAAAATCAGGCAATTATTAACCTGCGACTTGTTTATGCCATTGAGTTCTAACATCATTTACAAAATGGGAGTGTTAAACCTGCAACTTTATGATGAGTTCTAACAAAATTTATAAAAGGGGATTCTTAAACCTGCAACTCGATGATGCTAAAAGTTCTAAACAATTATGATCTTACCAAATTTTGCTCTAAGATCATAATTTTATAAAACGGGATTCGTAAAACTGCAATATTCTGAAGATCATGACTTTATAGAATGGGATTCTTAAACCGGCAACCCATTTTCTAATCCCCATATTACATACGACAAAAAAACAAGACTAAGTATCAGACAGCAATCAAGAGAATAGCATCACGACTAGAGCTGCCGAATTTGCTGATATCCCCAAGCATCAATCAAGGAGTACACTCATCTGAGCCTGACTTTATTCGATAATTGCGACCAGCTTTCTGCGAACCAGCACTTCTGATTGTGGCATTTGTTTCTGGTCCATCTTCTTCTGTTACACTAGTTTCAGATTCTTGTGATTCAGAAGCAGCAATTCCAACAGGTACACCTCTATGCAGCAAGGATTGGTTACCATCATCTCCATCTTGTTTATCCTTGCTGGTATTGTCAACAGCTTGAAGTTCATCTGCCTTTTTCTTGGGAATAAAAGTCACGGACTTGGGGAGGTAAGATGAAGCGTCTTCAAAATCTGATGCAGATCCTGTGATTTTACTTGCCTGGGCATCGGATTTCTGTTCAACCTCAGTAGATGAATCAAAACTATAGTGGGTATACTTGAAAGGATTCCTTAAATAATCTGGAGCATTGTAAATGTTCTGGCTTGCCGTGAATTCATCGTCAGAAGTTGTACTGCCCATACAAATGGCCTGAATTTCTTCATTTGATTCTTCCTTGCTGACAATTTTACAAGCAGGGTCAAACCTGACACGTTTACGTGATCTCGAATCTGAATTGTTGTCCTTCCGTTTCAATATAGATCTCAATTGACTACTAGTTTCATGGAATGGCTTTGTCTGGTGCTCATTAACTTCTGTATCAGTACTACCATGGGGAGAATTAAACTTTTGAGCTTCATCATCATCTTCTCGAAGCCTGATTCTTGCTGCAATGTGATTAGCACGAAGATCTTTGGAACCGTGTAATGACTTGGGTATTGCATTTTGAGCGCTCATATTATCTGGATTAGTAGCGTTCTTCATATAGAGGCGATCGCCATCGTTTCCTCTTCCAGAAGCCACTTTATCATACTCATCTTCCTCTTCCTGCATCCAATTGTAATCAACAACACAAATCACACTCTGCTGCTAACAGCAATATAAAAATGGGAACACGAAGAACCATTTCAGGCAAATCTATGTTACTAAATCTCAGTTACGAGCCGTTCAAATACAAAACAAAAACTACAATTAAACACACATTAAAATAGAAACATAAACTAAAATAGTATTTCTGTTTCGAACTTCACCTCGTTATCAAGAGTATGATCCAAGCCGATGGAGGATCTGATATCCCATTCATCCCCACCCTCTCCTCTCCTTCGCAGCTTTTCATCGGCATCCTCAAGTTCATCGATATCGTCCTCAAGCTCTCTGCGCAAATTTCTCCGGCGATCCTTTTTCAACTCATCGAACGATGAAGAACATGGTATTTCGTCCCTGTCAAAGACGGCGGCGGTGCCTCCTCTCCGCCATTCTCTTCTTTGGACCTCGTGGTCGGTGAGTGACCAGAGAGTCGATTGCAGAGAAGAAGGTTGCAGCGATGAGGATGATGTCAGCGATCCGAAGATCTTCTCCACTCGGAGTCTGAAACTATCGTCCATGGATTCCGAAGATGCCATTAACGATTATTTGGAATGCTGATTTGAGTTCCTAATTTCTAATATTTTTGTCTGTGGTTGATTAAACTCAATTGAACCCCAACGTCACCGCCTTTGGGGGTTTCCCATGCTTTCTATGGGGTGTTGTGGTAATTTGAATTTTTGGGCGCATCATGTCGGTTTCTCCAGCCCATCATTGTTGGCTTTGTATCCACCAACAACTTGCGCTTGTGTATTGCTTCGCAATTTAACTGTATTTAAACGGTTTTTCGGTTGAAGATTAAAAACTACTATAATTTAACATTTTTGACAAGTAGGGTAATTTAATATTTTTAATAATATATATTATATGCTTTACATTTTAAATAAATTCGAGTTAATAGTCTGATATTTTTGACAAATTTAGGGGGTAATTTAACAAATAATTAGTTTATAAATGATGATAGTTTATGAAAAATTTATATATTATTCCTAAACAAAAATTATGCTAAGGCACCCAATTCATAAATTACTAAATGTTCAATATAATGAAGTAAAATACTCGGGACATTTTATAGAAAAAAACCGTAGTTGCCCATATTAATTTGGATAAATTAACGATAGTTCAAAAGCAACATTTTTTTTAATAAAAACATACATACATACATGTTTATCAAAATAGGGCATATTTGCAAAACAAGATCATAATAGGGGGAAAAACAGAAAAGAAAAGTATCATTGTAGAACACTTTAAAGCCTCGTTCAAATGAAATGAGGTGTCCCTTTCTGTCGGGGCTTTGCTCACTTGTTTTTCTTCTTGTCCTGTTCATGTTCGGATTAATTAATAAAGCACTGCAATTTTGTGCCATTTTCCCTTTTGAGTCTAAATGTGACCAACCCTTCGTCGTCACTGATTAACACTTCACGTGCTTCCGTTTCTTCTTGTGCCTTCTTAAGCAACTTTACATAGCTGCTGCTGCTTCTTCTGTTTTTTAGGCTAAGAGCAATATTTTGTTATAAACATATTCTATCACAGTAATATTTAATAAATTTTTGCACTCCAACAATCAAATCAATTTAGAGAAAAAATAATCTAAATAAAATATAGAATAGAAAGTCTATTTGTAGGGTTTAATCCCTTTATACAGTATTTTCTTGACATATTACTAATAGTTGTTGCAACGAGTTTTAATTATGTGATGTTTATAATTGATGTATTTATTACTACATTTTTCATTTGTTGATATATTTTGAAGTTTGAATCCACTTATAAGATTTTGTGGCGAAAATGTTATAATTTGAAAAAAAGAAAACTTGTGTAGAGGCATTTCATTTCAAATCATGTACATGGTTTATAGATTGATTAGCTAATTAATTGAGTTTATTTTTTTTTAAAAAAAAGGGGAAACCTACGTAAGTAATTGATTTCCATTTTTCAAAAAGATTCATCTTGAAAATTCGTTTCAAGAGATAGAAGAGAGAAATAAAGAAACCCAAGTGGTCAAAAGTAAACAACATTAGGCCATAATGTCTAATTTTTCTTTTCACTTTTTAATTTTTATTCAACCTACATACATCACTATCTTTATTTTAATCAAATTAAAATTCATTTCTTTCCTCTTTAGTCTTTTCTACCTTACAAAATTGGCCACTTTCGTGTGAAAAGCATATGCTTTTAGTTTTCTGCCAATATAATTAAGTCGGTCCACATTTACATTTATTTAATATCAAAATTATAATGTATTTGGGAATTAAGTGTTGCCAATGAATTTACTCCGTTGTACTACTTATAAACTGCTTTGCACAGTAAAAGGGAATATTATGAGAAAGAGAAATATCAAAGAACAAAAATCCGATTGCAATGCCCACCACCATAGGCATTAGGAGCAGGGATTAATGTGTGGGGGCGTGCGTCCAATGAAAACGGATTGGTGTTGTCGCATACAAGGAATTTACTCCCTCACTCCAAAATAATTTTCCATTTTTCTTCTTTACACACATATATATATCTCTGTATTAATTAAGAGTGCATGAACAAAGTGAATAGGTATTAATTTATTCTTATTAATTATTATTGCACGTTAAAAGGTTCAAAAGGAAAATAGATTATAATTTTCGACAAATAAAAAAAATAAATATTTTTTTTTCTTTTTAACATAGAGAGTTTTTATTCGTTGAAAACATTACATAAATATTTTTCTAAATTATTATTATATAACACGATATTTTCTCAATTAATCGAGTATCATATTATCATATAAATCTATTAAAATTGTAAGTAATATACCTATAATATTAAATATTATTTTTTAAATTTGTTAAAAACGATGGTATTACTATTTTATTACTGTTTTTACATGTTGTATGAGCATAATTTTATTTTTCATAATGTACTATATATTTTTGTATGATTATAATATATTAAATAATGATCGTTTTGGAAGAATTTATATATAATTTCTATTAATTATTATATTTTATACGAAATGATAAAGCCTGAAAAATCTTTATCTAAAATAGAGAGTCAGTGGTTGCAAGTTCCGATCGGATATTTAATCCTGTAAAATGGAGTATCTGATCGGATCAGGCGTTAGCATTCCGAAGCTTAAGTTAGTAGCTTTTAGAGAAAGAAAGAGTTTCAGATGTTTAATATCTGGAGCTTTTATATTTTTGGCTATTTATAAGAGATAAATGAGAGGTATTTGAATACCTCGAGAAGCTATAACTGGCAGTTGTAGCAGGTGAGCGGCGACGTGACAGGGAACAGGTGGAAGGTATGGGTGCTGGTTTGTGTCAGTGGACTAACAGAACGTGTTGTCCCATCAGTCCGATCGGACATCATGTCTTCCTGTCTTATTTTTTAGCTCACGCTTTGCCTTTTTGTTGATGGGCTTTGGGCCCTGCCAAGTGTTGTTGGGCCGACTTGATTGGGCCTTTAGAGATATTTTTTTCATAGTTATCACTTGTCCCCCTCCGAAGGGTCCGATTGGGCGATTTAAGCTTTTCGAAGGAATTTTTAAATTTTCAGGAGGCACAAAATGATGAGTCGCATCCATTCATTTCAGACAGTCGTTATGCATTTAATGTCTGTGCGCATATCGAGAATGGCGCTTCGTTCTCCGTAACCGTAGTAATGGATCAAAGACATGTGGCATTCATCCAACGGATAGGCATTTGGAGTATTTTATAAGCTTTTTGCCTATATATAGATAAGTTTGAGGCATTTTTTCCTCACTTTTCAGCAATCCTTAACAAAACTCTGCCAAATTTTCTTTGCAAACAATAACTTTTTGAAACCCTTAGCAACAATTCTTGTGCTTCAAATTTCAAAAACTTTCGGAGTTTCTACAAGATTACCCAAGCAAGTAAATAATCTTTGTCTTCGATTTTCTTTTTTATTCATCACATATGCTCTTTACTTCTCCCTCTCCACCAAAAAAGGCTTCAAGCAGTAGTCAGCTAATAGATAGAAGTTTCCTTGAGGATTATGAGAATCGGGAGCCTCTCACTCATCCTTCGTGATTAACAGAAGAGAAAGTGACGAGAATTCCTTCACAGTACCATTTCCCCGCAGAAGTATTGGTGATGGCCTGCTCGAATTCCATGGCGGTGACAGAGGGGCCCTTTGGCCGTGACAGAGGGGCCCTTTGGCCATGAAAGGAACGAATGGTTTATCTGCCATTTGTAAAGTTTGCATGTAGGGATGAGGCTTCCTTTCGATGTGTTTGAGTCGGTAATGCTTAGGGGTTATGGAATTGCCCCTAACTAGTTGCATCCAAACGGATGAAGGACAATGGCCTACTTCAAGATCTTGTGTAAGATAAAAGCTGTGGCCCCCACTCTGGACCTATTTACTCACTTCTTTTATATTTTCGATTGGAGTGATGGGTCAAAGTATTACTTCACCAGCCAACAGCATTGAAAGCTCTTCACTGCCCTATCTTCAATGAAGGATTTCAAGAAGAGATATTTCTTAGTAGGGATGGTCGGTGATTTTGGAGTACCACTTGTCTGATCGACAGAGGCCACAATTTTGAAAGATCACGCTGTCGTTCAGATGTCATGGCGAGGAACGGATAGCCCTTCAATTCCAATTTTCTCCTGGCAACATTGATGGGATCCTCAAGCTCTGAGGCTGGTGAGAATACAAAACGTGAGCATTTTACTGGGAGTGAGGGGGAGGGCATATATTTTGACAATTCATACATTGGATGCACATTTATTATATATATTTTGAACAAAGTACTTATCTTATTTAATTTTTTGATGCAGCTGTAAGCAAAATGGCGAGAGGAAAAGATGCTGTGAAGTAACTTGCCGATTAGGCCAAAGCCAAAAGAGAGGCCGAACGTTTGGCCAAGGAGAAAAGAAGATCCAAGAAGAGGAAGATTTTGCCTACCTCCGAGATTTAGACTTTCAAGAGTACAACAAGTGTTCCTGCACCTTCTGCTACTGTTGCTGCAGCGACTTCAGCTTTTGCTGCCATGGTGATCCCTGCCGTTCATTCTCTTCTAACTATTACTGGATCGGTAGCTCCCTCTTCGATTGTGGTTAGATAGCGTCCACTCAGGCAACTACAACTAAGAGACGAATCTGACAAGAAAGTGTCACAACTGTCCCTAATTCCTCGATTGTTTGCTAAAAAAAGGGGGCGTCGATAAACGAAGCGACTCAAAAAAGAGTTGAGGAAGAGGCAAGGAAGAAAGCTACCGAAACGATGGCCGCTGTGGATGCCCGAATTACAGCAAAGGAAAAAGAGGTCGTCCAAGGTGAGCTGATCCGACGGCCTCTAGGTAGAGCTCAAGAAAAATGAGGTCCTTCCCTTGATGTCATTCTGAAGGAGCAGTTTGGTGACGATCGGTCGGTGACCAATAGGGGTGTATCATCCTTTGTCTGCTAGGGCTTAACTCAGAAGAGTGACTTTAAGGTGATGATGAAGCTCAACTAGCTCTTTCAAGAGTTCGGATTGTTTCAAAAACAAAGTCTGAAGGTAATATTTGCATCCTCATCTTTTTTTTTCTTCTCCTTTTTTTAAAAAATGATATTTCTCTTATTTTCATAACTAATAAAAATAGGGCTTTGCCTGTACGGTATGACAGCTTTTGCCCGATTGAAGTGGGAGGATGCCATTCAGCAGCGGAGGGAGGCAGAGGCCGCTAGTGATACGGCTAAAAGGGAGGCTGGGCTTTTAAGGTCGGAGTTAGAGGAGCTGAAGAAGAAAAGGGCCCGGCTAGCCTAAGATCTCTAGACTTGGCAGAGCGAGGAGGAGGTGGGCAGGCTGAGGGGTGAATGCTCACAGCTTGCAACTGACTGCCTTAAAGCTAAAATAGAAAAAGATAAGGCCAACACAGACAAAGATAAGGCTCTGTCAGAATGCGACCTTCTCCGAAAGAAAAGAAATTCCTTGGAGACAGCTCTGACGTAGAAAGAGGTAACTTGGGGCGAAAGATTGGCAAAAGAGTTGGATGCCCAAAAGAATAAGGTCCTTGATCAACTAGGTAAGGCTCAAGGGAGGCTGCTAACTCGATTGATTAATGCAGCCAGGCAGCGCTTTTCTAGAGCTGATCTTGATTGGATGAAGGATCAAGAGATTCTTTTCGATCCTCCGTCCAGCGATGATGAGAACGAGGCCCCTTAGATTGGAGGGACTGAGGGAACGACTGAGGAGGTGCCTTTAACATCACAGGCAGACGTTAGTTTGCCAACCAAGCCCAAAGTTATTCCTCCTCTACCTACAGAGCCTAAAGTCATTATCCCTCTACCAGCTAAGCCTGAAGCTATTACCCTTCTGCTAGCAGAGCCTGAAAATGCCCAACCTTCTGCTGAAACTATTGTAGAGCATGTTTTCGACCAGAATATTGCAACAATAGAGATTGTAGATATAGAGGCTTAGGCTTTTTATTTCCTTGTAATGTTTTTCTTTGTAGTAATTTTCTCCTTCGTTTCTGTAACTTGTACAAACTTTACATATGAATAAAGTTTTATTTGTTTCTCAATCGTGTTTTCATATTGTAATTTTCATTTTAAGTAGGATTTCTCATAAAATTAACTAAGGAGAATAAACAGAATCAACCATATATGAAGGATGTATGCAATCTGCTAAGAAGAATATATAAAATCAATCATGGATAACATATAAAATCGACTAAGGAGAATGCTTCCTGGATTTTAAGATGCTTTTCAAGCATTGCAGTACATAACTCTTAGTATCAAGATCGCTTATTCCGATCGGATTTAAAAGATAAACCTTTCATTCAGGCGTGAGTTATGACTTAGGATTTAGGTGCATGACGTCAGGCGCGGTAAGCAACTTTTCAATCTTGCCCTCAATTGAGGTGTTATCCGATCGGATATAAAGATTAGCTTTATCATAAGAAAGTCATAAATGGCGAATGACCTTTCGATCTTGCATTTACTTGAAAATTTGGCGATTTTATACTCAATTGTAGATTTTTGTATTTTGGGTTTGGGATAGACATCAAACCTAGTGAGTGAGTTAGTGGAGATTAAATAGAGTCGTCTTGCATCTTTGATTCGGGAATGGCATCGAACCTAGCAGGTGAATTTGAAATGGAGAAAAGCCTTTGCATTTTGGATTTGGGATGAGCATCGAGCCTGGCGAGGGAGTCAAACTTATAATGGAGAAAAGCTTTCGTATTTTGGGCTCGGGATAAGCATCGAGCTTAGCAAGGGAGCTGTACCAGTCGAGACTAGATGTGGAGACAAATGGAGTTTTTAGTTTTCACATTTTAGGCTCGGGATGAGCATCGAGCCTAGTGAGGGAGCTTTACCAGTCGAGACTAGATGTGGAGACAGACGGAGTTTTTAGTTTTTGCATTTTGGGCTCGGGATAAGCATCGAGCCTAGCAAATCAGCATTATTATAATACCTCGATCGAATTATGCCGATCAGATTTAGAAAATTCATCAATCGAGATTTCTATTGATTGGAACAAGACAAATAACCTACAAATAAATATCAAACCTAATAATAAGTAGTTGTAAAACATACCTTTTTCAAATATGGAGAAAAAATTTCTTTATTGAATGTCAATTTAATACATGATTATACATGGTACTTCTTGAGTACTTCGACATTCCAACGTCTAGGGATGTCCAACCCTTTAAGGTTCTGAGCCTATACGTGCTGGAGCTTAGAATCTTAGAGATTTCGTAGGGGCCTTCCCAATTTAGCATTAGCTTCCCAACTTGCAAGTCCCGATCGGATGCTTGATCCTGCAAGATGGAGTGTCTGGTCAGACCATACGTTAGCACTCTGAATCTTAGGTTAGTAGCTTTTAGAGAGATAGTATTTAGAGAGAGAGAGTCTCAGATGTTTAATATCTAGAACTCTTACATTTTTGGCTATTTATAGGAGATAAAGGAGGGGTACTTGAGTACCTCGAGGAGTGATAACTGGCAGTTGGAGCAAGTGAGCGGCGACGTGATAGAAAGCATGTGGAAGGTATGGGCACTGACTTGTATCAGTGGATTGACAGGACGTGTTTCCTATCAGTCCAATTGGACATCGTGGCTTTTTTATCTTTGTCTTTTTATTGATGGACTTTGGGCACTACCAAATATTGTTGGGCCGACTTGATTGACCATTTGGAGATATTTTTTTTCATATTTATCATGAAACAAATAATGATGATAATTTTGAGATAATTTATCTTTTTGCAAGGGGCAGATGTTTTTTTTTTATTTTTTTTAAGAAGAAAATACAACTACCAATTAAAAGCAAATAGTTCTTGGGCATAAGGTATCCAAAGAATCATTTCTAAGGATTTCTCCAATACCATCTGAGGGATTTTGATGCCAAGTAAATTGTCTCTCTTGGTTATAAGCCCAACTTGCTAGGAAGTCAGCAGCTTTGTTGGCTTGTCTGTAAACATGGCAGACCTTCACCTGCCAATCCCGAAGAAGAAGGTCTTTGATCCGTAGCATCACTGCACTATAAACTGGGGGAGGCTGATGATCTTTCAAAATACAGGTAACAACACTCACATTATCAACTTACAGAGAAATCTTTTGCCAACCTCTGTTCTAAGCTTCCTGAATACCATAAAACACACCCTAAAGTTCAGCAACAAACGCATTCTTACTGCAGGGGGCAGATGTTAGTGGCACTACTAAATACAGTAATAATTAATTTGTTAAATATATATACATATAGTTAATTATTTAATTTTGGTCAGACGATGTTTGCCATTTTATCGAGCAATCAGGAACCTCAAGAACTTCACATGGATAGAAGAATACCAGCAAGCATTCCAGGTCTAGCACCAAAACGAGGCGAGTTTACATGGCCTTTGATACCGAACTAAAAAAAAAACTCGAAAGGCACTCCGACTTCGAATTGCCACAACCAGCTCATTCAGCCCAGTCGCCACGAGCTCCGATCTTAGGGTATTGAATAGGCTAATTCAACACGCATCTTCCAAAAGTCGACATAAATGTCGCCAACTGGGAGGGACTTATGATAACAACCGAACTTAAAGCTCGGTTCAGCGGTCCATTGTAACCGAGCATATCACTCAACTCGGACTTTCGCAAATCGACCAAAGACCTGAATCATCCGGGCTCTCAAACCAGCCCACAGTTTGGTCAAAAACGTATTCTGAAAATATCTCTACCACGATGGACAAACGGTTACCACTAACCCACATTTTTCTCGAAAATAGCAGAAGATGGGTTATTGGCCGGAAAGAACGAGAACTTTCTCCTATTATCTTCTGCACACGCACCAATCCCTCCTATAAAAAGAGGAAAAACATGTATGAAACGTTTTCAGACTCTTTTACCAGAAATTTGCTTTATTTCACACAGAAATTCTAACTTGACCGTCGAAAATTTTCTAGTCGAAAATCCACTGATCCCGTATTTTATTTTTACAGATGATCACAAAAAATTTGTTGCTTACTTGACCTGTCATCAATAATATTATTCAATTAACACTGATAAATTTCAAAATATTGATAAGAAAAGAAAATATAAATTGTTTGACATTAAAAAGTTCTTTGGCGAATGATGGCGAATGGATGTATCGTAGAGACAAATTACATTTCCTTGACCTTAAAAGAAACATTGAATTTACGAGTTTGACGACAATTTTTATATTTGTTCACATTGATGGTCACGCGCCAGTAAGTAGCGTGGTAAAACACCTCGCCCTCAGTTCCTACGAGGGTGTAAAGGCCACCATTGTCAGTGGCTCAGAGCCAGCAACAAATGTTTTTAACTAAATATCAAACGACGACGTTCTTTCGACTATCATAATGCAATTTGGCATAAGCCCCTCCACTATCGGCTCTGTTAAAATCGCCATCTTCTACTAAATTTTGCCTCGCAAAACTGAAAAGCGAAGGAAAAAAAACATTAAAGGAGAAAGGAAAAATTTACAGAAATTAAAGAAAAAAAGGAACGTCTCTCTTTGTTCTACGCTTTTATCTATGCCTATGTTTGTCTCTCGCATTTTCTTTCGATATTTTTCTGGTTGATGAAGTCCTCTAATCGATCTACTCAATTCTCAAATCCAATAGTTTTCATGTTTTCTTGTCCATTCTAGGGTTTCTTGCTTACGCCATTTTTGCCTGTACTGTATTTTCCTAGGGTTCTTAAACCGAAAACAAACAGAGAAGAAAAAAACTAATATAAAAACGTGTTTGCAGCTTGGGAACTTCACTAATCGAGCTTGTGTATAAAAAAGTGTTTGCAGCTGGGGAACTTCGCTAATCGAGCTTGTGTTCTCTAACTTAGCATTTTGGTAATATTTGTTTTTTTGTCCTTGGCGAAAACCACCAAGATCGGTTTAGAAGTCAAGATCTCTCCTTATTTTTGATGATTCGGGGTGGTCATGACATTAGATTAGCTTATGACTGTTAAGATCGAGCATTGTTGTAATGGTTGTTAGAATTTATAGTAAAAAGGGGGAAAAATTATTGTCTCAAAAATGCATTTCGCCAAGCTCGATGACTCTCCCATGTTTCGCAAGCAGGTTAGTCCTACTCCCCCTTTCTCTTCGTTTTGTTCGTCTAGGAACTGTGACAGAATTGAGGCTTACTTTGTATAGAAACACTCTGTTCTTCCATTTCTTGTTATTTCTTCTAGTGTGAGCTGAATTCTTATCTCGATTGTTGCTGATAAAATAGTAAAGGAAAATTTCTGCTAATTAGGCTGGTGGCGTCCATCTTCTCCTGTTTGTAAAGTAGAAAAATTAACATGGAGGCGGAGCAGCAAAAGCGTGCAATTTGGGTAGTTAAATCAGTTGTTTGATAGATAAGGGTTTTAGTTTCCTGTGATCCTTTATGGCAGTTCTCGATTTATTGGTATGATTAGTTGTAATATCTTGTACCTCTTCGTCTATGGTAACAGTTTGGGAGTTTTAAGGAAAGCCTATTTAATTATTTGTGCTGAATTAATATTGCCATATCGGTAAGAGGTTTGCGTTTGTTTTGGTCATTGATTAACATTTCCAAGGAAGTAACCCAAAGTAGGTTTGCAAATAACAATAAATCTTTATCTATCGACTTGAAAGGCACTGGTGAATCCTTACGTTCATTGCAAGTGACGAATTAGGTTTCGTGCATATTCCCAAAATAACATTGCCTTGTTTATCCCAGTTGATATGGGATCATTTCATTTGCTGTAACCCTCATCTACCCGCAAATGTTTCTGTTTGCTGTCTACAGTCCACCATATATTTCTATCTTGCCAGGTGATGTAACAATTGGTGTCTGAATCAATACTAGTACTAATTTTATGAAACAACTTATTTTTAGAAATTGCGTTAGTGGTGTCAGTTATGCTTGTTTTCAAGTGCAGAATATGTTGGTTTTAAATTGTTCCACTGTAGCAACTTATAGATGCACTATTTGGTGAAACAGATACAATCATTGGAGGAGAGTGCCGAATTGTTAAGGGATAGAAGCTTAAAATTCTACAAAGGATGTCGAAAGTACACGTATGTCCTTCCTTCTCAAACTACTTATTTATGAGAATCTCTTATCTTGGTACTTTATCAATTCCTATAGCAACTAAATCATCATATTTGTTCTGATTGAATCATAAACAGTTAAGATTTAAGTGATCAACCAAATCTCAAATCTTCAATGTAATGAAGTTTCTCCCGCTAAGTGGAATAAGGTGGGAGAAACATGGACACCACACACACACACACACGTTAATGAGGCAGAAGACTTTCAGTTTTTGTGAATTTCTTTTTGTTAGCTATTAAATATGAAGTTCAAAGTTTGTTCCTTTCCTCATCTCTCTCTTGCCCCTTCCTCTACTATTGTGAAAACTATGAGTTGTTTAAGGATTTTTATAAGCATCTTTTCCCCCCCTCTATGTAGTGAAGGACTAGGGGAGGCATATGATGGGGACATTGCCTTTGCCAGTGCTTTAGAAACTTTTGGTGGAGGTCATAATGATCCTATTAGCTTGGCCTTTGGAGGTAATTCTATACATCAGAAATTATGCTGTCAGCAACAACTTCGGTTATTTATTTCTTTTTGTTTCAACTTTTATTTGGTAGGGTACTAGTGGTGGTTGCTCCTAAGATGAATATTGGAAATTTTTTTATGAAATATCTGTATCTGATGCAGGCCCTGTTATGACCAAATTTACCATAGCCTTGAGGGAAATTGGGACATACAAAGAAGTTCTTCGATCTCAGGTAATTGTGTATGCATTCTTGCCATGGATTTGTCAAATATTACAGTAATTTGTTTGTGCTGTAATGGGAAATTGATTGTCAGAAAATCAGTAATACTAGTTCACTAGGTATTTCTTTAATATTTTAAATTGCTGTTTGGGACTGCTTCAGTAGTATTTTCGAAACAGCAAAGCATTTCAACTTGATTTCTTTTTTTGTTTTCTATCCATATGACTCAGCAGAGTTGATTGCACTTCAATAATGTGTACTCATTGTTGTACAATTCTCATATCTTTTGTCTTTATCTTGAATAATTTTCTATTTTGGTGAATCAAGTTACATGTAAAGTATCTTAAGAGAATCTGAAGGAGAATATTGGAAAGTAAACATTAAATTACAGCAAAACACAATTCAACTTGTTGGCATGCCGGTTGAGCTTTGTAGGAAAAGCATTCTTGATGGAATTGAAATGGGCTATCCACAATATATCAATTATCTTTAATTCATAATTCCGGAGGACTTGTCATTTAAAGTTAGTTTCTAATAGAAATGATAATTAGTTCAAGGAAGGATGAGCAATGTTGTGATCTTTCAACTGGAAAGAGTACCTAGTTCCTCTTGATGTGGGTCATTGTTCTGAACTCAATTATAGAGTTGCAGTTTGAAATATTAGTTGTGGAAAGAAACAGAATATGGTGTGACAATTTACATTTATTGGTTTTACTTCAGGCATCAAAATCTTCTTTCTGATAAATTTGGTTGCTTGTGGGTCTGAGATTCTTATTGTTTCGTACTTCAGGTTGAGCACATGCTGAATGACAGATTACTGCAATTTGTCAACATTGATCTGCTTGAGGTCAAGGTATTGTGAATTGCCAATTCTTGCCACGTATGATAATGCATCCTGGGGGAAATATCTGGCAATGGAGTTTATGCGGAATATTCTGCAATACTGTGACTAAACTGCTTCCTTATTTGATCTTCATTATTATAGGGAATATTTGGTTGTAGACTATAGTCTATTTGGTAATACTTCCAGTGAATCTGTCTGTGAAGGGTCCATATTCTCCAAGCTCCTTTGATTTTCTCACTCAGTGTGCTTGTGTGAAAGCTTGGCGATCCTCCTTTAATGGTCATTTTAATACCTATATATGTGCCAGTTTTCAATCCAATAATATCCTTTTTATTTGCTATTATATGATCTTCACTTTATGCAGGAAGCAAGGAAGCGTTTTGACAAGGCTAGCCTTCTTTATGATCAGGTTCTATCCTCTTGTTAGATTGCTCATAATTATCTTATTGCAGTTTGTGAGAAAACACACAATGGAATTAAAATTCTATATTCAATTAATTAAAAGCTAAGTTTACACTCCTATTTATACAAAGAAAAGCAACCAAATTAATAATTATAGTTCCCTAATTAGCTCCCTAAATTGCTTCCTAAATTGCTCCAATCACTTTACATTTATATTCTAACACTCCCCCTCAAGTTGGAGCATAAATTTTAATTATGCTTCACCTTGTTACAAATTTATTTATTTATATAAACTTTAAAACATAAATCCGAGTTTCAAAACAAAATGGAAAACAAATGCGAAATCCTCTCCAAACGAAGTCTACTAATAACCCATGCCGTAAGCTTCAACCCAAAACGGAGATCAAGTGCAACTCTCTCCAAACGAAGCCTAAACAAATAACCCATGAATAGGCTTCAACACGAAACGAAGATCAAGCGCAACTCTCTCCAAACGAAGCCTACACATATCCTGTCATATAGACTTCAAAACAAAATGGAGAATAAGTAAAACACACTTTCCAAAACAGAAGCAGAAATCACAAAATAGGAACACCAAGAACCAGCCACAAACATTTAGAAGCAGCAGAGGCAGGGGACAAAACTGACACTACACCCATGCCGGAACAGAAGCAGAAACCACGAAGCAGAAACACCAAGAACTAGTAATCACACCTAAGAAGAAGCTGGGGAGCAGATCTTCGAAGAAGCAGAGGACAGCCACCACCGAGAGGGAAGACCACCGGAAAAGGACACCGGAAATGGCCAGGTGACGCTGGAGGTGAAATCGGAGGACCACCGGACGCTGGACGCTCTTCCACTCGCCTGCGCGTGAAGACGGAGCGGATTCTTGTGGTGGCGCGTGAGGGCCACTCTCCGGCTTGATGGTCGCCGTATTTTGTGGAGAGGCCGGAATGACGCCTGTGCACCTTCCGATGTGGGCGGTGAAGCAAAACGATCACCAGATCCAGTGACCCAAGACTGGACAAAATCTTCAACCAAACATGAAAAACCCAGGGAACCCGGAAGCCCCAGAAAATCCATCAGAGAGCCCAAGGCTCTGATACCATGTGAGAAAACACACAATGGGAATTGAAATTCTATATTCAATTAATTAAAAACTAAGTTTACACTCCTATTTATACAAAGAAAAGCAACCAAATTAATAATTATAGTTCCCTAATTAGCTCCCTAAATTACTCCAATCACTTTACATCTATATTCTAATACAGTTATAATTTCATCTGCATCTAAATGTTAATTCTGAAGTCCTATACTCGAAGTATAAATATTTGTAGTTTTCAAGAGTTCTAGGTATACAAGAGCACTGGACTCTGATCTTGTAAACCTTTGCATGGTTTAGATTTCTGCGAGTACAGAACTAGTGCCTTGTTGAATTGTATTGAGAAGTTTAGTCATATAATTATTTGCATAAGGATCGCTTAAAAATCACTTTTTAGTTTCATTAGATTCAAATATAATATGGTGAAAAACGTTCTGGATATCAAACTTGTCAGCAATTCATGTCTAAACAGTTAAATTATCTTCAAAACCCTGCTTCTTGCTATGCCAGGCTCGTGAGAAGTTTCTGTCATTGAGGAAAGGCACAAAGACCGATGTAGCTAGTCTGTTAGAGGAGGTACTGTGTAACATTTGTTTTTTTATTTTGCACGTGAACACAATTTTTGTCCATATTTGTCCTTTGTTTTTCAGCTTTCTTATATAATTTGCTATATATCAGGAGCTTCATACTGCAAGGTCAGCTTTCGAGCAAGCTCGTTTTAATTTAGTAAGTAAAATCCAAACTCAAAATAGCTGGTCTATCTATAATTATTTTTTCCTAGTAAATTTCCAGATTAAGCTGTAGTGTAGTTAGCATCTTGCTCTTCATGTAGGTGACAGCACTTTCTAATGTTGAAGCCAAAAAGAGATTTGAATTTTTAGAGGCTATCAGTGGGACAATGGATGCACATCTTCGTTACTTCAAGCAGGTACATAGCATGGTGGACTTATCTGCTCTGCAACATGCTTTGTCAAATATGTCCTTATGACAGACCTTTTATTTTATGTAGGGATATGAGTTGTTGCATCAAATGGAGCCATATATAAATCAGGTTTGACATGTCACTGGCTTTGTATTGCAAGCAATACTTGCATCATCACGTTGTGAAATATATAATACCCTGTTATTTTCCTTAGGAGAACTCTGCTAAATCCCGTTATTTTCCTAGGAAAAGTCTGTTCTGGCTTTCTCTGAATATTACCGTGAACCAAAAGTTAGTAGTTGAAAGAAAATATGGGAGATGAATCAACGGCACATCACTATTCGTTAGCCTTTGTTGTCATAGCATAGTAAGCAGTGCATTACCCAATGATAACTAAGAGTGAAGTTAGGAATTGTTAGTAGACAAATTGGAGGTTTTAGATCGATATGTTAAAAATTGGAGGTTTTTGAATCCCTAACTGTAAGGTTGGTCAGTGCAATTTTCTTAGATAAGGCATTGTTAGTAGAGAAAATGTCGATTTTGGGTTGATATGCTGAATCATCTATACAGAGGAGCGACAAGGCTTTGCTATTTCAGGGTTATGTCGATGCATAAATTTTATTTACTCTTATGTGCCTAGAAATGTTGGGTATGGTTGTCGACTAACTTGTTAAAACTGTACAGTTTTGTGGTCCCAGAGGTGGCAGATTGGTTACAAAATTTTGTGGGTCAACCAAAATATTCTAAATAAGAGTTTGCTTTCATTCATTTTTTCATCAGAATAACACATCGCTTCTTTGCAGGTTTTAACTTATGCTCAGCAATCAAGAGAGAGGTCAAACTATGAACAGGCGGCTCTCAATAAAAGGATGCAAGAGTATAAGAGGCAGATTGACCGCGAGAGCCAATGGTCCTCTAATGGCTCTAATGGATCACCTAATGGAGATGGTATTCAAGCAATTGGTAGAAGTTCTCATAAAATGATAGAGGCAGTAATGCAATCTGCTGCCAAGGGGAAGGTGTTAAAATTGTCCTTTTAACTTTGCTTTTGGATGGAGAGATTTGTATTGATAATGTTTAAATTTTTCTTGATCAATCAGATTCATAAATCTAGGTTAGGCTTACAAAGATGCAAACTTTCTTTGAATTCGATTAGGAATACCTGTAAATAGATGTTGTTTCCGAGCCATCATATATGTCCTGGATTATATTTTTGAATCTAATAAGAAATGGTTAAAGTTTCACAGAAGCAAGATGAATTAAAACCTTTAAATTCCTTATTTGAGATTTCTTTCTTGGGTCTTTAATTGTGAAAGATGTTGCTTTCAGGTTCAAACCATCAGACAAGGTTATCTGTCAAAACGGTCCTCAAACTTACGAGGTGACTGGAAAAGAAGGTTTTTTGTTCTTGATAGCAGAGGAATGTTGTATTACTATCGTAAACAATGCAGTAAATCATCTGTGAGTACTTTATAGGAGCAAAAAGTTAAAATGTAGACTGTTCTTTATTTTTATTTTTATTTTATTTTTTCCCTTTTTCTTTTTACCTTTTTAGCATCATTTCAATTTGTTTATAGGGTTCTGGAAGTCAACATTCTGGTCAAAGGAATAGCTCTGAGCTTGGATCTGGACTCTGGAGCCGCTGGCTGTCTTCTCATCATCATGGTGGTGTGCATGATGAAAAATCCGTTGCCCACCACACTGTGAACCTTCTTACATCAACGATCAAGGTTGATGCTGATCAGTCAGATCTGCGGTTTTGCTTTCGGATTATTTCACCAACAAAGAACTACACTTTGCAGGTATGATGTAAGGTGTAGCTTCTTACTGTTTGAGTTTAGGTTATACTATGTTCCATGAAATTACCATTGATAGTTTTGCTGGGTAGGGGTGAACGAATATTCATTTGGGGTTAGGTTTGCAGCATAGATCCTTAATGATGTTTATTTATGCTTGTCAGTGCAGGCAGAGAGTGCACTTGATCAAATGGATTGGATAGAGAAGATAACAGGGGTCATCGCTTCTCTACTCAGCTCCCAGTCTCCTGAAAGAGTAAACTTTCAATAGTATTTCCACCATTATATATTTCTAATTACTAGCCATTTTGATAGTTTGCAATTTGATTTCAGTGTCTTCCAGCTGGTCCCATGGGAAGCAGTCATCACCGATCTGCTAGTGAGAGCAGTTCCTTTGAAAGTGCTGACTTTGATCACTCTGCTCTTGATGAATTTACATCTGAGAGGAGCCTTGCTGGCACATATCATGACCGGCCATCAAGAATATCACAGCAGCAGCGTTCCAGTGCAGAGAAGCCAATTGATGTTCTGCGAAGAGTTTGTGGGAATGACAGATGTGCTGATTGTGGTGCCCTAGAGCCTGATTGGGCATCCCTAAATCTTGGTGTTCTTGTTTGCATAGAGTGTTCCGGTGTTCACCGTAATCTTGGTGTACATATATCAAAGGTAACTATTTATTCTAATTATTCAGCCTCCACATTGTTGCTTTAAGCAACTTTTGCAATCCTTGAGGCAGTCATGCCGTACCAATAAGCTTTGAAAAGGGCGTTTAATAAACTGGGCACTGTGCATTAATGGTGTGTGCTGAGTGCTTTGCAATTTGCATCAAGTACATAATTTTTGTTCGGTTCAAAGATTGCCGCTTAGATTATTTACTGGCCTGAAATTTTCTATATCCTATTTATTTACATGGGAAATTTAAGCTGGCATTCATTAAAATATACTGGAAAGATATGTGAATTTGAAAGGTTTTGAACTCATGTAAAATAATTGTATTGTATTTTTACTGGATTGTTAGAGGACAAAATTTGAAGAGGTGCATTTGTTATGTTGATGTTTCTCCTCTTGTTTCCTGTTATGTTAATGTTTTTCTTTTTGGTGTTTGTTGTTTGTAATTTCAGGTAAGGTCCCTCACTCTTGATGTGAAAGTGTGGGAACCTTCTGTTATAAATTTGTTTCAGTCTCTAGGAAATACCTTTGCCAATTCAGTCTGGGAGGAGTTATTGCAGTCAAGGGGTACCTTTCAGGTTGATCTCATCCCTACAGGGTAAAGAATCCTCTTCAAAATCTAAATAAAATTTCCTTTTATCACCATATTAGATTGACTTTATTATTGATTGCTAAAGTTGCTCAATATTCTGCTGATGAAGGCCATACAAGACTGATAAGTCACAGCTGCATTTTATTGGCAAACCCAGTCCTGGAGATCCTATATCAGTAAAGGAGAAGTTTATACATGCAAAGGTTTGGTTGTCTAACTTCTAGCCTGGTTTTGACTTTGATCGTCTTTTAATTGGAAATAATTACTCTTGGTTTAATTGACAGCATGTGTCTAGTTAGTTTATGTATGCTTTTGGATTCAAGTCATATCTTCTCATTTGATTTGGACACAAATTTTGACTTTCACAAAAGTTTGCGCCTGTTTAATAAATTTGTATTTCTCCTTATCTTGCTCTACCACCTCCACCCTTTTGTGTGTGTGAGAGAGAGAAGTTCAGTACGATTAACCATTTGGCTGCCTATCGCAATATATGAACCAATATTTATTTGAGGTTGCTGCGTAGGTGACAATAGCAGAGATGAATTTGCTGCATACTGGTTGCTGATTTTTTTTTCAAAATAAATTGTTGGAACTGAAATATTCCTTTCATTTTTTATTTCTTTTTTCTCAGTATGCAGTAAAGATGTTTGTTCGCAAGCCAAGAGATGGTCAATATCCTCATTCAGCAGTGCAACAGATTTGGGAAGCTGTTCGGGCAAATGACAAGAAGTCTGTATACCATCTTATCGTTAATAATGACGTTGATGTCAATGCTGTGCATGGGCAAGCATCTTGTAGCTCCTCTTCTCTAACCCTTGCTAAAGTTATGTTACTGCAAGAGCACACAGGTCTTGAGCAGTGCTCTAGTTGCTCAACAGGGAATTCATTGGACAGGTCCTCCACTAGCTCTTTAAATCTAGCAGGTACAGGTGAAGGGCAGATCTTGGAGGATCTAGATGGATGTTCCTTGCTTCACCTTGCATGTGAAACTGCAGATATTGGCATGTTGGAACTCCTTTTACAGTATGGTGCAAATATAAATGCAACAGACTCAAGTGGTCAAATGCCACTGCACCGTTGCATTTCTAGAGGTCGAGCTGCATTTGCCAAATTGCTCCTTTCAAGGTGACTTTGACTGGTTCTTGCTCCGTCATGATGTTTAGAAGTTTATTATGATGCTTCTTTCTCTATTTGCATAGTTGTTTTCATATATATATATATATATGACTTCCCTTTTTCTGACAGGACATAAAAAACAAAGGTTAAGGATATTGGTTTTTATGATAATGACATGTCTCAATTGCAGGGGAGCAGATCCTCGGGCAGTCAATGGGGAAAACAAATCTCCTCTGGAACTTGCAATGGAGTCAAATTTTGCCGACAGTGAGGTCCTTGCTATATTATCAGACTCAAACGGTTGACATGCTGAAACCAAAGGTTAATGATTAAAGGCCAACGACAATGAGTTTGGGGAATTGATGATAGGTTAATGGTTTTTCTGCAAGTATAATTTATAAGTTGAAGAGTTGATTCTCCATAGAAAGTTGTGAGCAGCGTTTGAAATAGAGGGGAGAGGTGGGTCAGCATGCCTGACCCATGGGCATGGGCATATATTGCAAAATTAGTCAAGTACTACAGGAATTGTATTTTACAGTGCCCCAAATCTTAGCTGAGAGCTGCTTGTTGAGAGCTTTGAGCAGAGGGGCTATTGTGATGTGTTTTTGCTTATAATCAGCTTTATTTGGTTCTTTCTTGTGGTGGAGCTGTGAGGATTTAGTTTGGGACAATATGTATTTTTGTACATTGGTTTATTTTAGTTGAGCGTTCTCGTCGTTGCTGTAAGCCTTGAAATTCCACCATAACCCACCAACCAAGAAAAAAGGGGCAATAGGTTGTGCATGCTTTCATCTTTTTGCCACGGGGATATTGGATCCTCGATGCTCTATGGGATGTAAATGTAAGAACTGCCTATCTCATTGCGGTATCGTGATATCTGTATTGTAAAAATTGTATTTTTCTCTAATTTATTTGGTTCAAGGAGAGCAGTTTGGCTTTGAAGTTTTCGTGTTGGAATCAATTTTTGATGCAGTTAATTTATGATCATTTTAATTACTTTATTTTACGGCATATGCATTTTTCTTTTGTCCTTTTTCTTTTTGTATGCTTGTATCAGCGAAGCAAAATGGCTGCCAAGTGAAAATTTGCCCTTAATTTAGTTTAAAAGTTAATTGAAATGAATTTTTATTTAATCAGCGTATGGAGCTAAATTACCATATCAAAGAAGGTGGGGTTGTTTTGCTTCATTTGCCCAATTTATTCTATCAATTTGGGTCTAATGTCGATGTCTCGAACTAGGGATGCAATGACTTGAATTTTTTTTTTTTTTGGGTTTTCGATCCGTATTTAATCAATGGAGAGTTAATAAAAGGATTTGGAATGGATACAAATATAGTTCAAAATTAACCAATTGAGTATTCGTTACAAAGTCAAAAATTTTTTTAGTTATTTTTTAATGTATATTGATTTTATTATGATTTATATTTATATTTAAATTTATTAATTTCGATGTTTATGGATGCGGTTTAATTATAAATTTATTATTTGTATTTTTTTGATTTTGTATTGATTTTTTTTTTAATTTTTGGAAAAATTATTGATAATTAGGTACTAAATAGTATATTAATATCAATAATAAGATTTGCATCGGGTGCAGATAGTGTAATATTAATTTTAAATAGATACAAATAAGATTTAAAATTTAAGTATTAGACGGATCCAATATGGATATGATAACTATCTCTAGCTCTTCTTTTACGTGCCACTAATTTTGGCAATCCAAAACAGGCGTCCAATTCATGATGTTATAAAGAAGGATGGTTATAATCAAGAAAATTCCAACAAAGCTGCACTCGATTAGTAAAGTTGTTTTGTTTTAAACAAAAAACTATATTATTACTACTATTAATTAAAAAAACAAAGAAAAGAAAAAAACGTGTAGTGCAAATGCAAAGCAATTATTCTGGTTCTGGTATGAAAAAGCATAAAACTTTACTAATCCCACGATGAGACAGCACATTTATATCATAATCAATTCAATTTGATGACCTTTTTCATTTAAGAAAAATTACTTTTTTTTAATAATATATTTTTAAAAATTATTTATAAAAATAAGATGTATCATAAACTATTTACAATTTTAGAATTTCGATACGAAATCGCTTCACGTGTAATAGTTTTGTTAGAAAACTGTCGATGGCATGAAAATTTTTCACTGAAACTGTTGATAAATACAACGGTTTCAGAATTTAAAACCGCTGTATCTGTCAGCGATTTCAGTAAAAAAATTTTTTGCGTCCCAATCATTCCGACCTCCAATTATTCTCTCGATGAAATATTTTTTGCTTTGCTTTGCCCTTATAAATACTGTTGTATTATTTGTCAATAAAATAAATTAATTAGATATATTATGTTTTAATTTAATTATTTACGTTATTAAATTATTTTCAATTTTCATTTTGTATTAATATTATGATATTAATTTTAATAATAATTATTTAAATTTACACAATTTATTTCATGAATATTATCAGTATAATGGAAGTCACTATCCTATAGACTTTCAGATTGTATAGACTGACTATAATCAATTTCATTAAGCAATTGATAATGATCTACCTCGATATTTTCTTTTTGCAGTGCTTTACTTGTTAATTCATATTCGTGGCCATACGAGGGTCGACTAGCTCCTGCACCTCCTTCACCAACTAAAAAAATTAATTCAACCAAGTTGTAATCATCATATCTACTCAAATTATCATAAATTGCATTTACGTTGTAAACATCCGCCAAATCGATCGATGTCCAACATAACGATTCTCGATTATATATTGAACTTTTGTAAATAATTCTGAAAATCACATCGTTGATACCTAAACCCAATTTTACGTGAATTTTATGGACTAATTCAGGAAGAGTCGGTTTGTCCTTAAATCTCAATCTCCTTGTAATGGCATTTGGACCGCATACATCATATTGAAAATCCGATGGTCCAACATTAATTTTTCCTTCCATATGCAAATAAAAGTCAGTATACATCGATATCTTTTAATTACCTACAAGTTAATAAAATATTAAAATAAATAATTAATAATTATTATAATAACAATAATATTTTAACAATAATAATAATAATAATTGTAATAACATTAGCAATAATAATAATATCTACATTAATAATTTAATTATTACAACAACAATAAATTAATAAATAAAATCCATATCATTATACAAGCAATCTAAAATTTAACATATAAAATTACAAATAAAAATGTATAAAATTTTACCAACCTTTTGAAATAATACTGAAAAAGTATTATTGATCCGAAACAAATATATTATCTACATTTAAGTAGAGAGTTTTAAATATAAGAATTAAGAGAAACTGAAAATTTAAGCAAATGAAGCAAAGAAAATTGAGCAAATGAAAACGAGTGGAGAGTATTTATAAGGACAGAGCAAAAAATATTTTAACGAGGGAATAATTGGGACGCGAAAATTTTTTTCACTAAAACTGCTGACAAGCACAACGATTTCAGAGTCTGAAACCGTTGCCAGTGGTAGCGATTTCAGACTCTAAAATTGCTGTACCTGTCAGTGATTTCAGTGAAATTTTTTTCATGTCGCCGACAGTTCTATGACAAAATCGCTACATCTAGAAGCGATTTCATACTGAAATCTTAAAATTGTAAATAGTTTCTGACACATTCTATTTTTATAAATAATTTTTAAAAGAGTATTATTAAAAAAATCTTCCTAAATAACTAGAACTTCAATTTATTATAATGCTACTAATTTGTAAATAAATTATTTGGTAAAATTTAAGGAATACACAAAATTAAAATCTATTTTATTCATTATAAAGACCATATTTTAGATAATTATATTAATAAAAAAATCATTTCAAGTGAAATTCATACGGTATTCACAGATATACATAATGTATATCCCGATGTATAACCTTAATCACTGTTAGATCAATATAAAAATTATATTTTAAATAATTATATTAATAAAAAAATTGATTTCAAATGAAATTTATAAGGTAAACATTGTATATCTCAATGTATATTTGCAACAAGTGTCATATCAAGGTTAAAACTATATTTTAAAATAAATATATTAATAAGAAAAATATTTTGACATTTGGGTATACAATGTACAACTTAAGGAATGTCAATAAACAACTGTTAGATCTACACAAAAAAAATATCATTTTTTTATAAACATTTTATAAAAAAAGTGATAGCAACTAATTTTCAATGAAAAAAGAAAACTAAAAAATGTTAACAGCATATAACTACAATATAATAACTATTCATAATATTATATATTAGAAAGGAATCGTTTATAAGAATATTACTTGTTAAAAAATCAATGATCGAAAATGGATTTAAAATTCAGTAATAATTCAAAAATCGTAAATAAATTTGAACTAATCAATTTGCAATTTATAGTTTTAAGAAATTGAGATATGAAAAAGGGTAAAATGAGAGAAAAATGGAAAAATTGTTAGAAAATAATAACACATAAAAAAATTGAAAAAATATCATACAAAAATAAAAAGAATTTAAATTAAAATTGAAAAATAAAGAATTGAAATTTTCTTGAAGAGATTATTATAAAAAAATAAATTAAAAGGAAATAGCATTGATGATAGTTAGAAATGAGGAGGGCAAACATAAAATCAGCTTTTTTTGCGTGGCATTTTATCTGGAAATTAATTTTTTGCATTTTTAATGTGGTATTTAAGTAGATTCATATGTATGGAATATATTTTTAAATTATATTATATTTAAATTAATTGCAATTATAAAAATATTTCATGACCAAATTTGCTGCATTCGTGGCAATTCAATTCGAAAACCTTTTGATGAATTTTTTTTTAACTGCCAACTTTGCACAATAAATTCCTTTTTAAAAAAGCCAAAGTTTGCACCAATTACTGGAGTTTTATGTCCACGGTCCAGATCTTATTAAAAAATTAAACGAACGATCAAGATGTACAGAATCCTCCTTGTCGCACACGGTTCGATGTTTCGCTTTCGGCCTCGTGACAGGGATATAGACATTCAGACAATCCTTCAGTTGACGTGGCGTTGGACCCCACTTCTGCTTCTCTGAATGGCGGGAACCCAGTTCTGTCCTCCGGAAAAACCCAGATTTTCTTTTCTGGCAAAAATATATTTTATGTCTAATTTTTCTTAAATAATCGAGTAAAAAATTCAAATGAATAATTTCACAAAACTCCGAAGCCCAAATAATTTGCTTTTTCTTTTTTCATACGTATTGTGCAGTGTATGTGTATGGGGGAGGCAGAAGGGGGCGGAGTGAGTAGTAGTAGCTGACTCTGACTAGCTGTGTGACTCGTGACTTGTGAGTCTGCTCCTTTGTTTGCCCATTATTTGTGAAGTTGTCTTCTCGTTCTTGTTAACGAGAAAAAACTCTTTTTTTTTATAAAGAATCACTCCTCTCTTTCTTGAAGCTGCGAGAAAAAAAAAGATTGTATTTTTGTGTTTTTCTTTGTGCTGTTTCTTGTTTGCTCATTCATTTTTACCCCAATGTGCTTCATTGAGATTGTATGGGAGCATCGACATCTGGGCTTTCAGATTCCTGAGATTGTTGAACGAATGAGAATCCATGACGTTATGACTCTCTAGCGTCTTTCTCTTCAAGATTTTGAGTTGAAAATTCGATTTTTATCCTCCAGAGTTCAGAATCTTCTCCATCTCTTCCTTGGGTTTTCTTATTAGCTCTTGGTTCTGCCTCTTCCTTGAAAAAGCTTGAGTTTTTTTTGGATAAAAATCTGCTAGTTCTTGTTTTTTAAGCTCCACTGGTGTGGAAAAAAACTTAACCTTTATCATGGAGTCTTTGATTTTGTAGCAAGAGGATGTAGGTCTCGGTGTTATTTTGGCTTTGAGCTTTACTTTCATTTATAGGCTTTGAGCTTTTACGGTCCTATGGAGAAAAGAAGATGCAGTACCCAACTTAGTGGCAAAGTTGCAGCTTTGCTTTTCCTGTTGAGTTTTTGCATTAATTTCACATATGTACAGTGCCAACAAAATAGCACAAGGCCATCCCAGTTCAGCAACGGATTAAAGAGAATCCTTCTCAGCATCATTTTAGGGGTTATAACAGGATTGACTGGAGCCATTCTTTGTGCTTATACCGTCCGTTGCTTGATTCGTTATATGAACAGAACTCCAATCCTCAAAGGCCCTGTTATATTCTCCCCAAAAATTGCTCCTAAAACTCTTCAATCAGCTCTCTCAAGAGAAAACCAGCTTCTGGGTTCCAGCTCAAATGGGAAGTACTACAGAACAGTTCTAGACAATGGGCTTATAATTGCTGTGAAAAGGCTTGAACCATTTGAGAGTGGTTCCCCAGAGAGGCAGAACAAGTCAGTGAAGAGAAAGATACAACGAGAGCTAGAAAGCTTAGCCAGCTTAAGACACAGAAATTTGATGAGTTTAAGGGCTTATGTTAGAGAATCTGATAGGTTCTCTTTAGTATATGATTATGTCCCAACAGGAAGTCTTGCAGATGCAATGAATAGAGTAAGGGAAAATCAGTTGCCGCTTGGATGGGAAGTTAGGCTTCGAATTGCAGTTGGGGTAGTTAAAGGGCTTAGGTATCTTCACTTTGAATGTGTCCCTCGGATTTTGCATTATAACTTGAAGCCTACAAATGTGATGTTGGATGCTGAGTTGGAACCTAAGTTGGGTGATTGTGGTTTGGCTAAGCTCATGCCTAATTTGGATAGAACTACTTCTGGTTACAACGCTCCTGAGTGTTTCCAGAATTGCAGGTAAATGGATTTTCCATCTAAACTACTTATTGTTTTTGTGCATTTTTTATTTTCATCTTTCTATGCCTTCCACAACTTCATTTGATTAAGACCATTCTTGTAATCACATTGGCATTGGATTTTATTCATAGTTTCTATTCTAAGCTTTATTTATTTGTTTTAAGGCAATTGGGTGGCAAAGAAAAGAACTTCATGTTTCTTTTCTAAATATAGAAGTAACTTTGTTAAAAATTCTTGATTTTTCTTCAAAGGCCAGAATCGTTTCCTACCAATTTGGTAAGAGAGTAGAAGAAATTAGAGTTCTTTTCGTTTCCCTTGCTCCATTTTAGCAACCGTACGACGTGTGAACTCTCGTTAGATTTATGGAACTTGAATAAGTTTGATTCTTTCCATAATTAACATCCATTAATGTTGTACTTCAAAGCTTGGGTCAGTTAAAGTTAGAGACGTTTTTCCTCTACACCATTAGAAATGCTTAAAGCAATGGTTTTTAATGAAGAAGATTACCCCTAACTGAATTGGGAATGTATTGAATTATGTATTGGTCAGTTAATGAAGAAGCGGCCCTTATGCTTTAAATGATGTCATAATAAAGGTAATTTTCCTCAATTTGTGCTAGGTACACTGATAAGAGTGACATCTTCAGCTTTGGGATGATACTGGGTGTTTTACTAACTGGAAGGGACCCAACCGACCCATTCTTTGGAGAAACAGCAAATCAAGGTAGTTTAGGTCGATGGCTTCGACTTTTGCAGCAGGCAGGGGAAGCAAGGGAAGCGCTAGATAAAAGCATTCTTGGGGAAGAAGTTGAGGAAGACGAGATGCTAATGGCAGTGAGAATTGCTGTTGTTTGCCTATCAGATTTGCCAGCGGATAGGCCTTCAAGTGATGAGCTTGTCCTCATGTTATCTCAACTGCACAGTTTTTAACAGAAATGTAAGTACATTCACAAAGCTGCAGGCAGCAAAATTTTGGAACTTTGATTTTTGTGGTCTGCAAAATCTTGTGGGGTTTTACCTATTTGCAAATTGTCAAAAGATTATGGCTTTTTTTGTTTAACCTGCAAAAGCTTGTATATTTTCTAATGATGTCTGAGGAGACTCTCATAATCAAAGCCTTTTACAGGTTCTTAACATGAAAATATATGTGTCTGTGTTCGAGCTCGAGATTTAGCAAGCCTGTTAGGTACCTGAATGCATAGTCATCTGCACTAATCTGTGAAGGGAGTCAAAACGTAAGAGAAGAAACTGTTTTATTCGATGACCAACCTTGTGGGACAGAACTCTATTATTGTGTTGTTCAACTAATGATGGTGGGTTTTGTTGGCTATGTTTTAATGGACAACTTTTTGGATTTCACTTTCCTTTTTACAATGTGAAATCATGCCCATGCGGATCTCTTCTTATCCAGTTGGCCATATGATGTCTACTTTTAAACTTTGTTGCAGCAGATTAAAAATTATTCAAGATGGTTACACTTTTCACGTTGAGCTTCTTGAATCTGTGACTACTCAGCAGGTAATTTGTTCAGTTGTGGACATGCATCTCTTGTTGGACAAAACTAAGCATAAGGTGTGGCATGTAACACCCGATAGCCGGATATTGGTCCGAGTACCGGTGTCACACTACATTACGGTGGTTCATAAATTATCATTAAATTATCCATCAGTAATATTCAATACTTTAACCATTCAGTCGTGGGTCCCACATTTTAAAAATATCTTATTAAATAATCTATAAAAATTTGGGCAGCATAACGGTTGAAATCCAAATTCTGCCTTCCTGCAATAGTCACAAAACACTCCCAAAAGGTTCACAATATCCAACTCAACCTTCACAATCTCAATATATACTCCACAAGATCAGCCAAGTACAGAACAACAGTCATTTCCAATAAGTTTACATATAACCATACATACATACAGTACATAACATATGTATAAGTCCAAAACTATATACAGTCCAAAAACTAGCCATGTTGTCCTACAAGGCAACATTTATATGCACAGTCTTCACAAAACCACCAAAAATGTTGAATCCTTCTAACACTGGTTTCCTTCCAGCACGAACTCGGTCTCTGTCTCCTGCGTGCAGTACAAAACCACACGCTAAGTACAAAAGTACTTAGTGGTGAACATAAACTTAAAACCCCAGAATTTCACTACAGTTCATTCACGTATTCTCCATAGTTGTATTTCATTATTAGACAAACATTTTTCGATTAATTTCTAAATGTCACTTTTATTGACAAAATTACTATTTTACCCTTACTTGATAAATTCATTCTCAATTATAGTTTTTCAAGTTTTATTCTCAAATTCTATCACTTTAACTTGAATTTTTCACTATAGGGATAAATTTTCACTTTAGTCCCTAAAGTTTCAAATATGCACTTTTGTCCTACTTTCTTTGTTCATCAGTTCTTTTAGACTTTTACTCTTATTTTTCAGTATGCTTTTATCCCAATAGTAGTTTATTCTTGCTTTTCAAGTTTCACATTTTTACCCATACAGTATCTTTAGTCAATACAGTATTTTAATACTATTGCTCATACAATATCTTTTTATATTTTAGTCAATATAGCATTTTAATTGTCTTGCAGTCAATACAATATTTTAATATTCTTGCAGTCAATACAGTATTTTAATACTCTTGCAATCAATACAGTATTTTAATATTCTTGCAGTCAATACAGTATTTTAATACTCTTGCAGTCAATACAGTATTTTAATACTCTTGCCCATAGTATAACGTGAAAATGTATCATTAATTAGGATGAGCAGAACTATGGACCCTATAGGTCCCAGTACTCCAGTAATATCAATTATGCACATATTATTTTTCTTTCTTTTTCTTTTTCTCCAAACACGCTAATACAGACGTCCTCCAAACACTCCAATACAGATGTCCTCCAAACACTCCAATATAAACGTGAAACCATATCAAGGTTACCACTATGCAAGTCGCCATGACTTGCTACCGCGGTTACAGAAATGTCCCTATGGCTAGCCATGTACATCCTAATTTCTGATTTCACACATAATACTAAGGGCAAAATACAATTACAATTTAATACAATTTACAATAATGCATCATTACCGATTCATGGTAATAATTAGTCTACATTATTAAAACAGCCTCAGTATTTCAAATATACCAGTTTTTCAATTAAAACAATTTCATTTCATTTATTTTATTTATTTATTTATTTATTTATTACTTTCTTTTCCAATACATGCTCCTTACATGTCATACAAATCAATTATATTATATTTTGCATTTATTCCGATTTATATCTTAAAATTTTACAATTTTTCTTAAGGTCCCTATTCGGTTACCTTATTCCAATTTCCTTATAAATTATATTTTCTACTCAAATTAATCACACTAAACATAAAATCATCTATTTTTCATTTATTTCAATTTAATCCGAAAAATTTCATTTTAGTCCCTAATTTTTTTTTAACCGAAATTTTCCCTAAAATTTAACTTGCCTAAATTTTAATTAAATACCATAATTTCACTAATTAATCTTCTAATTGCACAATTCCAAGTCCAATTTCATAATTAATTCGTAATTAATAATTAACCTAAATTTTCTCTAATTATATATACAACATATATATTGTGAAATTAAAGGGTTTAAAATTATTCACTTACAAAATCACACAACAACTTTGTCTTTTCCCTTATTTTTGGTTGGTTTGCTTCCCTCTCCTTGCTCTTCAATTGGCAGAAATTTCATGGCCAAAATCACCATAGATTAAGTCAAATTTTTGCTCACATAATACTCACAATACTATAATTAATACTTAATTACTCTAATTATCAAATAAAACTAAATTTTTCCCAACTCACCAATTTATCCACTTGAAGAATTAGACTTTATTCACCTTCTTTCATCACCATAGCAACCAAAGGTGAAGGGAAGCAAGATAAAATAATTTAATTGAGATTATAGTTGGAAAATTTTAGCAATTTAGCTTAGAAAACAAAGAAAAATGAAGAAGAAGAAGATGAAGAAGATGAAGCCACGGCAACAAGGAAAAGAAATGGTCTTTGACCGGCCAAAAGAAAGAGATAAAAATCTCTTTTGCCACAATTAATGATACACCCACTTTAGGACAAAAGAAATTAAGTCCTAAGTGGGTCTAATGTTATATGCCACCATTTAATTGGTCAATACACTTTTAGTTATCAATTTTTTAATAAAAAATATACCAAAAATTTCTAAAAATATTAATTAGGCCATGCTTAAAATTTCGGGTCAATCCAAGGTCGTTTCGATATCAAACTAGCCCCGAATGTAAATTTTAATCAGTCCGAAAGCTGAATTTTCAAAGTCTTCAAAAAATTCATTTTATCATTCCAAAAATTCATATACATAATTTCTAGTCAATTGGTGTAATCGGAATAATTTTATGAAGTCCAGGGAATATTTTTAAGCCAGTCAAAGTTCCTAGTCAACTATATCGGTCCAGTTAATTATTTATTTTTCCCTTTTTGGAGACCTATTTGACCTCAATTTTAGCCCAAATTATAACACCAAATTCGTTATGAATAATACTTTCCAATGGTGAAGAAAAAATTTTATGGGCCCGGTGGGCCCCGGACGACACTATTCATCTCGGGAAGTACTATTCACAAGATCGGAAATTCTTGGGGTGTTACATGGCATGCTTTGGCCTCAACCAGATTAATGTTGTATCTGGGGTAGTAAATTAGGTGTGAGTTTTGTATGTTGGCGGGGTGCCCATGCCTAGGGAGCGACAAAAGTATGGAATTAAAATAGAAAAAAGTTAGCATGTGTTGGATTGAGAGAGTACAGAGATAGGGACCAAAAAGTAGCATGCTCCAAAAGGATGAGTTAGAAGTAAAGCCTGGGCGCTGGACCTCGGCCCCTTACAGCTGTGATTGCTTCTCTTTATCTCAACTGCCTGCTCTTTTTATCCATCAAGATTTGTGGAGTGCGCAAATAATTTTTATTTTTTTTGACATTTTTTATTTTATTATTATAAAATTGTATTTGAGTTATTTTATGATTACGCATCGAAAAATAATGATTATAATATTATTTAAGCGGAAATTGAGTAATCATATGTAAGAATAACCCGTGAAAGTAATCACCGATTTGCGTATCATGAATTATAGATAAGAAACATGATAGAAAAGAATTATTAGCCAAGCAGCTCGCACAACAATATCATATTCCAAACTAATATCCAGTCGTTGGGCTGCATCTACAAATTCTCTCTTTCAACTCAGCGCCTGGCAACAATGGGCTTAGAATCGAACATCTTTGTCGAACTTGGTTCCTCTATTCATTTATGTATCCAGTTAATAATACTGCCGCATATAGACAATTAGTTCTTATTTTACAAATACAAGACTCCTAAAATAATTATTTTGTCGACGTCACAACAATAATAATTGGAAAATTCTTATTTAGATCAAATATGGATTAAGGCTACTAAACCAATAACAAACGGCCACGTAAGGAGAAAAAAAAAGCAGTATTATTTGCATTATATAATCCGTTTTATCTCATTTAGCAGCATGCTATTGGTTGGTTTATCAACGATCTCCTTCTAGAAAAGAAAGTTTCGTGATAATTTCCTTTGGCCCGTGGGTCAGGAGGATGTATCCAAAGACAATCGCTCGGGGCTTCACCACCACATTCCAAGTCGAAAACAGAAAACGAAACCTTATCCACTGATGGGAAAAATCTTGCTGCCTTATCTGTTATCGTCAATGTCACACTAACATAATTATAAACCCTTCTCCTACCAATTGCTTCTCAAAACCCACAAACAATGCAAGCCACCCTGCATCTTCCACTACCGCCTCTTTCTATTTTAAGAACTTCCAAATCCTTGGCCCTGCCATGGAGCTCCATTACAAGATTGCGGTCTCCTAGTTCTAGATGTTCCCTTACAAAAGCTATAGCAGCAGTGCCCAATGACAATCCCACGGTTGATTACAGCTCCAAAACCTCGTAAGTCTCAGTTTCTTTATTACACTTTCTTAAATTGAATGCAATCGCTTTGGATATGATTTCTTCCTAGGCAACTTTGACAAGGGTTACTTCGCTCTGCAGTGTTTTCCCGGCTGAGGCTTGCGAGACAATAGGAGGAGAAGTATGTGATGTGGAGATGTATCCAGAAGTAAAGCTCACACCTGAGGCTACAAGCACTTCTACAAACACTGCCACAGAACGGATTGACAGAGAATATTTGGAGTATAATAGTCCCAAGACGTAAGATCTTAGAATCCCATTTATGCTATTCTAAATCATTTTAGTTATCAGAAGAGGGAATGGAACATAATAATTGATGTATAAGGATTTTGTTACAGGGTGTTCCTAGAAGAGGCGTGTGATGATCTTGGTGGAGAGTTTTGTGAGCCTGACTATCAGCGATCCTGATTATCAAAGGGTGGATCACCTTGTGCATATGAATAACTCAGCTATGTATCTAAGTTTCTGAATAATCAACTGTAAAGTCATGTACTTTATCCATCTAACAAAGTTTCTGAATAACTATATAACTATAATGCTGAATATGTAATTTCACTTTAAAGATTTCAAACATCAATCCTGCTTTCAGTCCCCTCTAGGTTATATATATAACGCCCGGATAGTAGTTAGAGAATTGTTCGCACAAACTACATGAATTTGAACACATATAATTATGAATGCCAGAAATTAGCTCTTGACACAAAAATAAAGTGAACAACAAATATGTTACCATATTATCTATCAGTAGTATTTGCTGTTACCTATAAATGGTATGAAACGATATATTCATGGAGCAGAGGTTAATTTTTTACGAACTCAACAGGTACTACAACAACGCTATGTTTTATTCTCATCATCATCCTCAATGATCCTCTCAAAAACTAGATATTGAAGAGCTATAGAGTACTTCGCAGTCCTTGTCCCCTCACAGTTCCCATTTCCCAGATTGCTATTTTTGCTTAAAATGAAGGATCCTTTGCCATCACCTTCAAAGTAAAAAATTAAATCTACTCATATGTTAAGAAACCTAATGACATATACCAAAAACAGCATATACAATTATAGGAAGTAATATGGGGCAAACCTTTGATGGTGAAAATGGATGAAACCCATCTCTTGTAGACGAAGAGCAATCTTGGGGTATCTCCATGGTGGGTATCAGAAAGCAAAATCTTGCAGTTACCTTTCTCACTATTCATACAGCTTAAACCAGAAGTTAGCAACCGCAAAATAATAGAGAAAACAAAGCAGCACAAACTCACTTTGCATGCATGACTGCATTGTAACACAAAGCCAGAATCCGAACCATGGCTAAGTCTCTGCCACGAGGATTCCCATATCTCTTTTGACAACTCCTAAGAGAATTTTGCAAGTAAAGACAGACATATATAGAATTAATCTCATATAAAGAACGAAGATAGAAATTGCAAAAGTACTATTGGCAATGATGCTAATACCTTTCATTAAAAAAGTCACCAAAATCATCAATAACAACAGCTGCGGGAAATCTATCAAACAAGTGGAATGCAGAAAAGTATTTCTTGACCCCTTCATCATCGTCAACATATCTTCCTCAAAATTAAAATAAAAGACAATGGATAATCTACATCAAACAAGCACAAAGGATAGCAAAACCAGATAAATAAAAAGAAACTTATTTACTTCATTTGTATGCGTTGAAGTGTATCAGAAGACGGGTCAATGCCCTGAAATGAGTCAACAAAACGCAACTAAAAAGAATAAGCGAGAGACTAAAAAAGAAAACAAAGAACTAAAGTAACAGAGAAGAACCTGAGAGAGATAAGGGGGTTTGCTTTCAAGCCTGCGGCGATTGCATATGAAGACAACGGTAGGGTTGAGGGCTGAGCCATTTCCCTCAGCTATGGCGGCATTGAATGCGAACTGAAAGAGTAAAGAGGTCTTCCCGCTGCAAATATACCGGAAATTCCATTTTAACTTCTTTTATATAGGGACAGAAAAAAAAATCCAAAAGAACTCACCATGAAGGAGGACCTGAAAGAAGCATAATTGGGTCAGATTTGTGACCGCCGAGGAACAAGCTCTCCACCATTGTCGGAATTTGGAAGAAAAGGCGCGCAGTTTATAAGCTAAAGCTTTGTTGGGTGTAGAAATGAGGAGATATCAAGCCCAAATGGGGTATAGGTGACAGGACCATCTTGTGTTGGAGCAGGCCGAATCTTGAATAAGGTTGGGGCTTAAAGCCTCATCATAAGTCCAAAACAAGATCATCATAAGTAAAAATATTTGAAAAAATAGTCTATTTTGATTAAAACTGCCACCATGTCTGGCGGTTTCCGACACATGCATCATTCTATTTCTATCTGGTTAAAAGTATTTTTTCAAGTTTATGAAGATTAATTCTCAACCATCTAGCATAACAACAAAAATAAAAATAAAACTATCAACTAATTGATCCTTCTGCCCGAAGTGGTTGTTACTATCCACCCCAAATCCATTAATAGGGATTGCAATGGAACTTTCTCCGAGGAATTTAAAAACACTGATCAGCTGTTTTTGTCTTCATCACTTGTTCCTTTTGCCTCAGCACCTCAATTCTCGCCTCGAAAGTCCTGATTTTATTCTCTATTTGCTTCACTGCATCACTGAGCGAAGTTCCTGATAACCCATCAAGCGACTTGGACAAACTTGAAATCAACCCATCAATTCCCTCGATTTTCTCCTTCAAAAGTTTCTTCTTCTTGGCTTGATAAAGATCCAGGAAACTCGATTCTTTCTTTGCCTCGTTAGCCAAACTCAAGTAGGACTTGTGTTTTTTGCTCAGGCCAGAACTCACATTTTTCATTATTAGGATCATAACAAATAACAGAAACTTGGACATCACACACTGTTTTTAGCTCCTTAGCTTTCTCCATCAGAGTTTGTTTTCGCTTTGAGAAGCTTAAGCTTTCTGTTGCTTCGTCACCTTCTGGCCTTCCTCTTTTCTTGATTTCTTGCTCCTTATTTTGCTGCAAGGAATCCATTTTATTCCACAAAACAAAAGAAAAGATTAGATGATTACTCTTCTTCGGATTGGCCAATTACGAGGTAAAGCTCTATGTAATTTTTACGAACATGCATCCCTAAATATACAAGGCTCATTACTGTTAGGGAAATTTAAAAAATAATATACCCTTTCATTACCCTGCCATAAATAACAATTTTATTCCTTTTCTTATCAAGAAGCGATACTTATCAGAGATTATGAGTAGATACAATATTCCCACTCAGCATCCTTGTTAAAGGGGCAAAACTAAAGTTTTGTAATTAATGCTTGCTTTCCTTTTTAATCGACGGTAAATAAATCAGCCATAATTGTCAAGGTTTGAGAATTTTAATTTAGATCCCATAATTCCAAACAATAAAAGTTTAAAATAATTCTATTGAAAAATCATAAAAGAATTTTCATCATAATAAAAATATATGAAAATCAATAATTATTTTAATGGTTTCAAGTGGTATAAAGTTCTTATTCTCTTGACAGAACACAATAAAAAAAAATTGGGTTAATTTGTATATATAAAGATGTCAAATTAAATAATGTCATGTATCAAAAAAATAAAAATTTGTGAAAATTTTATATTATTTCTTCTTGAATAAAACCCGAGTTTGAGCAAGGTTAGAAATTCTTTCATATTAGTTTGTATTAAGGATTTAGCACAAAAATCGATAGTTTTCAATTCATCATCCAATGGCTGTAAATTGTTCTCTTGTTGTCCAACCTTCCTATTCGTCGTCAGCAAAAGCTCCCCGTAAGATTCCAATTGGAAAATCTGCGAACTTTGCAGAACTGCCTTCATGGGTGTCTCTTAAGCGCAAGAGCTCGCCTTCTTCCCTGAAAACCCAACAAGAAAGAAATGGCCGACTTGAGAACGTACACCTGGTTTCTCTGTCTAAGCAAGGGAAGCTCAAGGAAGCTAGTGAATTTCTTGAACAAATGATCAAGGCTGGTGTCCCTGTTGATCCCTATTCTTATAAGACTCTGTTTGAAAAATGTGGCAAGTTTAAATCTTTAGTGGATGGTAGATTGATTCATGAACAATTTAAAAGAACTGTAAAGAACCCGTTTGGGTTTCTTGAAAATTCCGTCCTAAAGATGTACTGCGCATGTGGAAGCTTAGTAGACGCAGATAGAGTGTTTGATGAAATGGTCGACACGAATTTGGTTTCTTGGGGTACTATTATATCCACTTATGCAGAGAACGGATTACTTGATAAAGCTGTTAGCTTGTTTTCAAACATGCTTGAATTAGGAATCGAACCAAATTCACCCATCTATGTCGACTTTTTACGCTGTTTGCTTACTCCTTCGTTCCTAGAAATTGGTAAACAAATACATTCTCATGCTATAAGAAGTGGGCTGGGTAGCAATGTCACTGTTAACACGGCGATCTCCAATATGTACGTCAAATGTGGCTGGTTAGAAGGTGCTGAGAAAATTTGCGACCACATGACTGAAAAGAATATTGTGGCTTGGACTGGATTAATGGTGGGCTACACTCAGGCTGAGAAACATATGGATGCTTTGGCTTTGTTTGATAAGATGGTGTCTGAAGGTGTCGATTTGGATGAGTATGTGTTCTCTATCACTCTCAAAGCATGTGCTGGTTTAGAGAACTTGAACCTTGGAAATCAAATCCATGGTTATATTGTTAAACTTGGCTTGGAATCTGAAGTTGCAGTAGGAACTCCTCTTGTCGGCTTTTATGTTAAATGCTCAAGTTTCGACTCTGCTTATAGAGCATTTGAGACTATTAGTGAACCAAATGATGTTTCTTGGAGTGCTCTCATCACAGGCTATTGCCAAATGGGTGAATTTGAAGTTCTCAAAGTTTTTGAATCTTTGAGAAGTAAAACTGAGGATTTGAATGCGTTCATATATACAAGCATTTTCCAAACATGCTCTGCTCTTGCAGACTTGAGTACTGGAACACAAGTTCATGCAGACGCAATAAAAAGATGTTTGATAGCGCAGCTGCATGGAGAGAGTGCAATGATTACCATGTATTCAAGATGTGGCAAATTAGATTGTGCTAGCTTAGCCTTTGAATCAATAGATGAACCTGATGCTGTGGCTTGGACTGCTATAATTTCTGGCTATGCTTATCAGGGCAATGCTACTGAAACTTTTAAGCTTTTCAAGAAGATGCAGGAATCTGGTGTAAGACCAAATGCAATTACATTTATTGCAGTTTTGACCGCTTGTAGTCATTCGGGTTTGGTTGCAGAGGGCAAGGAGTACTTGGATACAATGATTAGCAGATATGATGTTGCCCCAACAATTGATCATTATGATTGCATGATTGATATATATTCCCGCGCTGGATATTTACAGGAAGCAATTGAACTAATAAGGAGCATGCCATTTGACCCTGATGCAATGAGTTGGAAATGTTTATTGGGCGGGTGTTGGATCCATAGAAATATTGAGCTCGGGAAAATTGCTGCTGAAAACCTCCTCCGTTTAGATCCAGAGGATATTGCGGGCTATATTCTATTGTTTAACCTTTATGCTTCATTTGGGAAATGGAAAGAAGCAGCCAATATTAGAAGGGAAATGGCAGAGAGAAAGTTGAGGAAAGAGCTTAGCTGCAGCTGGATTATCGTAAAGGGCAAAGTGCACCGGTTTATAGTGGGTGATAAACATCATCCTCAGACAAAAGACATCTACTTGAAGTTAAAAGAATATAACCATCATGTAACTAACGATGATACTGGCCTTTTAACAGAAGAATACGTATCAAGTAGTTTGCCAGAGAGGAAAGAACAGATTCTCGAGCATAGTGAGAGATTGGCAATAGCATTCGGGCTGATATCTGTCCCGAGTAATGCTCCAATAGTGGTTTTTAAGAATCTCAGGGCCTGCAAGGATTGCCATGAATTTGCTAAACAGGTATCCATGGACACAGGACGTGAAATTGTTGTTAGAGATTCTTTCAGATTTCATCACTTCAAGCTTGGTAAATGTTCTTGCGGTGACTACTGGTAGTTCTCACAATCCTCTATGCCCTAAAAATTTCAATTCTACAGATACAATACTTGTTTTTAAGATGTTATCAATCATTATTCTGCATGGTTTTAGAATTCGTATCTGCAGATTTGTTGTGTGGTGTCATATGGAAGATGTGTATCAGTGCACATGATAATTGAGCATTTTATAATCCTTGCCGATAATAGGGGTTTCATTGTGTCAAATTATTTGTATCTGATTCTTAAAAATTACAATCCAATACCATTGTAAAATACAAAATGGTGTATTTTTTATTTTTTTTGATAAACAAAATGCCGTAATTAATTAAAGATGAACAGATAATTTAAAATTATAAATGAAGAGTGCAGTGTGCATGGGAAAACCAAGTGATTAGACGCCAATAAATCAGGTATTTTGGTGATGCTGAAGGAGTTAATTAATTCATAGTTGCTGTTAGCTGTAGATCAACTTAGATTTAAGATTTTCCCAATTAAAATATACAGAAGAAGATAATCCGATAGTTTTATACACAAAACTATCTTAGACTTCGACACGAGACTCAGTAATTAAGAAGACCAGAGGAATATAATAACATCCACCGGGATCTTGGGATTGATAAATTATGATTTATGGGTAAACCAATATGTTTGCATGCATCATATGCCGTGGCCTGCCCAATCAAAAGACCCATGCCGTTCTCTCTCTCTCTCTCTCTCTGTTTTTTTTAATAAAAAAAAAAAAGAAAGATTGTCCGACCCAGAGATAAAATGTTGAAAATCTTAATATTTATCATAATAATATTTTTACTATCTAGGGATATTTTTTTTAGTGCTCTGGATAGGATAAGGATGGGGTTCTCGATTTTTTTATTAGACCCATGCTATGCCATCAATAGTCCAATTAATAAATTAAAAAAATTGAGTCTTTTTTTCAAGAAACCAAAATGGTGTAGGATTATGACAACAAATAAATATATCTTTTTTATAATCATAACAATCCCTTTTTGTCTTTTTTTTTCACTTAACATTATTATTTTTTTTTGTATTTCTTAATGCTTTCAAGACCTTTTTTTTACACTTACTTAATACATGCATAAGTATCTGAAATTGATTTTGTTATTCATTTATATGTTAAAATTTTAATAATAATTTATTTTTATTTTCAATTCTTGACAGATTTACTGTACATATACATGTAGAACAAATATCTTCGTTGTAACAGTTTAAACATCGTATCAATACGATTAAGTATCATCTGCTGCAATTTTTTAAATATAACATATATTTATATTTATTATTTATAAAATTAATAAATTAATATAAATATTTGATAATTTATTGTTAAATTTTAAACGTTGAAATGAATTATGAATTAGTATATCAAGCATGTTTTTAATATTTGAACAGTTATATATCGAATTGCGGGCAAAGTGCTCTCCATGTCAATAAATATGAATACTTAAATAATATCATCATGCAAGTATTTGTTAGGTCTATATCAAACTAAAAAGTTGATGAATTTATTTGGTAAATATAATTTTCAACAACCAACTGAATATTGATGACCGTAGATTGAGAAATGAACATTGGATTGGGTCCTAGTGGAAGGGTTGAAACAAATTTATTCTGATTATATTTAAAGTTATAATTAGAACTTATATTAATTCAGTTGAAAAAAGTAGTATATACCTATGTTCGTTAGTCGGGATGGATAATAACCCTTAAATATGTTCTGAATTTAATTTACGAGTTCGGTATGTATATAAAAATTAAGGCGTTAGAAAAGTCATCTTGCGGTGTTCAATTTAAATTAATTAGTCCCATGCACATAGATTTTCAAAACAAAGCGGTATATGCATAAAGCGGCGCAGGGGTATGGTTTGGGAGGAATGGTATTTGCGAAATTGTTGGCGCCAAATGCGAAGCTGCTTATGAGAAAATGAAGAGATAGATAAGCCTATCCAGTATCGACAGTTTTATTATTATTGCTGACCTCACAGCCTCTTTAATTTTCTCTCTCTTACCTCCTTAAATTCTGTAACTCTCACACTAACTGCACTCATTGTCATGTCCTTGCTACTCTCTAAGCTTTCTTCATGACCACAAAGCATATAGGTTTTTCTGTTTCTTTTTATTTCACTGTTTCTATATGTATTTGTAGATCTATTAACTGAATTGCATTTGGTTTTACATCTCAAAGATTGCAAATTTATTGTTTCTGAATTCATGGAAGAAGTTGCAGAAACAAAATGTTCTTCCGGTTATGGCAAACCTCCTTGGATATTTAAAGGCAGGCACGAATTCTATAACTCTTAATTACCTTTTGCTATCTATTATTACCTTTAATTTGCACTAATAGTAAAGAAACTGCACTTTTGCCCATACATTTGAATTACAGTGCGTTGTACCAGCTTCACCTTGTGAAAGCAGAAACAGCTAAAGCATTCATTCCAAAGGAATTCAAACTAGTTGAAGCTTTTGGGTATGCCTGTTGTGTTCCCCTTTAATGTTTTAATTGGTTAATTCAACTCTAAAGAGCCTTTTATTTACCCATAATTTATTTTTTACAGGTATACTCTTGGTGGGTTTTTTCTCGCTAACTATGAAGACAGTCCGGTTGGGGCATTTGATGAGGTTGTTTTATACATGAAAACAAACGGATTTGGTTAGATTGGTTTTTAGGATACATAACACTGTTTTTTTTCTCTATTCACAGCTAGTGGTGTTGGCAGGAATCGTGTGGAACCCTCCAACATCTTGCGCGTATGTTTTAGTTCCTTTTTCTTTCTCTTTAATTATGTGCTACTATTCGTAATTTAATTTATTCACCACTTCAAACTATGCATGCAAAGGCCCAAAAAACTGAACAATCTTTTTTTTTTTTTCATTATCCATAACTTTGAAACTCCAAGCCTTTTTGTTGCAATAATATATGCTGTGGGTTTAGAAAATTCATTGATTTTTATTCTAATAAAAAGAAAAAAAAAAGTAAAATCCAAATGAAGGAAAAAAAAAGTTTGCAAGTTGTTACTCTAGCAAATCATTGCCCGGATATGCGTCGAAAGTATATAATGTTTATTAAAAGTATATTCAGATACAAAGGCGGCTATAACTGGGTAGGATATTTATCTGCTAGGATGACATGTTTGTACTTGGTGGATGTCACCGAAGTTTACTTACTGTTGTTCAAATTTTAATCATGAACTATACATATATTTGAACCTTTATTGCATAGATGGGCAGCCAAAGTACTTGTGAGCAGTGATGATGCCTGTGATCATGGACGAAAGGTGCAAAGTTACATGATTCCTCCTGCAGATTCTGGAATTCGTTCTTCTGAAACAGAAAGAACCCCATTAAAAAAAAATGGTTATATCCTATCTCTGATATTTGTTGCAGGAAGTCGGGCTCCCCAGTCATTTTGCCAAGATCTCGAAGGTAAATATTTAGTTATGTGAATTCCATTTCCACTGTCATGCAAAATATTTTCATATAGACTAGTTTGATTGCAATGGTTATAGTCTGCTATATCCGAAAATGAGGCATTCTCAATCTTAATCTGAAACAGAGAATAGAAGCTGTTCCAAGGCAGGAGAAGAGTGAACATAATCACTTTTTAGACATGATTGGTTTGGGTACTTCACTTTCTAGACCTCACCAGAATGGTATGAATCTTCAAGTGACTGAATTAAATGGTTCTTGCGCCACTAACATCTGCAACATTAATCTTGCTACAGTTGGTAAGTTGGTTGCACTAAATCACAATGCTCATCTATACATAGAAATTCTTAAAATTTTCCACTTTTTTGGATCCATAGTTTTAATTGAACAATTTACTTGTTTCAGTGGCAATGAGAATAGCCTCTCTTTGACCCATGCGAGGACCTGCAGCATGTGCTGGAATTTTTTAGACGAACAAAATAAATTTATAAAATCTTAACTCCTCCAGTCTCCCTCACTTCACTAACTAATTTTTATTAACTAAAGGAAAACAAATGTTTACTTTGGTTGGGCCGAGCTTCGGTCTTAAACTACATTCGCAGGATATTCCCACTTAGAATTTGAATGGATACGACTTGATCTTTGCTCAGTATGAAAATGCAGCTTCTTTCCATACAAAATAGTATTAATGAATGGGCAAGGGCATATAGAAATTCTAACTGAAAGGGAGTTTGATCCATTTTATTGTTCATTTTTCTTCCTATGTTTTCTTGTTTTTGGGGCTCACAAATTTGGTTGGCAGTTCCTAAGCTGAAAATCAACAAGTGGATGGGCCCAGCGATCAAAATGACTCTCCCAAGTTTTAGGTAAATTTGCTGCAAGTAACTGAAAATGTAACCTGTTCTAAGATTTGGCAACTTACATTGTATTTGATGTGAAAATGCAGTGGGCTTACGAAGCATAATGCCAACCTTCTAAAGTATTCATGCAAGATAGAGTGCAGGTACTTCCTCTTGTGTGTTACAGCCTAAATGGCTTAGTCTTAGCTACCAATTGTGATTTGACCATTTGAATAAATTCTCATAGGATGCAACCAGTGCAGCCAGCAAAAGTAACAGGCCCAATTCCACCATCAAACCATGAAACAGAAGAATCCATCTCCCACCACAATTACAATACTACAGATAATAGTCAGAACTTGAGTACATCTGTGATGATATCAAAACCAATATTAGCTTTCAAGTTTAATTGTTTGAAAATGGAGGTTGATGCCCCCGTTACAGTTTCCCACTTCTGTAAAAATTCTTCCAGAACTTCTTTAGGATTTTCTTGATTGTATTTTACTGCAGTAATAAGATCCTTTGTAACTATTGCCAAGATGTTATTTTATTTTTTTTATTTATAGCACAGAGAAAGGAAAAAAGAAAAAGGGACTCTAAAATCAAAGGGGAACACATCCTTCCTTACTCAAACTCTATACAAAATTTTTCTACATTCCAATGGACAAGTCCCAGCAAGTATCAAACAAAATGTAATATTTCCTATCAAACAAGAAGCTGCTATTTTGCAATAAGAACCCCACTTTTTACTCACAATTTAATCTGTATTTCCATCAAAGAAGAAATTGGCTCATCACATCAGAATGCTCCTGGTAGTGGCTGCCCCTCCAGAAATGCCTTAAACAGCACCAATGATCTCTCAGGTTGAGAAAATGGAGCTTCATGAGATGCTCCTCTAATGGTGGCAAAAGATAGAATATCACCATACACTTGGGTCCACCCACCAACCTGATGGTGAAAAACTAGTTAAAAGCTTATAATCCTATAATTAAGTTCTTTAGTTTCTATGCTCTTCAATAGGACTTACCTGTTTATCCTCAAACCAGACTCGGTAAGGTACAGAGGTGTTTAGTCCCAATTCCTCCACGAGCCTGTGAACTAATGTTCGACTTCCAGTCAAGGGGATCACAGAATCTTGATCACCACTGTTTTTAAGGAAGCAACGCCAAATTATCTTCATAATCAACCTTTTTGTAAAAAACTCATAATAAGCATAATGCAGACCATGCATTTACCTGTAGACCAAGACTGAGATCCCTGCCTTGACGATCCTTCCCACTATAGGAATTGTTGGTATCTCCAAGTTAAGCAGTTCATATTCTAGTATCCTTTAAGGAACAAATTACAAGGACAAAAAGGATTATCAAAATTGATTATCTGATTGTTTGTTTCATTACTAATTCTCTAAACTTAGCAAGAGTGTTGAGAAAGAGAACTTACTTGCTGCAAACAGTCCACTGACAAGCACCAACAAGACGAGCATGAAGAGCCATCTGCACATCTAGTCTGTTGAGATAATTAACTGTTTCATCTTCCACACAGACATCTATATTCTCGGCAATTTGCTGTCAAAGAAGAAAAACATTGAGCTATAGTACAAGATGACAGAATTATCTACATCTACTGAAGAAGAAAAGAAATAGTGGGATGGTGCTCACTTGGGGACGAAGAGCTTTGGACTGTGAGAGCACAGATGATATGCAGACATCAAGAGTAACATCATACTTGTCTACGAACTTACTAGTTTCTGTACTCACTTGGCTTATCACCTTTGAGCATAAAGGAGAAACAGAATCTCTATAGTATTCACTCACATATCTTGAGTAGTTACATACTGAAGTGAACATTTTATAGGTTGTGTCTGATATCAATCCATGAGACCAGAAGAACTCGGCCCTTGAATTGAAGTCAGTAGCAAATTCCAAAACTGGATTGCCTAGCTGCACCCAAATGCACAAGACAATGAACTCAAAGCCTATAACAGACTTAATTCAATAGTAAATGAGATACTTACAGCAATTCCTTTCAAGTTGAACAACTTTTGATTCTTGTTGAATTCAAGCATGAGTTCTGCTAATTGGGGTATATAGTGACCTAGTCATTCATAATAGCAGAATCAATAGATTAGTCCCAGTTTTACTTTTGCTAACAAGGCAAAATTGTTAATCGTCTTTAGCAGAAAAATAATTACCAGCATAGCTTTCTCCAGTAATGAACAAGCTTCTGTTTCTGTACTGTGGGAATTTAACAAACCATTTTTGCAAGAAAACAAAATTGTCCCTGGCTATAGATAACAAAGACAAAATTATGTTCAAAATCAAATGCATGTGCGGCCTTAAAGTAGGGCTTTTGTCAACTGAGATATACAACAACAAAATCAAGCACAGTCATGGCATATCTGTAAAGTGGAAACTGAGACAGGCAAAAAAAAAAAAAACATTAAATAAAAGAAACAGTGGTTCAACATTATGAAATATTCTTTGAAGCCTTTGTGTGGAAAGACCTTGAAAGATTTGACGACCCAAAAAAAAAGCTTAAAGAAACTAATAGTGAATCTTTTGGCACAGCAGTTTTGTTTCTTATGCAATTGAAAGCTAAAAAAGAGAAACGGGTTTGAAGAATTGGAGGAATATATACCAGTGGTCTTGTCATTAACAGCCTCATAAGAGGATGAATCAGTAGAATAAGAGAACCCAACTCCAATTGGTGATTCCAAATACAACATATTAGCTTCTGCAATGGAATGCACGAGCTAAAGATCAGTGCTTTATGACTCCGTAATATTCTCCAACGGAAACAAAAGAAACAATAAAATGCATATACTTGCCTCTATTCCAGCTATACTGATTCCTAACAAGAACCTGTCCACTAGGCCTGAATGGCCCATTTTCGGAGAATGCTCCAACTCCCAAAGAAGAACAACCTGGCCCTGAAAAACCATCCCCAACAAACAATCAAAACCCCAAAGAGCAATCTTTTTTTCTGAATTGATATTTTTAAGCAGCATAACAGAGGAAAGATGTAGAATTTTATACCTCCATTGAGCCAGAGAACAAGAGGCCTAGAAGCTGGATCTGTTTCAGCTTCAACAAAGTAGTAAAACAAAGCTTTCTGGTTTTTCTCATCAACAGTAACATAACCCGAAAACTGCTGAAACCCGACTTTAGGTTGACCCGGTAGTTGAACAATCTTATCAAACAGACACAGATAAGAATCCACAGTAAAGAGAAAACAGAGCAAGAGCAAAGCCACAGGAAATGGCATTATTTCCTTAGTTGGATAAGGCATGGTTCGAAGCCAGATAGCAAGGGGCGGCCTAGAGAGAAATTAGTGTTAAAAAAAGAGAAAGCTAAGAGAGAGGGAGCTAAGGTGTTGTCCATTGGGGGGCATTATATAAAGACTAAAAAACAGAAGAGCAAGAATATGAAATGATTTAATGCTTTTCTCTTTTTTTGCATTATTAATTATTATTATTTTCAAAATTTTCCATACGGGAAAATAAATAATAAAAATTGGACCTGAAATTGATAGGTCTAATCTCTCAGTATGCAAATGGGTTTGTGGCTGTCAACTGAAGTGAAAGTCAGAATTTGCTCACGGATATTACAGGTCTGCTGTGTTTGTTTTTTAGTGGTAGATCAAGAACAAGTAAAGCCAAAAAATAATAAGTACTCACCGCATCAACTTACAAGGAATACTACTGTACATTCTTACACAACACACCTTTTTCTCAAAGTAGAAAACATGACAAAGTGGCCCTCCACTTGCTGATATGTTGCAAATTCTTACCAAAATAGTTCTTATTTTTCTTCAAAAGAGGCTGCAGCAAAATCATGATTTATAAGAATTATGTATACATTGCTAATTGCTTGAAGCAATCAGCTCTTTCTCTTTGTTTTTTCCCAGAAAAAATATATATGCATATTCATGCTCAGTCACATTTTGCCTGAATCATTATCATTAGCACAGTAAAATCCAAAATTTCAAACATTGGAGACATAGTTGAAGGTATCATTATCATTACTCCTATAGAATTGGATCGATTATAAATATAAATTTAATCTTGAATGAAGCTGGAGATTGCCAATTCTTGTATATATGCTGAAGAAGAATCTTTATGGTTGATTTGCTTTGTTTGACCTGTCTTCAAAAAGCCTTAAGCTTCGCTGGCCACTGCTAATTTCTTGGAGTTCAAGACAAGCAGAATCACGAGTCTTTAAATTGTCTTTCTTTGTCTTTGGTCCGAAATAGTTGATTCTTGTAGCTTTAAAACCCACAAAATTGCCCTCCATATCTCTTCACTCCATTAGTGGCCTGCTCATGGATCTTGCATTTGTTATGAATAAAGACGGTTTCTTTCTCTTTCTCCTATTCTATTTATCTCTTGCCAAAATAAATAAATTAACTTGAGCTCATTTAATACTAAAATATATTTTGTAAAGCGAGAACCATTGTTTATTTTTATAATCAGCTGCTCTATGATACTTATCACACAATTTTTATGCCTAAAATAAAAAAAAATGACTTTTCGCCCTCATTAAACTTGGATTTTTAATATATACAAGTATAACACCAAGATAGACCAAGACCTCTTAAAGGATTTTTATAAAAATAAGTTCAAAATAATCGGAGTTGTATTAAGTAATTTGAGAAGAATGTGAGAATAAATACAAGATTAATGTGGTAAAGGGGAAGCATTATCCGTTACTATGAATTTACAACAATATTCTATGGAGACAAATCTGCCTTTAAATTAAATTAAACTTGGGTAGCATTAGCCAACAGGTGTAACTTTTAGAAAAGACAAATGGGGAAAAAGAGGTAAGAGCAGTGGTTGTTGTGCTGTAGCCATGGTTGGGAAATGTGCAGAGAAAGAAGCAGTGCCCACAAAAATGAAGCCCAAGTTTGTAAGCTTTTTATGTGTCTTGTAATGGAAGCAAAGTTTCACTTTTATTCTCCTCCTCTTCTCCATCACTTCTATTTTTAATTTTGCACGCAGTGGAAAAAGCTACACTACTTTCTCATATAATTCAAATAATAATAATAATAATTTAATTAATTAGAGTTATGAAGTAGAATGATGGCCGATAAAATTCCAAATGACAGATATATTGGTGGTGTTTTTAGCAATCACAGTCAAGCAACGGAAATATTAAAAGCTATCACCTTTTCCATGCACGGCCAAAACTATAACCAAATTTCTTTTCTATTTGGTATTTACAAATTACACTGCACGTGATTTTAAATAATAATAATAATGATATGTAAATCTATTTTTTAAATTTGGATTAATGAAATAAAATAATAGAAATTACATGAAAAATTAATAATAACATGGAAAAATAAAATATAAAAAATTTATAACTTTTTAATAAAATTAAAATAATATAATTATTATTTTAATAGGTGTAATGCAAAAGAATGACTTCTACAGTAATAGAAGAACGTAATGGAGTTGAATAGCAATTCATCATAACTGTAATACAAATCCAATGTTGATGGTGATATTGCTGAAAACACCACCTCCGATAGTAGCAGTCAAATCAGTAGTCGAAAGAGGCCAATGAATAAGAAGATGGATATCAATTATGAATACAACATTATTAGATCCAATTTCAAAAGAGTTTGGAGCTGTGATGACGAGTCTAATATTTTATCTGCTATGATCCTAACTTCAAAATTTGAATCATAGCAAATAAAAGATTAGACTCTTCATCACAGCTCCAAACTCTTTTGGGATTGGATCTAATAACGATGCCTTCACCATTGATATTCATCTTCTAATTCATTGGCCTCTTTCGACTACTGATTCAGCTACTGCTATCGGAGGTGGTGTTTTCAGCAATATCACCATCAACATCAGATTTGTATTCCAGGTCTGATGAATTTTCATTCAACTCCATTCTGTTCTTCTATTACTTTGATATTTTCATTGTTGTTATTTGTATAACTACTTGTCTCAACCTTTTATAGTAAAACCCTAATTCTGATTAATTACTATCAGCATCCCATTGATTTTGTAACTAATTAAAATTGATTTTTTTTCTTCCTAATTTTATGTGAATTGAAGGCACTGATTTCGGGTCTAATTAAAGTTTTTTTCCAAGGGTCTAATTAAAGTTGACTTCATTATTTTGTAAATTTTCCTTTTTTTAAATATTATTATTAATTTATTATAAATATGGCAACATATATATATATTGGAAACAATACACTCATAAATATTAATTGCAATATATATTAATAATCAGTATCGGAAATATAAAAGATTAGTATTCCTTGTTTTGGCATTATATCTCAATAAGTGTTAAAAAAAATTACATTCTCATCACTGTAGAAGTCATTATTTTGCCATTACACCTATTAAAGTACCAATTAGATTATTTCAATTTTATAAAAAAATTATAATTTTTTTTATATTTTATTTTTCCACGTCATTATTAATTTTTCATGTACTTTCTATTATTTCATTTTATTAATGGTAATTTGTAAAATAGATTTACATATCATTATTATTATTTTTTTAGTTTATGAAACTTTAAATATTTTTTTAAAATTTAAACAATAAATTTACATATATACTCTTATTTATTATTCACTCTATCGTTAAAAAGAATCCGTTAACAATACTGAAACAATGCAATTAGAATGAGATAAATACAAAATCTTATATAGAATTAACAGTTTTAACAAGATAATAAGCAGCTGAATTTGTAGACCTTTTTATAAATCCAAAATAGATTTTAGAAAGATTGGTAAAGATTAGAATTCTTCAACCAGCTCAAACCTGTCTAACTCTTAGCATTTCTGCCACCAATAATTTAATTTTACCATTTGCTTTCGAACTATTGGAAGTTTTAAATTTAATTAGTGTGAAAAATAATTTTTTTGGTGGACTAGCAAAAGTAGTTCTTTTTTTTTGATTCTTTTAGTAATGTTCGCATATTAGTTAATACTCTTCTTCATTAACGAGAATTACAGTTACCCATTCTCCCTCTGTTTGTAAAGTTCTCGTAGACATGACACTAATAACATAATAGAACATAATAAATTTGAAAAGAGAATTTTAGGTTTGCTGTGATGCGATGATGAGGTCAAGACAGGCATCATTTCCACTCGTAAATTGTCCAACATAAAAAAAGAATGCTTATGTTTGAACAAACTTCCACGAAAACTTTCGCAAATGGACGATTAAAAGACAAAAACTGTGTATATTTAGAAGAAAAAAAAATTTAACTCAATCCACTTCGTAATCATTTCAATGTAATAATAGCCAAGAAAAACATATCAATCCAATAATAAACCATCATTAAAGGTAGTTTGCCCTTATACAGAATTCTAAATCTCTTAACTTAAAAGATCACTAGCTAGCTCAAAATGAATGATGATGGCAAGCACTACAAGAAATAGTTTTATAATATAACCAGTCGATATTAGACAGCTCTAACCAAATTCATGAAAATAATTCTTATTTAAACTAAATCCATGGAATCATTCACCAGTCAAGTCAATAGAATGTCAAGTAAAAAGGAGCTACAAAAAAAAAAAATGTTTCGAAAACAGCTTTAGAATTGCAGTGTCTTTTCTTTCCCTTCTTTCCCCATGCGCACCTTTCCACCAAAAGAAAATTCTTTTAATTTAAATGCCCCCAGTATTATATATTTAACTGCACATGCACATCAACCTTAAACACACTATTGTATATTTAACCGTAAAATTAAGGTTTTGAGATCAGTAAGCTTTACGTAAAAGAGAAATAAATACGAATATATTGATTTAGATTAAACTCGTAAATTGATCTCCAAACAAAACCATCGACATTGCATTCAAATCCTAAGTTTCAAATAGCACCGCTCGACAACATTCCACCGGAGAAAGGACAAAAGCAGAGCCGTTGTGGCTGTCTATCTATACTTCAAAAAGGGCTCCACCAGAAAGTTGCTTTTGGGTTTTGAATTCGTCTCTTAATCCATTTTCCAACCTTTCAATTTCCACTTTTTTTTTTCAAATGCGAAGCAAATGGTTAATGCGAGCTTACACCATTGGAAGGATCATCTCGGATTATAGATATGACAGTATCCGATTTTGGATTAGTCAATTCCGTATGCTCGATAGAATTGAGCCAGAAATCAAAGGATCATAGACAAAAAAAAGAGCTATCTCTAGTTATGAACAGGAGAATATCGGATTTTTAATTAATCTGCCTTCTAGACTTAAAAAAAATCAGATAAAAGGTTTGTAGATTTAAAAAAAAAACTATAACCTGGCAGAAAAGAAGGTTTGTCATGAATTAATTAGCAGTTGATGATCCATTAAATATGTACAGCTCAGCTCATTCCTTTTGGTTTGTTGGTGACAAGCAAATTAATTAAGACAAGAAGGTTCATCTATCATTTTCAACTACCGCTCAAGGATCCAATGATGGGTGGGTCTCCATAAATATTATAGGTAAAACATCTAAATAATTCAAAAAGTATAGTTTTTCACCGACTAAAAATAATTTTTATAATATATATATATAACAAATTACCTTCAAAGTTCAAACTGTTAAGGAGTGAATTTTATATCTATAATGTAACAGATTTGAACTTCATTGGACTGAGTTTATAAATAAATACTCTCTCCATTTTTTATGTATTACTTTTAAATAAAATATAAATTTTATTTATTTGTTATTTTTTTAATATAATTTATTTTACTTTTTTAATTTATTTTTTATTTTTAATAAAATTATAAATAATTAATTTAATAATTTAATAATTTAATTATATAATTTAATACTAAATTTAAATTTATTTATTATTTTTAATAATAATAAAAATTGAGGGAGAAATATAAATTCAGTTCAATTGCTTTTTGTCAAAAAAGACAAAAGAAAAATAAAAATGTAGGATAGGGCTTCTTTGCTTCTCTGCGTGCGTTGTGGAAGCGTGGAGGCCGGAATTTATATGTACTTTTATGTATGTATCATGGTTATTAAACTCGGGTTGACTCGGACGGTCGGACCGGTTGAACCGTGACTCGGCAAGCAATCCGAGTCGATTCAACATGAAAATCGGAAAGGATAAAAACTCGGATTGACTCGGAAAAAATCGGGTTGAACCGGTGACTCGGTGACTCGGACCGGATTCCGGTTCAACAAAAAAAATTTGCATTTTAAGAAATCAATCCCTAAATTCCCAAAAAATATAGTGATATAATTAAAAACATAAAATTTAAAGATCCTATAATGTGTTCTTTTAACTAAATCCATAACAAATTATTATATATATTCAAAATATACAAAAACAATGTCTATAATACATATCTAAATGTAGAATTGAATCACCATAAAAAATTTTTATGTTTAATTCTAACAGTAGATAATTTTTTAATTATTATTTTTTATATATAAGAGTTTATTATATATAGATCGAAAAAATCCTTTGATAGTAATTACAACTAATGAATTGGTAATTATGATTGAAAATTTTGAAACGATAAAAATCTTTGAATATATAATTAGTTTATAAGGAATAAAAAGCTGGTAAGAAATTGAATTAAGTTTTGATTGCTTAAATTGCATGTTAATGGAGTTGCAATTAGATATTGATAAGCACCATCCAAGGACAATTAATGTTGACTAATTAAGCATCACCATATTGCAATTGATATATAAGTAGCATATAAATAATTTTAAAAACACAACTAACTTTGTTGGTGTTAATATTTTTACATTGATATTTATTAATTAATAAAATTTTTAATGTCTTTTGATATATTATATTTTTATTTTTTTATAAATAATTATATTTAATAAAAAGTAAAAACTCCGAGTCGACCCGATCCAACCAATTGACTCTTGACTCAGTTGGTAGACCGAGTCGATCTCCGAACCGATTCTGAAAACATTGGTATGTATTTATGGATATTAAAATAATTTTCATATATATTTATATTTTATTCTAATATTCTAAAGTAAATGTTTATGTAATTTTATTTAATTTATTATTATTAAATTTTAATAACTTATATTTTATATTCAAAATTTAAAGAATTTAGATCGAAATTTTTTGTATGAAATTTATATTTAAAGTTTTTTAACAATTAACGTTAATAGTTAACTAATTATTAGTGAATTAAAGTTGGACTTTAACTGTGTTTAAGAAATTTGGGAGTTTTACAAAACTACCCAAAAAACAAAGCTCCCTATTAAAAATACCTCTATCTTTTCTTTCTTTTTAACATTACCTTTTTTTTTAATATCTAATTTTAAAAATACAATTTTTTTAATCTAAGATAAACTCTTCCTGTTATTTCCTTCTTCTTCTTTATTACATTACCAATTTCATTTCTAACTTCACCGATGATTTCGACGATGCGCTTGAGTCTGCTATTAAGACTTATCAGTGCAGTTTTCATCTTAATGTAACTGGCGAGCTCGATCAGAAAACTCTAGACCTACTTGTACAACATAGATGAGGCAACGCCGATGTAGTCAATGGTACGACGACTATGAACTCCGGCAAGTCGACCACTTCCTCCCGCTTCCAATTCCTCGGTCACTACACCTTCTTTCTCGGACAGCCGCGGTGGCCCGAGGGAAAAAGAGATTTGACCTACGCTTTTTGGTTGGGGAATAGATTGACTGCCGACGATAAGAACTTGTTTGCACGAGCTTTTGACCGATGGGCGGCAGTAATACCTATGACTTTCACGGAGATCGATTCTTTCAATGACGCGGATATTAGGATCGGATTCTTCTGCGGAGATCATGGCGATGGCGAGCCATTCGATGGGGTTTTGGGGACCTTGGCCCATGCATTCTCGCCGCCAAGTGGGCGTTTCCATTTGCACGCTGATGAGAACTGGGTGGTATCAGGAGACATAAGCTCGTCGTCCATACAATCGGCGGTGGATCTAGAGTCGGTGGCCGTTCATGAAGTCGAACATTTGTTAGGATTAGGACATTTGTCGTCGAGTGGAATTTGTTTAATTGATAGACTAATTTAAGCCATTAATGCTGTGTAATGCATTTAAGTTGACTATAATTCTTAACTGTTCTCATGTTTCGTGATTGGTCATTTGCAGCCTAGGATGCTGCACTAAATGTTGGAAATTCTCAGACAAGAAATTCTCAATTTTCAGGATCTGGGTTTGCAAATTCTACCATCCAGACAACAAAGTCTCCTCAAGTTTTCATGGGAAGTCTATAAATGAGTGAGTTAGAGGTGTCTGAAGACAAAAACATTTATAATATCATATGGACCAAATCCAAAAACTACTCATATATATGACAATTGTGTTCTGGAGAGTTATTTTAATTTACCAGATAAATCCAACTCTGCATCCAAGAATTTCCTCAGCTTCTGCCACACATGCTAGAAGAATCTTGAACAAAATAATGACATTTTCATTTACAGGTTTTGCCCATATGTTCTTCATAAACGATTCATTTCCCAATTGATTTTTCAAAATCAATTGATTTAACATTTTCTCCTAATGCCAGAGGCGAAAAGGCTTTTAACAGTGAAGAATGCAGGTACCAAGAGATGCTTGTGGATAGTTGAGTATTTGATGATTAATAATGGAGATTAATGGTCAATTGAAAGATCGAAATTGGGTGTTCTTTGTTTTTTTTATTTTATTCTTTTTTTCTTTCCTACTCCCTGTCGGCTGCAGATGGAGATAAGAGAGGATTGGATACTTGTCGTCGAGTGGAATTTGTTTAATTGATAGACTAATTTTATAGCTTCTATGTATGTATGTATGTATGTATGTATATATATATATATATATATATATATAATCATGCACTATATGTGTGTGTGTGTGTGTGTCAACTCTTCTAGATTTCACTGTTCTTGATGAAAATCTCTTAGCATTTTTTAAAGGAAGAAAATCTATTGTTGTTCAATTATTTCTTTTTTAACAAAAGAATCTAAATAAAATTCAAAACTCAAGATTTCCCAAATCGTACTATTTAATTATTTAATCAGCAGTATTTACAAATTTGCAGCTCAAAATCCATAGAGCCTGGAATTAAGATGTGGGATCAACATAACTTATTAATCTATTTTCAATTTGAATGTCATATACATGCTGAAATAAATTTGGCAATTCCAATATAACAAGTCTGAATTTTCTACACTCCATTCATCTACATAAAAGGGCATAAAACTTTATATCTTCTTAAGACATGACCAGATAGAAACAAGACTGCAGTCTTTAGTTAAGACCGCTTGCAATTTTGTTAAATGCATATCTCCAGTTTTCATTAATAGCAAATTCTCCCAAACCAACTTCAAATGAACACCATCAACATTAAACCAAATTTCATCATTGTCACCATAATAAACTTCCCTTAATAATAAAGAATGAATCAACTGGACTTGTAAAACAACCTGATTCATATCCAAAAAACTACCAAAACAATAATTTCTAAATCTCTTTAGCTGTTCTTCATTCAATTTTTGCTTAATAGAATCAACAACATCTACCTTCATGGAAACATTAATCTTTTGATGGAAATACTTATGTTGGTGAACAATATAATCTCAAATCTGAAAAAAAAAATCCAATGAAAAAACATAATTCATTATAGAAGTTAGTATACTGCATGGTATACTAGGTATACCATGATATACTATGTATACCAAATGTTATACCATTGGTATACCGGTTGTACCATGTGGCATATCATGTATAACAGGTGGTATACCATGATATATCAGGTATATTAGATGTATACCAGGTGGTATATTATGGTATACCATTGGTATATTTGATGTACCAGGTGATATACCATTGGTATACCGGATGTATCATAGTATACCGTGGTATACCATTGGTATATTAGATCTACCAGGTGGTATACCATTGGTAAAGTAAAATAATATGAAATTTCTTATGATTGGCTACTGAAATAACATAGTATCTATGTGAATGGTAGCAGATGACTTGCAAAATTGGATGCTAGTAATCTAATGTCTTTTAAAAATAATCTCATTAAAAGTAAATCCATATTAATAATCAATTTAATATTTTTTAAATTCATAATTGCAGTTAATTTTAGATACTAAACAAGTGGTTAATCATTTTCTATTAGAATTGAACCAAAAAGTAAGTTTAAAAAAGCAAATTTGTCCATATCACCGATGTATTTCATTCTTATAATCAATCGATTTAAAATACTTACTACATTTTTATAATATTTAAATTATAATCAAAGTTAATCTGACGATATAAAATGCATGTTATATTCTTTTCATGTATAAAGCGACATAAAAAATTATTATCCTTCTCTTAGAAAATGAGAACAATAATTTACATAATTAATTGTATACTTGTAAAATAAAGACCATGTTTTTACATTAAATGGGTTTTTACTTTGGATCATTGAATCATCTGATAAGCCATTTTAAAGCTTTGTCTTTTAATGATTAAATCCATAATTGCAGTTAATTTTTTGAAATTGGTATACCAAACGGTATACCTAGTATACCAAATTCCAAAACTAAATTTGTATTTTGGATTTTGGTATACCAGACGGTATACCGATATATCACATGGTATATCAAATTGTAGAACTAAAATTGTATTTTGAATTTTGGTATACTAGATGGTATACCGGTATACCACCTAGTATACCAAATTTCAAAACTAAAATTGTATTCTGGATTTTGGTATATCAGATGGTATACCACCTGGTATACCAAATTCTAAAACTAAAATTGTATTTAAAATTTTGATATACCAGACGGTATACCGATATACCAAATTTCAGAACTAAAATTGTATTCTGAATTTTGGTATATCAGACGGTATACCACCTGATATACCAAAATAAGCTTAAAATTGGTACAAATGGTTTTGCTCTTGAAATGTTCCAAAAAGACAGCATCGGGTGCTCTATTTTTTATTCATGAAAGGTTTTTTTTTTTTTTTTTGTTAAGTCAATTTTAAGTTAAGCTTCATTTTGTAACAATATATATATATATATATATATATATATATATATATATATATATATATATATATATATATATATATATATATATTTTTTTTTTTATCAAAACAAAACAAAACAAACAGCAACTCCTACACGAGAACCATTCTAGATATGGCAAAACCCATGGCATCAGAGGAGACGATAGGTCCTAGGCCTAAGGGGAAATGCTTATGCCATGTGAAGCTAACACAATGATCAAAGGTCCAATTTGCTAAGAAATCAGCTGCTCTGTTTACTTCCCTGTACACATGTTGGATTTGAACCGGTCCACTTTCATCATCTGTTAGCAAGTTCTTGTATTGCACCACGTAGCTATCATTTCCTATGGTGCCAATAATAGAGGCCCCATACCAAGCACCAACATAACCTTCTTCATCGCTTTTGACCTATACTTCTATCCCAGTTTTGAATGTTGGTTCTGACATCCTTCCGCTACAGTTTATCTTTAACCTTACATTCCTGGATTTCATGTCCATCGCTGGTGACCTTTTCTGCAATTTAAGCTCTCAGAAACCAAGCCAACATTAATAAAACCGAGCAAAACCCAAATGGAAAATAATACAAAACAATATCGAATGAAAAAGAATTTAAAACTGTATCACAAATGGGATATTTTGTTAGCACTCCATTGCATTTGCTGCAAATAAGAGACTCGTAACTCTTGATTGATATAACAGAGTGATAGAAACACAAAATTTACAATAAATTATATCAAACTTATCATTTACATTGATTAGCAAAATCCATTAAAAAAAGGTGAAAAAAGCAAATTACTTTAATGAACCTAACACTAAACAAAAAATAATAAAATAAAATAAAAGGAAGCAAATGAAGACTAAGAGACAAGAATACTAAAATCTAACATGTTCATGATGAAGAAGTGGAACCCAAGACCCACCCTCCCATTGATGATGAAGCCTCAAGTTGTATTTTTCAGCCACAATTCCCTCGCTCTTCCCATCAAACGCAACAAGATATTTGGAATTCTCAAGTATTTCCTTAACGGTCCCTTTCTGCCACCCAAAATCACAAAAAACATCCACACTATCTCCCATTTTGCGGCACTAATTGAGCTCTTTCGGGGACATGGGCCATAATCTAGCAAAATCAATGAGCTCCCTCATGCGTTTTTGGGTGTCCGATTCCACCATTAACAGAGTATGGTACTCAATTAGGATTTTGTGCTTATTCTTCAACGCCGAGCGAACCACAGTGGCGGGTAAGTAAGTGACAGTGTTAGGACCGTTAACTTGCTTCGTCACCTCAACTTGATCGCCTTTGTGGAAATGGGTAGCTGAAAGTTTGGGCATTGTAGGAAAAGTTGGGATCTTTGGGGTTTTATAGTGAAATTCCAGTAAGGTAAACCTTAGAGAGAGATTGGGAAACTATAGAAGGGGAAGAGAATTCTTGCGTGATCAGACGAACTAGGAGAAGAGCAGTGGCGGGAGCGAAGAAGAAAGGGATGTATACGCTGGGCAAACAAGTAAACGACATTTTTTTTATTTGAATATACTTAAAGGATTTATTGTAGCATAGACACGTTAAAAGAAATGACATTTTTAAAAATAAAAAATATAAAAAAAATATATTTTTAAATTTGTTTAAGAGATGATTGTATTTTTAAAAATTAAGATTAAAAAAGTGATATTGTGTGCAATTTCCTCGAGAAATTTCCTAGAAAGATTCATGGATAACGCCCAATTCTCATGATTTCGGCCTAAAGAGCCCAGTAAGCCCATGTATATAGACTCCTAATTCATGTTTTTCATGGTTTGGGCCCAAATAACACAGTACAGCTCTGGAAAAGTATGACAAATTAGGATTCAGCCCAAAGAGCACACTTAGCTCAATAGGTGGAGCTGAACGGACAATCAAAAATGCTTCTGTTAGAATTTATAAAGTATTTTCCTGACCATTTTAGTCGTATCAATTGAAAAGCATATGACCCTGTTTTCTGCATGTTTGGCTATCTGATTGAGTACACTCACCACTACACAGAGAGGAGAAAGAAATGATGAAAATAAAAGAGCGCCTGAGCCCCATAGCCATGTCAATTAGAGAGAAACCGAAAAGGAGTGATCTTTATTTAAGCACAGGAACAGAGATAGAGGTGTGCAGTGATGAAGAAGGATTCAAAGGATCATGGTATACGGCCACCATTGTTGAATCGCCATTTTCTTCTCCGAGAACACCCTACGCGAAACGAAAAGGCAAGGCTTGGGTGCAGTACCATACTTTAGTTTCAGATGATGACCCAAATGAGCCATTGAAGGAGCTTGTAGATTTTGCATTTATTAGGCCTCCCCCTCCGCCTCCGGAAAGTGACACTATTTTCGAGCCACTTGACGTTGTTGACGCCTTCCACCGTGATGGGTGGTGGAAGGGAGTGATCTCTCAAGTTCAAATCTTGGACGACAAGAGGAAGTCTAAAAAGTATACTGTGATCTTTGAAAACCCACCTGAGCAGTTCAGTTTTCCGTCTAAGCTTTTGAGGTTTCACGTGCTTTGGAAGGATGGCAAATGGGTTCGCCCCCCTAAACAAAAGGTACATTTTTTTTTAACTTATTTTGATTCTTGATTTGCATGATCTGTAACTAAATGCGAGTTGCAATTGCTGGGTTCCATTTTTGTGCCTTTGTAATCAAATTCTACCTTTACAATATTTTCTTTCTGGGCTGTGCTCTCGTAGTCAATCTGGTGTATTTTGAGTCCTTTCTGTCATAATCAGGTCAATTACTGTGCAGAGAAAGAAATTAATGTTCGCCTGGTGTCCTTAGGATATATGCTCTGATTGCCTTTTGTAATTTGAGGTGAATCTTTGTACGACATGCATGCATTTTATTTTGCCAAATATGCTGGTTAGGACCCATTTGATGATAATTTTTCATGACTAATTTGTCTTGAATGTTCCTGTGATAATCGGTAGTGGCATTTTTCATGTTCTGGTAATTAGCATTTTAGTTTCCATTAATTTTCTGCATACTGTTACTTGATACGTAAAACTGATTTGGTTAATTGGTCTTTCAAAGAGGATGGAAGGGTTAAAGTTTAGCAAAGGAATGGAGGTAGAAGTAAATTTTGACAGAGAGAATTTACAAGATGCTTGGTTCCCTGGGACTATTCTTGAGGAAGTTGGGTTCAATTCTTTTGTAGTGCAGTATGACTGCTCAAGACATGGTGGCAATGATCGCGTGAAAGAAACCGTTGATTCATTCCATATTCGACTTCCTCCTCTTAAATTGGAAGTCAATTTTCAGATCTTGGAAGCAGTAGATGTTTTTCTTGATTCATGTTGGAGGTATGGCACTATTACCAAAGTTCTTACAGAGGGAAGGTATAGCGTCTTTGTAAGGCAGCCGGCCAAGGAGTTGCAATTCAATAAGAGAGACTTAAGGCCAAACCTACATTTAATGAATGGTGTATGGTTTCCTACCAGGGTATTCCATCTTTCTTTTATTTTCTTTCACAGGAGCTGCTACTTGATATTGACTGTCTTGCTCTAGTATTTTCTGGAGATGCTTGATATGATAATTGTGTGCTAATATATATCTTTTTCAACATGATCAAAATTTATGCATTATTGCAATTGAGCTGTATGTGGAAAGAAATAGGCTGATAAGTTTGCTTCCATCAGTGCTATACTTGTTCAACTTGAGTTCTTTATTTTAATTTTGATTGTCAAGATAGGTACATTTGTGTGCGCAAGTGTGCAAAACAATTGAGACATTATTGCTAATCTTATTTAGTACAGTTTGTGTGAAGCTCTTTTTTTTTTAATCAGTTGCTAGATTTATTTAATAAGTTGCTAAAGTAGAATTATCTACAGACAAAGTGGAAATTATCTCCAGACAAAGTGGATTTTGTTTCAGGAAATACGAGACTCTCAGGCAGTTATCTGTACTGAGAATTCAAGCACAGCTCTGAACCATACTGAAAAGAGATCTCCGCACAGAAAGTCAAGTGCATCAAAGTATCAAACTGAAGAGAAATTCCCTTATAAGAGGTTGAGGAGGAATCCATTAGAGCTGTCAACTCCTCCTCTTGCAGCATCAAGACATAATAAGAAACTAAAGAATGCCGCACCTGAAAGTGAGGAAACAATTGCAAGCTTTTCCAAGAAGTTCAGAAAGGAAAACTCTGCCAAATCTTCTGAAATATGTCACACAGAGTTGATGCCAATGAAGTCAACAAAACAAGATGTTACAGACAGTACACCAACTAAATACTCCATGTCTTATTTGGAAAGAAATATGCCTTCAGCTGTATCTAGCAGTCCCTGCAAGAGGGAGAATAATGTCAGCCCACCTGCTTCTGGCAATCCTTATTGAAAATTTATTACTTCCATATAATGGATTAGATAGGGAAACAGATTCAAATTTCTTATAGTAATATTCCAACTGTGTTGCCATCATAAATTAATTTTATTTATTGTTAATACAATTTTGTGAAGCATCTGTTAAATTTGTTTATATATGTACATGTCAGGGTGCTTTCTTTTGAATGCAGGGCCTCAATCAACAAGTTGGACTGCAGAACGGAGTGACAGATTCCCCTCAGAAGAGGGAAACACAACTACATCCTCAAATTACAAGCAACTTGGTTTCAGTTACAGGTAGACTCTGCTTATTCTACTGATGCATATCCTGTTTCCATATTCATTAAGGAAAAATCCTTATGTTTTGTAGTCAGAGAAGACAAAGGAGATGAAGATCGCATCAAAGCCATTGCTGAAGCTGAGCTTATAAAAAATTATTCTAGTTCTTCCTTTCTGTTGGCTGAGAGGAGGGGCTCACTTGAAGAAATCTCTCATAATCTTCCTCATGAGGTACATCTGAGGCCAGTTTGGTTATCAAGGACACAGTGGCATGGAAACAATAGACAAAGAAAACTCTCAGTTCATTCAGGGGAAAGCAGCAAACTTGTTAACTAGAAGTGATGCTTTGAATTGAGAATTATTTCAATTTATAGTATTTTGCCCTCAATATCAATTGACTAAGACAATTAATGTTCTGCTAGCTTTACGATAAAAATGAACAGTTGACTAAGACAATTAATGTTATGCTAGCTTAACGATAAAAATGAATTGAGTCAATTTATAATGTCCATGCTTTTGTTTTTAATCGTACAGGAGATTAATGTGCAAAAAGAAAGTGACGTGGTTGGGCTGCAGGAACAAGGTGCAGAGATATCACCTTGGTAATGGCTAAATAATAGTAGATGGAAGAAGTAATTTATATTTGTTCCATGTAGGTGAACAGCACAATTTTTCTGAAGGCAGTGTGACTATGATGGATTTCGAGTATTGTGCATCTAGAGAGGCTGAATTGCCTACTGCTGCAGGCATGACGCAAGGTACAAGGGCTTAATAACTTTAACAATTTTAGTATTTCTATTCTTTTGCTTTGGGAAATCTTAAAGTCCGTAGAGACTTGAATAAGCATCTAAACAATATAATGAGGTACTATAGTAAGCAATAAATTGGCATGTCTGGTCCTGATTTTCATTTGAATCTCTGCCTGTGGCATAATGAATATGCAAAGGAGGGCTATTTGTATTTGATGGTTGCTGTCATTTGCTTAGATTTACATATATGTGCATGGGCACAAATGCTTATTTGGTCATTATTCTGCCCCCAATGCATCAGTAACAGCAAAATAGGGAAATAAATCTTCATGTACTGTTTCCATCTGGACCCAATTTTCAAGTTGCCACTTGGGGTGTTGTCACTCCTATCTAATTGATCTGAAATTCTTGCTAGATGGTTCCCAATTAAGAGTTCTGGAAAGTTAACAATATGGCAGGAGGAAATAATGGAAGTTAATGTCATTTCCAATCAGGGTCACTAAGGATTACTTTGTTTGGTAAGATGGGACAGGAAACATGATATTACAACTGATACAAGTGTGGCAGGAAATGGCAAGATGGGTCAAAGACTTAATTTTATCCTATCATTTAGCCAATATTGTATTGTACTAACCCTATCTTGTTGTTATATTGTTCCATCCAGCCTTGGTTGGAACATCACCCATAATTTCCTCAGCAGATCCCACAGAAAAAGAGGTCATACCTGCAGTTGAAGCATCCAGTAACCCTGTCGATAATGACCAAGCTCTATCAATATTTGTTGAAGGTATATGATCTGTGATGATTTTGAATGACTAATCTTATTCTATTTCATTGCACACTTGATTTATTGACTGGTCTGATAGAATATGGTTATCTTCCAGGTAAAAACAATGGAGAAGCTGAAGACTTTAACCAAAACATTCAAGTCAACAAGGAGCTAGTAAATAGTCAAGAGGTACCTTTTGTGAAGGGCTCATCTATTTGGCAGCACATTGAATCTCTTGAAGTTCTCCAATGCATGCCACAAAAACCCCATTTTGGTCCTTTGCTTGAACACAAAGAGGTAGCGCGTGAAGGATTGGCAATTGGTCATATGTTGACCTTCGTAGCATTGGCAGAGAAGACATCCAAGTTGCAGGTTGAGGATCCTTTAAATCTTTTTGACAGTTATTTGGAGGCTCTTGCTGATCTAGAAATGCTTGGATTTGATGTCAAGGCAGTGAAAGATCGGCTTAATGAGCTGCTGTCAATAAAAACCCGGCAAGAACAGCTCAAGAATCAGTCAAAAGATGTTCATACTCGGATTGCAGAGTATAATTGCGAAAAAGCAAAATTGGAAGAAGAAATCAAAGCAATTGAGGAGATGATGAAAAAGTTGGAAGAGAAGGTAGAGATGAGCACGTCACTAAAGATAGCGAAGCACTCTGAGATTTGTGCTCTGGAAATGGATGCCAAAGACATCAACGAAGCCATCTTGAGCATCAATCAAGATTTCGGGGGTCTAGCTGCTGCACCTTGGTAATTGGTACCTTTTTGCTGATGTGGAAAATCTTTTAAGAAAGCAGAAGCTGGCAGTGTATATTTTAGACTTGTATTTAAGTAAAACCTCGAAATGGAATTAATGTCGTGGACAATCATCATATTTAATGTAGTGTAAGTTTGGCACGCTTTTGACCACGGTGGGCAAACCATAACGTTGTTGGATAATCGGTTTGGCTTTTTAGAGTGCTTATAGCTGCCTTGTTTTTACTTAATACTACGGTTTGGTGCGAAGAGAACCACCAAGAGATGGGAGGAACTTGCTGTCAGAAAAGAACAAAAAAACAATGACATGAATCGAAATACAAAATTAAATGATAATTTGTTCACACTACGATGACATGAATCTTATTTTCCTAATTTTGCGAATTGCAAGAGTTGGAAAATACATTATTTTTTAAGATCATTTTAAAAAGAATAATGGTAGATGAAGAAAAAAATAATTAAATCCAACGTCATTTTATTTTTAATAAAATAATAAACCCACCACCTAATTGCTCCAATTGAAAACTTATGCAACGTTTTGAGTCCAAGTAACATCAAGATTCTGTTGAGGTCTTAGTTGAAAAAATGACGATACGTTCCAAGATAATTGGAGATGGGACTTTTGGCAAAGAAAGGAGAATAATTCTGCAGGAGCACGCAACATTACATATATCCTATCCGAATAATACTTCAGATCAAAATGGCAGTAAAATTTTATCATATGTACCAATTCTCCTGCAGTCTTGAAGGTTTCCAATAACATAATTGGAGATGGACCGTTGTCATGCGAAGTGAACAGGTCAATATCCCGACGGTCAGATTGGAGTTTTGGGGAAGACGAATGAGCAAGTTGGGGAATTATTCAAGGCCACGTCTAGTAATACACATCTTATAATGAATTTTTTTTTTTCTACAATGTGAATCTAACATTCATTTTTCTGCTTATATGATATTCCTAATCAGCAGAAATCATCAGTGAAAATGATTTCTGCAAGGCATAAATCTTAACCACCGTGTTTCTGCTGTGAACTTGGAACATCCGAGGCCATCATTCACTCAAAGAATGTTATTTTAATAATAATAATAATAATAATAATAATAATAATATGTATAAAGACATCGAGGCCACAGTCATTAACTGGAGCCCTTGAGTTTTGCAGCAGGTTTTTGTGTTCTATTAGAGGAAGAGTCCTGCTCTATTTCTTTGCGAGATGCTTCCCATAGTCGATGCTCCATTCCTAACTTCCTCAGCTCCATCAGGCCTTGCTCAACTGAATACAATATTTCTTTTGTGAAAACGAGATCCAGACTTTAAAAAGATATGCATTCATTTGGAGACAATAAAATCAAGAACAAACTTTCAGCATAATTGTGAAGCTCACCGTCAACGACATCATGAGAACTCGGTGAATGCCCGCGACGGTTGATCCAAAATTGAAGTCTCTCTTTGGCAACGTCCTCCTCTATACCATTGGCTTTGGCTCTGCTCCAAAAATATGTGAGCCATGCCTGCTGCAAGATAAAGGTGTTGTAGCTTAATCAGATTCAGCGTCAAAACACATCTCTGCATACTATCAGTCAATAAAATTGAATATTAATGCTAAAAAGATGCACTGAAACAACTAGTCAAACACCAAATCTTGACCGCTGAGGCCATTCACCGGAAGCATCAAGGGGGGCAAAAAAAAACCTATAATTCCAGCAAGTCAGCTCTACTTGGCAAATATGCATTGTTCATATTCTCACAAGCAGCAAAGCTGTTGATGCCTTCAAACGTAGTTACTAGTGCCACTATCGTGATGCACCTAGGCTGACTGAAATCATTCATACTAGCAACCACCAAAAGATTCAATCTTAGAGGTGAGGAAGACCAGAAAGATGCACAGAAATTTCACCAAGCAAGTCCATTTAGAAATTATCACAGCAGAAGTATCATAAAAATGCTGGAAAATATACGAGATGGCATTATTAAGGAGAAATGCCGCTACCTCCTTGAATAAAACATCTTCAGATTCCTCAGGACTCAGTTCTGCAAGAGAAAAATGGATTGAAATTATAATTTTTCAGATCATAATAATAATAATAGCTAGCAGTACTCTTCATCATATCATGTAATAATTACAGGTGAGCATAGACCGGTTAATCCATCCATGACAAAAAAAATTAACCAGTCCATTAATATCGATTTTTTAAAATCACTAATTATTAACCAGTCCGTATCGGTTTTGATTTTTTAATTTGATTAACCAATATTTTTCGGTTAACCATTAAAATTTATAATATAAAATTATATAAAAAAAATTAGACAAACTTCAATTTAATTTTAAATGTATAAAATAATTTAATATAAAAATTACAAAATAAACATAATTTACTAGCTAAAATTAATATTTTATAAATTAATAGTTAATATTATAAAATAGATTTGATATTTATTGAAAATTAATATACTTTATTTTGAGTCAATAAAATTTTGAATAATATTAAATATTATAACATAAACTTTAAAATATAAGAAAATATAATTAAATGTTATTGAGTAAAATATGAACACCAATATATGATAAAAAATAACATATATAAAAGTCAATCGGATACTATATATAAATATTAATGTATAATTAAAGAAAATGACATAATATAAATTTCATAGAAAAATATAAAAAATTAAGGTACAAAAATAAAAATATATTTCAAAATATTATTTTATGTAAATTTTATAGAGAAATAAAAAAATTGAGATATAAAAAAAAACACACACACACACACACACACACATATATATATATGAACTGGTTAATTGGTATTTAAAAACCTAAATCGTAATTATTAACTAAAAATATCAAAATTAAAAACCGTAACCGTATCCATTAAATCGGTTAACTGTAAAAATTGGTTCAGTTTCGGACCGATTTTAAGGTTAATCATATTTTTGATTTTTTTCATACCCGTAGTAATAATTGATTAAATACAACATAGGACTCACCAACTGCTTCCGTATATTTTGGATCACCAGGTGATTTGAGATCTGAAAGTAACAACGAAAAATAGGAAGCATTTTATGAACACCACTAAAGCAAACATAAACATTTAAAAAAGTGAAGCATGTTGCAAAACAAGGGAAAGTAAAAGAAAAGTAAAACCTATACTAAATCAAATAAAACTCAACCCAGTAGAGTTGGCATCAGCAATGAATTAAGCCAAGCAAACTACAAGGTTCAACTGATGAAATACCTGAGATGGAGACTCTAGCAGAATTAGCACGACGTTGTTGAGCCAATGCAAGCACAATAGCCTCCTCAACCTTGAACATTTCAAGCCACACATAATAAGGATATTATGACACTACTGAATGCAGGAAACTCCAGCATTAACAACAGCTAATAAAGTAGTTAATGTGCCTTATTTTAAAATGAGATAGAAGATATAAGATGTAAAAGATTTGAAAACAAGCAATACAAGTGAAAGAAAACCTTCAAGGAAGCAAGCTTCTTTAAGCCCATCTCAACAGATAGCATACTCTCAATGTTGCCTTCTCCAGTTAAATCACTCAGGTCCTCAGCTAGTTTGCTTCTATTTTCATTGACATCATTACCTACTCAATATTATTAGAGTTAAAGCATGAACAAAATTAGTAATAGTTTGAGATCGACAATTTAATTCACATTACTAGTGAATCTATAGAAAGGAACGATCCAATAATTTTGTCATAGATAAAGCAAAACGTTGAAATTGGAACAGCAGATAAAGGGACCAACTTTTTTTCCAACATTCTTCCTTGGCCTTTTGTCCAGCAGAAACAACAATCTCAAATGGAAGAGGCGCTAAGGAAGACCAATATTCATGCTTTGAGATGGCAACATCAGCACAGATACCTAAACACCAAAAACAGAATAAGACAGGACGGTCAGACATGACTGGAAAAACTGAATACTGCTCGGTAGGATCAATAAAAAGGCAAAAAAATAAAAATGGATTATCCAATTATGTCAGTAGATACAAACATGATATAAGTTGGATAGAGCAGAACTAATTCATTTCACATCAACTTAAAAACCCCAGGGAATACTGTAGGAATCTAACGTTAGATAAAGCAACTCATACTTTATCACAAATCCACAAAAAGAATGAGTATGACGTACAATCATAGGGTCAGAGGTGATTGAACTGAGATAAGATTCACCAATTTAGTCCCCCGGAAAGGTGAATGAATTCTGTAAACAGTTGCCCCATAGTTCATGAGAACAAACAAAGACCAACAAAAATAGACCAAATTTTTAAACGATAAATCAAAACATTTATTGACCAGAAAGTTACCGTATCTCGCAGCCAATCCCCAATACCGAGCAAGCCAACACCTCTTCAAAACAACTTCTTCCTGAAAATCAGATGCAGTAAATAACCAGGTTCTGAATGATTAATAAGAAGCTATTGAGCATACACACCATTTCTTTCTGAGTAAGTATCATTCTTTGAGTCATCAACTGAAGAGCTTTCAGCTCAGATTCAGCTCCATGAAGCTGTTGCACAGCAGCTGTAACCTCCTCTTTGGCATTCTGATTCAAAATGAGAAATTCATAAAAATTACAATTAACATCAGAACAGGCAAAGAGAATTTAAACTAATTAGCTAATCTACCAATTGAGGAAAAGATGGAAAAAGGCATTCAAGGACCATTTTGGCAGTGCACTTACTTCCACTTCTGATCGAATAGATGTGATCTCCTTATCCACCAAACTATTTTGTTTTGCATCTTTAAGTGCAGCCTGAAAAAAAAAATGTTGAAAAACATAAATAATCACCAAGTACTTTATGTTAGAAGTATTTTTGGTGAGGTAAATATAAAATCTTGATTTATCTAGCCAAAAGAGTAATCGACAGAGGAGCTGAACATAGGTTGATAACTGCAACACATTTAAATAATATATGACTCGATGATCCCCATCATTACCTCTCTTTGACGCAATGCAGCTTCCTTTCTGGTATGAAAACATAAAATCTCATAAATAAATCATTAAGAAAGATAACTAACCATCAGAAATTTTGTAAAAGCAATGCACCTGCTCAACAGTTTTGCTTCCAAAGATACTCCCTCACCAAGAGAAGCAACCTGGAGACCATAATGAACAATAAGGGCTTGTATTGATGAAGTCACAGGTTGTGAACGGAAAGGTTGATTAGATAGAAAAGTCCCCACTTTAGATGGAATTTAGAATGCATGATAATTTATGACAGGAAGGTCAACAAATATCCAGCTAACATGCTCACATCTAAATGCCACCTGACAATGTGAGAAGAACGGAACAAGAAGCAACCTGTTTCTCAAGCTCTACAAGTCTGGCCTCTGCTTCCTTGCATCTTTCTTCCTCAAGCCTGAGCTGTAAAGCGAATATGCGATTATTGTACTAAAATAACTAATAGCAAATATACTCTAGCAGACAAAACAATTATATTGGCGCACCTTCTCAAGAAGGTTCTCGTTCTCCTCTTGTAGCATATCAAGCTGAAAAATGAATCAATCCTCATTTATAGCTCATAAGTAAGAAAATATACATTTTAGGCACTGACAACACACTTAAACAAGAAAGCAGTATGATTAGCATACATCATCACGAAGCGCAGATGCCTCACGCTGATCCCGTGTATCCTTCGAGTTTAGATGAGCCACATCTGATAGGAATCTGCAAAAATGCCGCTTTCCATCTCAATTTAAAAAAAAAAAAAGAAAGAAAGAAAAATTCAGAAAATCGAAGATGTGCAATCTAGAATTCCGCTGCAGCTCAACCTTTTGCCATCTTTGTGGCCATTTCTGGGAGGTTCCATAGGTGGTAAAGAAACCGCAGTTCGTAGAGAATCCTTACTAGATGGCACTGGCGGCGCTCCTGTTCGAAGAGACATCGAAGGCCTTCCAACTGATGTTGAGCGAACCGATGTAGTTTCCTCTACCAAATTTCGAGCCAGCTAAATTTAGATACAAAAGAAACACGTTAACATTGCCATTGCAGGAACCAAAAAAATAACACAGAATTAGAGCATTCTAAAATGGGAAAAGCTAAAGTAACATACTGAAGGAGAAGGAGATCTAGAAATCTTAGAAGAAGCAACAGCAGGTTTACTATTACTAGTAGCAGCAGAGTTAAGATTCCTCGAAAGCGCGAAAGGAGGGGGCGCACTATATCGAAACCCTAGATCATCATCGTCTTCATCTTCCACATCATCAGCCGTTTGAGAAGCCATAACCTGAGCAAGACGCTGAGCGGCAGCTTTAGCAGCAAAATTCTGGTTCCTTTTGACAGTAGAAATTCCCGAAACAGAAGAGGAGCGAGAATGATGGTTACGGCCAGTCGACATTGCCGCGGGAGAGGACGGGCCGGTCCCGGCGGTGCTGGATTCGCTGCTCCATTGACGAGAGAAGATGCTGTTCCGGTCCATAGTACTCAAGGGTAAATGCTTCCTTTGCGAGAGAGGAAATCGAGTGTTGTAGATCTCCGGTGAAGAAAAGTAGCCAAAAATAGAGATACAGGTGGCAATTTGCCGGTCTCAGACTCGAGTATTAACAGTAGAGAGATAGACGACTGGTGAGTGTGAGTCCGCGAGCGTGTAACGGGACGGTACGGAGATATCATTCACGTTTTTACGTCCACTCACGGACATTGAGTGCATAAAATGATTTTCATTTGATTTTTCTTTTCAATTTTTTTCTTCTCTACAGTCTGCATTACTGTAGAAATTAGCTAGTGTGGACTACGTACGACACATGTCATTGACTTAAAAATTTCTTCTGTTTTCATCTTCGCGAGAATTTTTATCTCTGCATAAAAAATATTTTTATTTTTAAAAAAATTTAATTATAAATAAATATAATATTTAATAATTAATTATAATTAAAAATATAAATTCAATTACAAATCAAACTAATATAAATTTTAACAATTAATAAAATTAAAATTAAATATAATTTAAAACTAAATTATATAAATATAATTAAATTTAGTAATTAAATTTCGGAGATAGAAAAATTTCGGGGCGGGGACCACAATTTTCATCTCCGTCCCGAATTATTAGTCGATGAATACTTTTCTCCTATTCTCGTCCTCACGAAAAAATTTTTCGAAAATTCTCCACCCTATTCAGGACGGATCCCAATCGAAAATGAGGATTTTCCGTTCCGTGATCATCCCTATTTATATGTATCAAATTCAGACAAGAGTATTATTCGTTTCTTGGCAAAACATATTATTTAATTTTAAAATTTTAACATTTTTATTTATTAAATTTTTATATTTTAAAAAATATATATTTAAATTTTAAATTTTTATGTATATATATATTAAATTATTATATTTTTAAAAATACGCATTGATTTCTTAAATTTATTTATTAGAATACATTAAATCTAAACAGATGTTAAAAATAATAATATTTCGTTGAAATACATTCGACTTTAATCAAACATGCGTTATACTATCATTTATACCGTTTATTTTAAATTTAATATATTTTATTTGAAAAATTTAGTGATTTAATATTTAATTTTAAAATTATAAAAAATTAATATATAAAATCGTTAAAGTAGTTTTTTTTTTCATTGTTTCCTTGATAAAAGAAACAAGGTTTAAGATTATTTGACACCTTCTTTTATCATGTATAGTAATATGTATGGCTTCAAGTAATCTCAAATTAAAAACAATTTCTCCATTATTGCATGAATTGATTTGATGAACATAAGAGAATGAAAAAGAAAAAGATTTAGCTAGGAAAATTGCCAAGACATCTGAGGCCCTTAAATTTGAAAGGACGAGAATCGCTTTCTTTACATTCAACTTTATAACTGGGAATACAACTTCTCAATGCTCTATTTTCTTCCATTAACTTGCTCATTTGAGCTCGAAGCTGCTTAATCATTTCTCTTTTCTCATCATTTCTCCTTATTAATTCACTTTGCTGTATCAAATTGTCCTCCATCAAATTGCAAAGCTTTACCTTCAATCCTTCCCATAGTTGAACATCGCAACTAGATTTCTCCTTCAATTCCATACCTTGAATTAGCTTGTTTACCCCTTCTTCCACATCTCCGGTTACCTTCAAGCTCTGGCATTGTCTGATACTTGGGATTGGGGCTGAGCTTTGGGGCTGAGGATAGGAATCGGAGAAGCAAAATGGCGGTTCTTCTGTTTTTATATGATTGGGGTTTAGAGAAGAGAATTGTGATTTCAGTTGGGCGACTTGAGTGGGCGAGAATTCTGAAGATCTTAACTTGTCGTACTTTTCAGCTAAGGATTCGTAAGATTTATGCAAATCTTTTAGAATTTTCAAGAGCTCAGGTCTTTTTTTGGAGAACTTCTCTGCTCTTTCTGTAAATGATTCTCCATCGTCTTGAATCAGATTTAATATCATTTTACACTTCTCGTCCAGATCTGTACATCATGCATACATTATCAGTAATTTCAATTTGTGTTGTTGATTCCTAATCATGAACCAAATTAATGATGTTTTACTGTGATACATGATATGCTTTATATAAACATGCAAGTGAAGGTAAACAGCAAATAATCGAATTCGACAGCTTTCAGATTCTGATGGTTAAAAACCGCTTTGCATGCATGTATCATTGATTGCGTACGTAAAATGTTCGGGCAACGAATGTAGGTAAAAGATTAACCTCTCAGTGTTGGCCGGTAATTTATCTAAATTGTGGAAAGTTTTAAGCTCGAATCCACCAAATGGGGTTTAGCGGTTGAAGGGTTAGAGAAAATGAGACAAAAATGGCTTAAGAACATAAAACGAACATTGAATTTCAATCTTCTTATTCATTTGCAAATTCAAGAAAAGTGCAGAAAAGAGGACAGACCTGAAAGAGTTTCTTGAAGCCAAGGAGAGTGATTAGAAGGACGAGTACGGCCATCCATCCACCAAGAAAAAGAAGCAGATTCTTCCATTGAAGTTTTAGGAAAGACGATTCAAAATTCTGATAAATTAAAACCAACAAAAAGAAATGGTAGTGCTTGAAAGCGATAGTAAACTTGAATCACACTCAAGTTTGAGTTTTGAACAATTAATCTCACTCAAACACGAAAAACGACCTTATATCTCTTTGAATAAAATCTCAACTAATTCCACACTCCTCAGCAAAATATGCCTTGTTTTCAGTTTTTTCAAATCTCAAAATTTTCAAGCATCTCCCCTATCGTTAGGGCGCTGCACTATTATCGTCCATCTGTTAATGTAATTAATTAACGCTCTCATCTCTAAATTCAAACTGGTTTTGCTAAAATAGTTTTTGCAGATTATAACGGCTCTTTCAAATTAATGATTTCACCAGAAAATGGCTCTGTTTTACTAGCTGATATATGTAATTGAGAAGTAAAGAAATCATATGGATATTAGTATTTGTTTCAAGTGCTAATTTATGAAATCAGGTTGAAAAACCTATGCTTCTTTTTTGTTTGCATCAAAATAGCGTTTGCATTTTTGAATGTTACCCTAAAGTTTTGTTTGTTATCATAATGAGATTTCATTAATTGGTCGAAGAGTTGATCGTGCAGTGAGACAGTTGTCTTGCGCCGCAAAGCTAGTTCAAAATCCAAACTTATAGATGAGCCGCAAAATCCAACTTCAATTCGAACTTAAACACGTAACAGAGCTGAGTCAAGCTTAGGCATAAACAATACTCGACTATTTTGCAACCCCAGTCTAAACTGAACTCAAGCCCGACTTCAGACAGGTCTAATAATTTCCATAGCGGAATAAATTTTTTGAAATTGTTTTAAATTATTCTAAATATTGGAATTCAATAAAATAAATAAAAAGTATGTTATTATTATGGAAATTATATCGCAATCCATAGTCTTGATAGCCCAAATTGCATGGTGGTTTTATATAATTTTGTGAGATCCGGGAAAAAGAAAAAAAAATAATTCAACCCTTGTAATATTTACTCTTTTTATCAAAAGTTGTAATAGAAAGAGGTCAACGAGAATTTGGCTTTAAATCTTTCTTAGTTTGGTCAATTGAAGATTTAATGTTAATTCTATTTTTACACCATCCCTTTCTCATCATTTGTTACGTTTCCCTTGTTTCTTTATATTATTTCAATTTGCCATTTAGAAACTTCAAAATGGAAAAAGAACTGGAAAAAAATAAAAAAATAAAAAGGGTGAGAAAGCCACTTCCAATGGATAGGCCATGTCCAACTAGGGAAAAATTAGGAGCCACCACAACCTGAAAATTTTTCCAAGGGTCAAATTTTCTTTGGTTTTACCCCAATGCTCGTGAAAAAAGCCCTTTGGAATAGGATTTACCAATTATGCGGCAGCTCCCCATTTTTTACCTCGTTACTTTTTCACCTTCACTTTTTCTCTTTTTTTTTTATCTACCGAATTTATATTGACGACCAATCCTGTTGGCCGAAACACTTCAAATTGCCGCCACATTTTACCAAGGTCAATCGGTTCTTTTCTTTTTCACCCCATAACCTGACCACCAACCGACTTCGGAAACTTGTGAGGTTCCTGAAATGAGCTTTTTTGACTTGCAACAATCACCTACCAAACTCCTGCAAATATTGGTGGTCGAATAGAAGGCCAATAATGGCCACGAAAGTGGTCAAAACTATGCCCAAGACTTGTCCTTCTGTGGATTCACCCATCACCAACTTCATCTAAAACTTGATCTTATGTTTTATTAAGTCAAGTTTTTATCAGAAGAATTAGAAACTGAGATTTGTTATGATTTAATGGCAAAATCTTGCTCATTTGCTCTCCGATAAAGCAAAGCTGAAGCTTCCACCCTGTAAGGATGGACCAAACAGGGGACAAACAAAACAGACATCTGGTCAAAATTCAAAATTAAACTAACCAAAAGCAGAAATAATTGAGTAGAGATGATTACTCACCAGCCAGGATAGACAACAAATCTTCCATTTGATAAAGCCCAGTTCACCTGTATAATAGAACACTTGTATATCATGCACCAAATTGAAACTCAAAATTAATGTTCTAATTCATGGTTTCTCATCCCATATACTAGTCAAATTTATCATTAGCAAGTTTCACTATATTATTAAGAATTCCAGTCTTCTCTCCACATATGATTAAAAACAATAGCCAACCATTATTATTTCTACAAATGCCCATATCAGTGCCTAAGATTTTTCATGTTGTTTAAGCAATTAGAAAGCTAAATCTATTGAAGTGGCAGCCAAAAAGCATAGCAAAACCAGTAACCTTACCTTATCTGTTCCTAGAGAATTGGCTACTACATGAGTGACCTGGTCATCTATCTGGTTTGTGCAGACAGCGCCAAACTGTTCAGCTGTCTGCCATAGTGGATGCAAGTGGGGATTGGCTTCACCAACTGGAAACACCCTGCTAAATACTATACGGCAGCCAGCCAAAATCTTTCTCTGCTCTGATGCAAGAATGTTTCTAACATCAGCTTCATCTAAGGAAGAATGGGTAAAAAAGTTTTGATATATTCGCTCAATAACCTGTTTGGGGCCAAAATAAATTTATTTTAGGGCTTGTAAAGCTGATAAATTTCAACATTATTACACTGGAAAGGTAAATTCTCCTTACCGCCAGAGAGCATGCCAAAGTCCCATCTTCTGGCCTCTCATCGTGGTCAATCTCAAGAAGGGAAGGACCTGGAAGCCCAAATTGGCGTCTACTGCAAGGAAAATAGATATACCTACAACCCACATAGGATATAGAAATAAGGATTCAAATACTAATGCACTAAAGTAAATAAGCAGTTATTTTACTTGCCTTTCAACAACAATCAAATTCAATTTGTTATGTGGCCACACTCTCACAGAATCATCTATAATGACGACAGCTGATTCCATGCCCAAGACACCCTCAAGATCCTTACTCTTGGGAACCCTATCATCACTGTCAAATGGATCACCATCGTCACCTCTAGAAATAACTCGTCCATTGAACAATGTCCCGGCAGGATCCAGCACTTTTGCCATTTCAGTAGCATAAAGCTTGTTCCCCATTGTGTAAAGATGCAGCTCATAAAGTTTACTAGCCTAAAACAAAAAAGAAGGATATTATCATGCTCTGAAAATAGCTCATTGGCCAACAGTATCTAAAAGAATCTTCAGACTGAAACTACCTTTTCTAAAAAATTCCAGATCCCAGGGCGCAGTTTTGTCCACATTCCCATATGAGGAAAGCGGAACAGATGTCTCTGTGGTTTTTCACGATCTTGTTCTTCTTTCTTTCTCAAGAGCTCATCGTGCAAAGGGTCAACTTCAACAAACTGAAAAGGGTAACAAAAAAGTGACCCATGTTATAAAATAACTATTCTTTCCCTGAATACTTGCCTAAGGTAAGGAGAAAAAAACTAAGCAACAATGAAAAATTGCCTTTGCTGAATTAAGAAGTGTATGATCCAGATCCAACACAAGGCACAGCTTGCGTGCAGCAAACATTTTCTTTTGCTCTTCTATCCTTCTTGCTCTTTCTCTCTGTATAGCTGCTCTTTGCTGGTCATTATACCCTTCAAAGAGATGTTCAACATCTCCCCATGTACTCTGTGGACAAGAACCTGCCTGTACCACAGTAGGTGCTGAAACAATTGCAGCAGGCTGTTCAGAACTTGAAATTGTAGCTCGTGCAGGTTGAGATGAAATATTTTGAGAAACAATGGGTGCAGTTGTCGGTGCATGGGAAACAGAGACAATATCAGCAATATTTTTCAAACTCTTTGTAAATGGTAAGGATATATCTGGTGCCATAAGAGATTGGGAAAGTACTGGCTTTGTTTCTGCTTGAACCTCTTTCTTTTCCACATTCTGACTGTCCAAACTTCCAAGGCCGGTTAACGTAGAGGTTACAGCTGTTTTAAATTCAGAGTCCATGCTCCCATTTCTTGGGAGCGGGTTATTATGGAGAATGCGACGAGGATCCCGTGGTTTCATTCGTATTTTCCCCAGATCATCCTGAAATCGAAGTTTTTCAGATTCGTAAATGTAGAAAATTGATCATATTAACCCTTTCATAATAAGTAATAACTTATAGGCTTTATTAAATTTTCACACAAACAAAAGCAGAAAAAGCAATCAGGCGTATAAAAAAGATGTTTTTGAATATAGTAAATTAAAATGATTCTAACTAAAGAAAACCCTTTTTATCAAGATCAAAGATATCTAACATTGACGCAAGTACTCTCCAACATTCAGACAGCATTACTCCAGATCATCAGCGGTAGAATATGATTAAGGACTCACCACAGCACTCGGTTGAGAAGGAACTGGAGTTGTTCCTGCTGATTTTGGAAAAGGCCTGGTGGTTTGTGGGGGAGTAAAACTGATGGAAGAAACAGCTCCAAGTATTGTATTTGGATTCAATGGGTGTGTAGTACTTTTAGTAGAATCAACAGGCTTGTTCTGAGCATCTAATGCTAATCTCTGTTGTTGCATTTTGAATATACTTAACAACATTGCTGGATCCACATTTTTCAGTAAATCAGGAAGGGATGCCATGTTAGTACCCGGCGCTGGTACCTGTTCACCCCTAGCAACAATATTACCTCCTGCAACAGAAATCTGCTGACTTCCTCTGATACACAAACTGGATGTTGCACTAACAGTGCTAGGGCAAGCTACCCTGCTATCAATTCTCCTAGGATTGGATTCTCCATTTTCTATCAGCTGATTTCTGTAAACAGGTCTGGGCTCAATCATATCACTGTCCTCCAACCAACAACCACCTCCAGTCATGGTTTTCTCATCCCTCACAATTCCAGAATTTTCCTGTGTATTCCTTTGCCTTTTCACTGAAGGACCATCTGAAACGAGATCTTCAGCAGACTTTTGCTTTTTTAGGTTCATAGTTGCCCCAAAGGTTTCCACTTTAGATGTATTGTTAACTATAGGCATCGGACGATAATTTTGTTCTAAGGTATTAGGATCAGAATTAACAAATCGAAGCCTAGGGTCCCTACTCCTTGCAGAGGGTTTAACCATTAAACTAGGCCCACAACTCAAAGGGGCAACATTTTTAACAGGTAATACTCCATTTATACTAGAACACTCAGGACGAATGGGTGAAGTAGAAGCAGTTATTTGCCCTGAAATCAGAGGATTTGCAGGTCTAGATTTACCAACAATTGATGAACTACAAACTTCCCCGCCTAGATCACCATCCCCATCACCAGATTCATCTGAAGGTGTTGGACTTGGAAGTCTATCACTCAAAACAAATGAAGAACGACTAAACTTTTGCTGGTAGCTAGAAACAGCTTTAAGGGCATCAGTTTCATAAAGATGCATCCTAGTATCTTCAGTGTCAAGTGCCACCTTAGGTGTCAATAATCTATGTACCGGTAAAGAAGGTGTTACTTCCCTTGTCGGAGATGGAAGGCTGTTCAAATCATGGTCTTTGTGGAGGTCTAACAATGGAAGCTGAGCCGGTCTACTTTTAAAAGTAGATACTCCTATTTTTGGAGCTTCTAGTGATAAGTTTGGCTTATTATTAACAAATGAGTCAGCTGCTGAAGGTGAATTGTTCACAGTAGTCAATTGAGGACTTGAACTTCTATACGTCACGTCATTCTCCTTCTTATTCACTTTGGTAGAGATCAGTGCTTCTTTATTTGTTTCACCAGATAAAGAACTTAACCAAACACCAGGAAGATCTAGAGAAGAAAACATGAGCTCAATCTGTGGAAAGCGATACCACGTTAAGGTTCCATAGTAGCAGGAGCACAAACCTAAAAATCAGGATACACTACTAACCATACCTCTTTGATCTGCCCTGGGGAGAAAAGAGAAGGAACACAGCTGTTTACATAGGAAAAAAACCTGTTACCAGAGAGCAAGAGAGGAGTTAAACCATCGGAGAAGTTAAAATTTTCACTAAATAAATTTATTATCATTGTAGAATTTTACCTTGAAAAACTCTCCCTATTTTGTTCCCTTTGTTTAAGGTTCATGGAGCAAAACACCTGACAGCGAGCAGCAAGTTTAAACAACCAGCATAGCAATTAAGATATTGTACAGTTTATGCGCAAATTATTAAAACCGTAGTAAATTTAAATGGAGAAATGTAGAAGGAGAAGAAGACTTGAATAAATGTTAGTTGACTCACAGAACCAACAGCTCGAACAGCAGTTAAAGACAATTGCAAAAGATCATCTCTTAGAGGAATAGCATATTCCCGAATAACTTCCTGCAAGCTCTCCAGTGCACTGCGCAGTTTTGAACTAGTTGCCTCAAATGATCTACAATAAATAAAACCAACCAAAAATTCAAAACACATTTGCAAATTATCCGAACACTTCATCAAGAAGTTCAGCAAGTGTAAATCTTCATTCCGCTCTCAACATATCACCCAAATGATTAAAACATTAGCATCAGATCGCTTACTTTTCAGTTTCAATGACAGTTAGACTCTTCAGAGCTTCGAGAATGGAGTTCACTTTCCTATCCAAAACCTTCTCTTTGGGCTCAACCTCTGAGCCATAAACATTCATTTCCATAGTAGATTTGTCAGCTGGGTCAGAATCCAAATCAATCTCACCCTCCTCCAATTCTCCCTCCTCCTTCTCAACATCAACGATCTTATCATCCATCTCATCGCCACTATCATCAATCACAACTTTATCCACTTTCTTTTTATCATCCTCTTTATTGCTATGGCTATTGCTGTTAACAGACGCCATAGAAGAGGAAGGTGAGGATCGCTTAGAATTCTCATCGGGTTCAACCTCCACAAAAAGCTCAGTTAGGGGTTTATTCTGTACAGCTTGTGCCCACGCAAGATTATACAAGCCAGAGACGTATCTTCCTCCCATCTGATACTTATTATACAGATCGCTCACCGTCCAAAACCTACCATCCTTGGGTTTTGAGTCTTTAACAACCTTTACATCCTGCTTATTAAAATCTTCTTCACTGATCTCTTCCACAGAAGCTGTATCGTCAGAAATTTCGCCCTCCTCCACATCCTCCAACTTTAAATTCTCTTCTTCTTTCCCCATTTTTCCCAGGCTTTCTTCCAGATCCACCGTCAAATACAAATATATCTGATTTCAATAAAAATACCAAAAGCTTTTGAAATAGATATACCCCGAGAAATTTCTCAGTATAATTACCAAAAAAACAAAGATAAAATCAATACTAGACCAGATTTTTATTTTAGGGTTCTTATTCCCTTCTTTTTCCTCAAAGATCGGATATTATACCCAATCAATTATGCCAATTTGACCGTAATTTTTGAAATTTCCAAATTTTGATCTCAGATCTGCGTTACAGAGATTCAGATCTATAGTTTCCTCAGCATCAATGACTTTTTTTTTCCTCCTTTCTTTGTTTGTAGAGGAAAAACACGAGCTTGACTTAACAGAAGAAAAGAAGGTAGCGAACGAGTTAGGCAAATAGGGGGAGCTTTATAAGGGGCCAATATCATGCGAATCCAGAAAGAGGTGGAATTGAATCTGGACCGTACACGTCATTGATCCTGTCGTTCGAAGATGTGTTATTTTGAGAGTGACGACACTCTAAATTAGACCCATTAAATGGGACGAGTCGAACCAATTCAATTTTTTTTTTCCTTTTGAGATAAGAGCCAAGTCAATTTAGAACTTTTTTTTTTTAATGGGAAAAAATTGTCTATCCCTAATGTTCGAGTCCAGAAATTTATTAGCTTTAAATTTTAATTTTATGTTATTTTTTAAAATATGAATATATTTTAACCAATTTAAAATTTTATTAACTTGTACAGATTATAAAAAAGTGTTATATATATATATATATATATATATATATATTATTAAAAAACTATTTTGGACATTTAGTATAAAAAATTAATTAAATTATATTAGCTAATTTATCCAAATAGACTCTACCTTTACGTGACCATTCGCTTGTTAAAGCTCGTTTTCTTTTTGACGACGAGATTGATAGTTTGATGCACGTTTTTAGAGATTTTGGTGTAGGATAGAGATGTGCAACGATCGATTCGGTTTAATAATCGAAATTAATTTTTTAAAAATTTGATCAATCGAATCAAAATTTCATATTATTTTAATTTAGTTAATCGAAAAATTAAAAATTAAAACTATTTTTTAAAAAAATTTTGTCTAAAAATTATATAAAATTATAAATTATAATATACTAAATTAAAAACATTCAAATTATATAAAATACAAATCTAAATTAAAGATATAATTCCAAAATATATAATAAATAATACAATAAAAACCGTTAAATAAATTTTCCATTCCATCAACCTTCGATTCAATCGTCAAAATTTCAAATTATCAACTAAAGAAATAAATATTAATAATTGATAAATGTACTCATATAATTTGTAACTCAAAATAAAATAATTTATATATACAAAATAATTATTCAATTAAAAAATTTAAAAAATTACCTAATTAAGTAAAACTTCAATCAGTTCGGTTTTTCTATGATTTTCTCCTCCAAAAACCGAATAGAAATTAAATTATTGAACTTCTCTAAAATTTTAAACAAAAAACCAATCAAATTAAAAAAATCGATCGATTTGATTCGATTTTTTAATTTTAACCAAAGTTTGCTCACCCCTAGCATAGAGTAGGGATGTGCAATGATCGTTTCAATAACCAAAATTTGATCTTTTGAAAATTTGGCCAACTAAACCAAATTAATAAAATAATTGAACCGAAATTTTCGATTCAGTTAATTGAAAAAACCAAAAATTAAGACTATTTTTAAAAAAATAAAAAAATTATGTTTAAACATTATACAAAATTACAAATCATAATATACTAAAATAAAAACATTCAAATTGTACAAAATAAAAGTTCAAATTAAAGATATAATTCTAATATATATAATAAATAATACACAAAAATCGTTAAATAAATTTTTTCATTCGATTGACATTTAATTCAATCGTCAAATTTTAAATTATCACCTAAAAAATAAATATTAATAATTGATAAATATACTTATATAATTTACAACTCAAAATAAAATAATTTACATATACAAAATAATTACTCAATTAAAAAATTTAAAAAACTAACTAATTAAGTAAAATTTGGATCGGTTTAATTTTCTACGGTTTTCTCCTTCAAAAACCAAATCGAAATAAATCGAACTTTTTTAAAATTTTCATCCAAAATCGAATCAAAAAATCAAATAAAATTAAAAAAATCGATCAGTTTGGTTTGATTTTAACCAAAGTTTACTCACCCTTGACGTGGAGCAAGGAGTTTTTGGGCTATTATGGTGTTTATTCGACTACTGTTGATTCTAAATCCTGGATTGGATTTGGGAACTAAAGACTGCATTGAAGGGTGATGATTTGAAATGGGTGGCTGTATTTTTATGTCAAAATGTTGATGCCTCCTACCTCCTTAATGGTAACAAGATGGGGCGGCATGATCAAGGCTAGATCCTAATGTCGGTGGGTAGAAAGGCTGGAATCAGTTTGGAATGTGGAAAGTGCAGAAGCTATTGCTCTATTATTTGCGATGAAGTTGGCGAGAGATTGTGATTTTATAAGGGTTATCTTCGAAGCTAATTCGCAGGTGGTGAATGATAAAAATCTTCTCACAGCCGTTGGGCATTGGTTGTTATTCTTTTATTTACGATGATATTTTAGTTCTGGCTATATTTTTTGAGGCTGCCTCTTTGTCTTGTATTCTTTGACAAGGCAATGTGTTAGTGCGCAAACTTGCCTCGTCGTCCTTCCTCTCAAGTTTGAAGTAGTGTTGATGGAGGATGTCTTTTATTTCCTTTGATCTTTTGTTGCTCGGAACCTCTACTCCTTTGTTTCTTTTGAATAAAATCCATCTTTCAAAAGAAAAAAATTATTATATCTTTCTAAAGTAAAACTTAAAAAATAATTAAATATTCCAGCAAACCACTCTATACACTCCATTTATTTTCATTTTTATGTGTTTTATTTTATATACAATATAAATATAAATATTTATAAATAACGGTCATGCTAATTGTTATATAACTCAATTTATTTAGATCAGCCTGTTCAAATCATTGATGACATTTACACCATTCTTAATTTTTTGAAGTCGGATCATGCTCAATTTTTTGGAATATGGTCAAATTTGTGTTAACTTTTTTCAATTAAATTTGAATAGAATCCACGTATTCTGCTCAAAATTGACAATTTCATCATATGGAAGATAAATATCAAATAACATCTCTTTATTAATTTTTATATTATTGTTTGGAAAAAAACTTTTTTCTCATTAATATATACATAAAAAAATAGGATTTCAAATATTTTTTAATTAATTTTTCAGATGGAATTCAATCCTAAAATTGTCAGCCATTTATTTTTTTTTAATTCGAATCACTATTTTTATAGCTTTTAGAACGCGTACCACCCAACAAAAATTCAAAATAGATGTTCCATTGTTCACATATTAAAGGTTTAACCTTACTATTATTAAAGTTCGATCATTCAATAAAAATTTATTAAAATAAAAAATTTGAACATATTTCATATTTGTCATGATAATATTTTATAATAGCATTTTTAATATGGTAGTAGTTATAAATAATATAATCTAAAAAATGGTATGAATAGTATACACTAACATGCTACTTATGTTTTTTAAAATTAATTCAAATATAATTAGTTACTTCATTCATTTTTTTATCTGACATTTTTATTATTTTCACCAAAATTAAGAAATAATAAATAGAATCAAATTGATTATTAAATTAAGTGATTAAAATTAAATTATCAAATCTAATTAGTTATAACTTTATTGAAAAAGAAAAATAAATTGAAAAAATAATTTAAATTACATTAAAAATTTAAAAATTACAGATAAATTGAATTTGAAATTTATTAAAAAGTGACACATATTTAAATTTAACTTATACTGGCAATCCTAAAAAAAATTACAAAAGAGAGGATGAAATAAAATTCAAAATACTAAATTGTAATTAAGAAAATTATTATCATTTTATAAATGTTATAAAAAAAATGCTAAAATAAATAAAAGTCATGCTTTTAAATTTTAAAGTTTATATTGGTTTTATTTAATAATTTTATTGATGGAAAGAATGAGCAATGTTTTTTTTACTATGCGAAACAAAAAAAAATTATTATTTATCATACAGAAATAATAAATAATTTATAGTATTTTAAAATTAAATTTAACAAGTACCTATGCCGACATAATCAAAATTCATTCCTTGATATGGTTATGGATCAGGATTCGGATGTTCTTGCCTACACTAAAAAGTAAAGAATATTTCAAAATCCATGTTCACTTTTGATTTTAATACGAAGGGTTTTCTCCAATTAATAAATAAATTATTTAGCATCATATAAACTTAAAAATTTTATTTTATTTAAAATATAAGTAATAGTTAAATTATATGGCATAACAACAAATATAAGATAACCTTTGTTTTAGATTGAATGAAATTGATCTAATGAGGAGAAAATATAGTATTATGTCGTGCAGTTACTTATTTTAGGCTAATATCAGATTCGAACACACGACCACGAGTTTAAGAACTTTGAGCTTTACCCACTGAGTGGGATGGGCTATTGATTGGGTTTCACAAATGGAATTTTTGATTTTAAGGCCTGGCCCACAACTATAGCTCCGTCACACCCTTTCGATAAATCCCCGCCATCCGATAATAATTAAAAGCGCCGAATCTCAGATTGCGAGGCTCATCCAACGGTCGAGGCACTATACACGTTACGCACTTGAATCAGATAGCGCACCGCACCCCTTATCCTGCGCGCAATTCGCTTGCACTGTCACTCTCTCACTCTCTACTTACCACCGTTGCAAATGGCCGCCGAACTACAGCCACCGGAAGGCCCCATCACCGCCATCGCCACTACGACAGCCACAATTACCACCTTCAATGTCACAGAACTTGTCGAATCCGACAATCCAGGCCCGCCGCCTCCGGCCCCGAAACGGCAACGACGGCCTAGCGTCCGTCTAGGTGAGATCGGCGATCAATCAGCTACTCTTTCATACGAATCGCAGGTGCGTCGCTCCAAGCATCCCTGGCGCCTCCCGAGAGACTCTTCTAAATCCGTAAAGGCCAGGTATTTAACAAATCTTGTTAATGGGAACGATAGCCATGAAATTCGCGAAGCAGAGGGAAACACTCTAAACGGTGAAATGAATCTGGAGTTCGCACACCGTAGAAAAGCGAAGAGAGCGACTACGAAAAGAGTGAGGTCGAATTGGATATCGAAGGTGGATGAAGGTGGAGCTGAAGGAGATAGCAGAGACAATGGAGAAGAAAGATTTAGGGATTTCGATCAGGACTCAGATAGCCTTTTGAAGGAACAAAGCCCTGTCCACTCTACAGATAACGTTGGTCTTGATATGTGGCAAGGCCATAGAAGAAGTAGCTTGTGCCGGGGAAGGGTTTCAGGAAGCAGAGACGATGACGGAATTGAAATGGATAATGTGCCGGAAACAGATTCTAGAGATAGAAATTGCAGTACGAGCGAAGGAGTGAGGACTTGGCTGATTGAATTGGGATTGAGCCGATACGCACCGGTTTTTGAAGTGCACGAAGTGGATGATGAGGTATTGCCATTGTTAACCTTGGAAGATCTTAAGGATATGGGAATAAATGCTGTGGGTTCCAGGAGGAAACTCTACTTCGCAATTCAGAAACTTCGCAGAGGGTTTTCGTGAGTTTTTCTTTATATAATTTTTGACCTGATTTTGCTAAAGCTGTAGCTTTCTTACTCATAAAAAGGGGAAAAGAACACCTACTTGTGGCTGTATTGTGATCTAACTAATAATGGCTATATATAATTTTGTTATAAATTGTTAATCCTTCCTACTTTTATCCTACATTTTGACATGGGTACTGCAATTACCTGATGAGATTGATGATTGTAGGAATTTAGTTGACAAAGATAGAAAGTTGATTACTTTGATGGTTATTTTGTAAATGTTGATGTCATTATCACATACGAGCAACTTGATCATCAATTCTTTTTTTGTTCCTTACTTCTTTTATTCATTTCACAGTATAGTTTTTTTGTATGGCCGAATTTATTGCTCATTGTACTCAAAGATGCTAGTCTGTTTCTTGCATCTTGGAGCTTGTAAGCTGGCAATCAGTTAATCTTGTTTTCATGATACTTGTCTCTAAAGATTTTGTGTGTTTTGTTGCACTGGTGTTGAGTAAGTTTGCATCATATCGTCCATTGATTATTATTTCAGTTATTTCTTTTATTGAATTTCCCTTTTTCTAAATAAGCCAATTAGATTTAAACACAGAAATTTGGGGTCAAAATCAGGTCAAGTGGTAGATTTGTCAAATATCCTCTCTTCTCTCGTAACCTTCCTATGCCTTTGATTTCCCAAGTTTTGTTGCTCATGAACTGCTGGAACAGTCCACCAGTAGAAAACTTTGATTGGAAGATGCTTGAGAATTCCATATATCTCAATGCTAACTGATTGCATGAGCTGAGAAGTCTATGAAGTATTTTTATGAAGTTTAAACTTAAAATCATGGATGGTAGGTCTGTGGATCTGGCTAGCATGGATGTGTTAGGTACTATTCTTTTAATCTTTCACCCTCATTTCCTTATTTTTTAGCTAGTACGTTTTTGTTGGCAAAGCAGAATTGTGTCTTCTTGGATGTGCTATTGTATGTGGGGTAACGGACCACTCTTTTCATCATAACCTGTTATTTGGGGAGTAGGGGGTCCGTCGAGCTGTAGGAATGCTGTAAGGGTCTTTAGAGTTGGGAGCAGCTCAGCCTTCTGTAAATTATTTTGAGGGTTTTAGCAGGTTGTTAAAGTGGATATCGGTAGCCTGTTGTGAAGGATTTGCGTGACCAAGTTTAGATAACTGTGCATGGTAAGGGTATATATTACCATATGGTAACATTGCAGTTTGAAGCGCACTGGACTTTCCCAATATATAGTAATGTTGGGGTTTGTTTATTAACAACAGCTAGGGTTTGAATGTTTCTTTCATGAGCAAGCAAAATATTTGCAAGCACGGACATATATTATGTCTTAGGTATCCAGGGTTTCTCTGAGGAGTGCATGATGTAAAACAATGCAATGCTGGACATTCCACGTTTAAGTAACCTTCTTGGATTTCTGTTTCTTTTGGTAGTTTTTTATTTTTGTACCGTCTTATTGCAGTTGCTAAATTTGTGGTGGGGAAAGCCTGTATATATATATATATGTTCTGCAACTGTTTCTCCCATTTTCCACTTCCTGGAGTTGCACAATTTTAAGGTTCTGGAAGTTTAAGTATTGAAATGCGAGGGCTGCATACATATTTTTATCGTGGGAATAATGTTTTGCCTGAATGCTAACAATGGACTGCCATGTTGAGAGTTGTACAATAGTTTCAGGTTTTTCTGAGTAATTAATGTGGCCTTCTGGATCAAGGCCTTCGAATCACCCAATGCAGTCTGCTCATTTTGTTTGGATGAAGTGTGCCATGGTTTAATAATACATGATATGATATAATACGGTATGATAATTTTTATTAATATGTTTGGGAGAATGGTATGGTTTTATTGAGAAATTAAAAAATATTAAGGAAGAAAAATTTAGAAATTTAAATTTTTGAAGAGAAAAAAAATAATTAGATGATGGAAGATAAGTAGCTGAAATAAAGAAAGTTAATTATTGAAGAGTAATGAAGGAAAAAAAACATAAATCCATGTCAAACCACAAATCCGGCGTTGGGCTTGCCCCCGGCCGAATCCGGCATTTGTTCTAGACTTTCAGGCGAGAACGAGGCATTTTTTTCACAATCTTAACAGCATTTGAAGTGCAAATTTTGATTGATTAGCAGTAGTGGTAAGCTGCATCTTTTCTCCCCCATTTAGTGTATGTAGACCTGTTCAGGGGTTGAATTTTTGGCAGATTTATATTGCTTTTCAAACTTTTTTTCTTATCCAACCGTAAACATGTCTAATTGTATGTATTTTTCACAGTGCAGGCTTAATAATGATTGTCTTAAGCCTCTTTCAAAGACGAAAGATAGGTTGAATGAAAACAAGCTGAGGAAAAAAAAATGAAGAAAAAGAAAAGTAAGGAATTATTGGTATGAATTCTGATTGGCCTCTAACCAAAAGAAGAAACAACAATGAAATATCAAGTTCTGGAATGGCTCGGAGATACACATTTGGGTTATGTTATTTACTCCCAAAACAGTATACATAGTTTTGGGGGTAATCCAAACTGTTCTCCAATTAGAGGAGAACTTAGGTAAAGTTAAATAACAGAGCTCAATAGAAGAAACAATAAATAAAAGAAAGGGGTACATAATAACTTAGAAAATGATACATGTGATGTGAGGGAATTAAATTATAAGAAATTTTAATCTTCTTTTTTTTTTTAAATAAAAAACAACTTTTTAATTTGGTTATTTTTGAGCAGTCCTAGCATAGTGAAGTACCATGACATGATCTGTAGTAGAAGAATGTGGAAGCAAAGTGACTGCATCTCTCGGACTCCATATATTATCCCTTACATGCTGCAACGTCAAGAATGGCAGCAGCTGTTGCCCTCTACATGTTATTTCTACCTGCTTTTTTTGACCAAAATAAAGCATATATTTTACAACATATTCTTCGTATATTAAAAAAAATAAACAAAATAATTACTACTTTTATTTTCTTAAATATTTATTTTGTAACTTACCTATCACCCCCCTATTATGGTTAAAGAAATTATAAGCTACTTCTAAGTTCATTTCTCAATTATCTCTAATACATTTTTTATTTGGTGGAGATTGCGAATATATTAATGCTATAGTATATTTCACATACAAGTAAAGAAGGATTATAAATATTTACATAATTATCATGAAAAGCATCTAATTCTTGATTAACCTAAAACACTAACGGTTACTCTCTCTCTCTCTCTCTCTATATATATATATATAAAGAAAGAGCAAAAATTCCAACTCAAAACCTTTGGGAAATTGAATTTTATCTAATTTATGAATTAAAATATAAAAAGAAAAGAGAAAAATAAATTTGAAGTCATGCTTTGTCACTAGCTTACGTCAATTTGATGGCATGCCCCACATGCAAGCATGTACATACATAACGTTTACTTTACCCATAATTTTTATTTTGAAGATATAAAAAATTTACTGTACAAGCGGAGCAAAGCAGACACTTTACCCATAAAATTTGTTCATCACAACTTTCGTTTTTTTACTCCAAAGCATTTGGTTTAATTAATTAATTTGTTTATTTATTACTCCTGTATGAAGCAAAAATGTTCGGGCAGCGGTCAGAAGTCCAGGAAATTGATGGTTTAAGGCTGCCCGAAATTTCCACGACCTTCAAAACACTGCCCGATTATAATCATTTACTGGACCCACCCAGACTTTGTTCTTAAGCCAAAATCATGACCTCATAGACTAATTTTTATTTTAATGTCCTCAAAGATTTTATAATCTCACCAGTATCATTAAATATTCATATAATTTCTAATGGATCCAAAAAGGCACCCCGAGTATTCTAGGATTTTTAGAATAAGTCGCATGATTAACATAATAATTAGCAATACAAATGAAAAATAATATAATACCAATTGCTTTGTAGGATAATTCAACAAAACCTAACTCTACAGGTAAGCAATATCTACATTAATCTCATGGCATTCACGTCTGGTTCACGTTGCTTTTAAATAAGAAAAAAAAATTAGCAGGTCAATATTCTTCCATGAACAACCACGGCAGAGATTTACTAACCTATTATTATTCGACACGTAGAGAGAAACTAAATTATATACATGTGCATGCATGTGTTGTTGGCAATGTTTTTCAACAGGGGAACGATGCTGTTGTGGATTTGATTTAATTTATCCCCTCATGCATTGCTTTCCTACAACGTAAAATCCATGAGTGGGCTTTTGATATTTTTGGGTTTAGTGCGTTTTACGTGGTTGGTTTTGGGAAAGAGATGATGACGATGGTCATGAAAGAGCACCACTTATGGTTGCTGATGATGCTCTTTCTTTAAGCACCAGTTCAGATTACCACAACCGAATACGGAATTAGCTGAGCTGAATCAAGCGAAAGCATGACGACGGCTGCAAGATTAAAATAACGCATGCAGAATTCAAGATGCTCGATAATGACATCTTCCACGTGTGATTTTCGTGGCCCTACGATTTATCATTTCTCATTTATTTATTTATTTGTTTTGTCTATTATTAAAATTATTATGCGTTACTATTATACAGCCAATCCTTAGTTTAACATGTTGGTTTATCTTATTAAAAGTCAATGCTAAAAGGAAACTAATTCCCAACCCTAAACACTTTTCTTTTTATGAAATTGTTATTATTAATGTCTTTGCACAAACAAATTATCTATGTGCTTCCCGCAGATTATGGCAAAATCATCATTGCATATGCATTATATATAAATATATGTTTGTATGCACTTATATATGCTTTTTTTTTCTTCCTTTGGTGATAATTACATTAAGGACATTAACTGCAACAAACTAATAGTATATTAACACTTAAAAATAAACCGTTTGTGTAACTTTTATTTTTAGGTGTCGATATACCTTCAAATTAAAAAAAAAACTATTTTCGTATTTTTTTAGGTACCAATACAACGTTAAATTGGTGCACTATGCAACGGGATTAAAGAAAACAAAAATTTCCAATTATTCATTAACAACGGAAAAAAGAGTCCTAAATTTACTCTAAATATTCTTCTCTAATTATTATTATACAATTGTATAAATTAGATATCTATTTGCATGCAATGCGTGTTAGAAGAAGTTTTACTCTACTGATTAGAATTACAATAAGCAATTTCAATCAGGTTTTAATAAATCAATTTAAGAATAGCCTATACGTAAGGCATATATAATAATTATTATTTTAACATATATGACCTTTTCCTATCCAATTAGTACACAACAAAGGGTATATATTATATGACATGTTACAATTAATTAGAATCTCGTGGGCGGTGGATCCAAAAATACAAAAATTTGCCAAATTAATGGCAAAGTTGACCTATTTTTTATTTAAAACTAATAATTTATTTACTTATGGACATTCCTTATGCTTATAAAATTAGGTCAGAAGAATGTTGAGTGTTCAACACATCCTTTGATCATCACAATATTATATCCCTTCTATTACTGGTTTATGATTAGCTGTTCTCTTTTCAGTTTAGGTCAAGAGTACAAATGTAAGACAAACATTAATTATAAGTGAGAGAAAGAGAAAGACAAACAAGAAATTCTAAATATTTTTTTGGTTGTTGGATTTCTTTTATACGCCACTCTCTCCTTACTTCATGGCATGGCATGAAGTTGAAGGAAACAACAAAAATAGTATATTTTATTAATTTTTCAAGTGTATACTATTTATGATCAAAAGCATCCAAACTGATCACACAAGGGTTGACCTAACCACAAACTTATACCCCAAAACTCAGATTATCTATATATATAATGCAATTTTGATTGTGTCGTAGAAAAATGCAGATAGCAAGCCAAAATTAATAATCGTATATGTTGTTGGTAACAAATAGAACATATACAGAATTAATCCTAAACCTCTAGGACAAGTAATTAAAGCCAAACTAATGTATTTTCTTTTCTTGACATTAACTAATCAAATATGTTAAAGTGGTTGGTCGTTATTGATGTTATTCTTTTTCTTTCTCTTGTTTCTGTCAGTTGCCCTAGAAACATCCCTAAGCATTGCTCTAGTCGTAGAAGACAAGTACTGATGGATAGCTCAAGATCAAGTAAACTCTTGGCTTTTCTTTCTACCTAGCTAAGAGACGACCTATATTTCCTCTCCAATATATATTTGTTTTAGATTTTTTCTTCTAATTATTGAGTTTTAAATAACTAAAATTTTGAATCACTGTAGTATACGGATTTATGAATTAAATCATATTTGTCCAAGACTTAATTAGTATATGGTTAAAAAAAATAAACATGCGAATTAATTACAACGGAATCCAAAATGAATTACGATGCATTTAGAGCATTTGAATTTAGGAAATTAGACTTTATATTGAAAAATAAGCAAATATACTATTTTACTTTCAATTTAAACAAAGTCTACAAGCTCAATCATATATTTAAATATACATGTATATATATGTATTATAATGCTCATTTACATGTGTTTCCTTCAAATCTAATTCAATGCAAAATATTATTGTGATTTAAATGTGCTAATTTTAATTTTTTTTTTCAATATGAAATATTTGGAGGTTAAATCTTTATTAAAAATTTACCATTTTCTTGATATTAACATATTTCTGCCATTAAACTAAGTTTGTAGAGTATTTATAAATTTCTCACACGGCATTCTATTATTTGTAGAAAGAAAAGCTAAGTTTCTTCCATAAAAACTTGTAGTTTCAACACTTAAAACAATACTTTTCTTCAAAATAAAAAAGTCTCTCCCTCATTTCCGTTGCAATGCTTCTCTTCACGAAATAGAATTAAGAATTCGAATAGGTTCAATTAACATAATTATCATACGTTAACCTAAACAACAGAAGCATATATATAATTTAGGAGAATTTCAGCAGCATGTTACACTTTGACCAATTTTTCTAATTTTTTTTTAAACTAGATGACATTCATGCATGGAAAATTAACATGGACGTGCATATATAGGTTAGAATTAAAATTTAACCTTAAATTTTGTATAAATATGTTCAATAAACTTTAATTATTCATTGTCATTAGGCATGCAGAAACGTTTTATTAGTTTGCTGCTACACGTGAGTAAGGAATTATGTTTCGTAGGTTTATAATGCTTATGCTTATAAAAGAAAATTTAATTATTTTTGGTAATAATTATAGAACATCAAGTGGTAGTCGATGAAGTGTGTATGAGAAGCATGGTGTAAAATGATGTGAATCTCATACAAAGATTATAAGTAGCTTTTTTTGATGCATTCGTGCACATATTTTAGCAATATAAAATAATCACTAGTTATTACAAAATGCCAATTTAAACTATTAAAAACCAAGTCTTTGATAAATTGATAATCTGTACAATGTGCACTGCTGTATAGACATATTAATAACCTTTAACATGTGTATTAGTACCCTAAAATTTTAATCTAAACTCGATTTATAAATTTTTCAAAAATCAATCTAATTATAAATTGTAACGTTTTATTGGTAAAAATCTAAGACCTATTTTTTCATCTTTTTGATTCAATGTAAATATCTAACCACTATTAACTTTATTCACGAATTTTTCGTAAATCAGAATTTAAATAAAACTATCTTTTACGTTAATACCAAGATATGGTAATATTAACAAAAAAAAAAATCCAAAATACTTTTCATATATTAGTAAGATAAAATGGACGTTATAGTAAATTCTCAATAGAAAAATAGACATAGGGGTAATTAAAATAGGTTTCCGAAGAAGTACTTTACCTATCATTTTTTATTATTGAAAAAACTACTAAAGCCCAACTAATACAAGAAAATATTCAAAATAATAACAAATAAATAAAAAGTTAAATTTGACTGTTCGAATGCAAAAATAATATGGATATTTTTTGAACATGGGACAATAAGATAGTTAAAGATTCATTTTTTCTTGGCAAAATATATTTATTTTTATTTAATTTGGGCTCTACGAATAACCTGTGCATATTTGGAGAATGCTGGTTCGAACAAACATTAGGAAACAAGGATTTCTTACGGGAAAATTTTTTGTTGACACGTAGGAAAAAAACCACTTTTATTATGTTTTTTTTATCAATGAATAATTAAGTAAATACGAGTCAAAATCAGAAAATACGTTTTCCTAAATTGAAACAGAAATAATGCTTCTGCCTCACCAAACCCCATCTTCATTGCAGTTTTAGAGTTATCATATATGGTGGGAAACTTGAGTGCTTTCAGATAATTATTATAACACAAAAACAATAATACAAGGATCTTAATTACCTTATAATTACGCTTTTTAGCGTTATGAATTAAAGAGCTCAATCCTAGGGGTCTATGATTGTCCTTATAACTAATGAAGACAAAAATTTTCATTACTTGGAGATAATCTAGAGAAGTAGTATCGGTTAAATCTTAATAATGATCAACACTTATAGATAATCTAGACTCACCCTCGATTATGTCTAGATTACCAAGGAATTCCTCACGTTTCTTGTTAATAATATTTTATATTTTTGAGTTCCATACTAGAAACTGAATGTAGGATATGTATGTGCTGGATTCTCACATCAACATCTGTTTTTTTCTCGACAGTGCAAGAATGGTGTTTTTTTTTTCTTAATTTTTTAAAGATTGTGACTGTGGCTTAGGTTTCTACTACTATAATGTCTTAATTTGCTTTTGATGTGAACTAATCTAGGAGTTAAATGACTTTATATAGATTCAGTTAGTGCTCAGTATGTACTATTTATTAATCTTTTCTTTTTTATATCATTGAGACGTTACTTTCAAGAATTTTGCTTATAGCTTAAAACAGTAAATCCATTTCCACAAGGATGGAGCAGGTGGTAGGTAGTGTTCCAAAAAAAAACTCGTCAATATTAACAAAAAAGTAACTAACTGAACATCAAGTTCAAGACAAACTTAGAATATTAATTACTCTGATTAGACAAACATTAAGCTCCTAAGACCCTATTTACGAGGATGGATTTGTGGCTAATTATAAGAAAAGAGAAGATGGGCACCTAGAAATATACATGCTACCTAAAAATTGATATTATGAGAGAATAAATTCCACTATAGAGACGCATTTAGTTCTGCTGTTTCTGTCATTTCTCTAACACCGTAATGTCCTTATTCGTGTAATTAAAATTACTAATTTGAATAGAGGATTAGTTTCCTCTTTTTGCTTTTTCTGTCTGACTGTATGTTCTCGCCTACTCTCGAGCAAATTGTTGTAGAATGCAAAGAAATTAATGACTCGTTCTATGCATTGGAATAGAGAAGAAGTTGTAGCTATGGTTATAAATACCTCTGATTCGCTATCCAGTCTCAGCTTGTTAACCAGATACTTCATTAATAGCCGAACTGTCATCCTCCCATCCCTATTTTTTTTTTTTTGAGATTAAAAAAAATAAAAACTGAAAGTTTTCAACTTTAAGAGGATAAGATAAAGAACGTTACTTGATTCTGAGATAGCTCTTGGATATTTGAGGCAAGGACGGTTCTTGTGCTCTGCAAAGAAAGAACAAAGGAAATTGAATTAATGAGAAAAAGGAGACTGTATATGAAAATAAACAAAAATGGTGGGGCTAAAATTGAACTTTGCTTGCACTTACTGATTAGGTGAGGCTTGAAGAGTGAACCAAATGCCAGAAATGGGTCTTCTTGGAGGATCAATGACTCTAAAGTCGGAGCTTGGTCCAGCCGCATCTATTCCGCTATGCACCACATGAAAAGGACGGGAAAAATAAGAGCCCATTAATGGCATCAAAGAAGAAGAAGAAGATTGAGAATTTGGAGAAGAAGAAGAAGAAGCTGCTGCTGCTGCTGCTGCTATATTATGAGGCATAGGCCTAAATGCCCAATTAATCTCTTGATGTGGATAAGCTGATGAGCTACTACTTCCTTGTTGTTGAAAGAATAAAGAAGTAGACATTACTGGTCTTGCTGGACCTCTAAATTGATCACTTGGCACTTGAAAAACTGGTGCGCTTAATGGTCTTGCTTGATTACAACTGCTGCTTCCTGGTAATAGATCAAGCTCCATCAATCCTCCTCTTCTGACCGTTAGATCTTCCCCTTGATGATCATTATTTTTCCTGCTTGTCCTCGCTTCAGTAAGACCGCCTATACTCAATTTAAGCCATCCTTCGTCACCGTCTCTTTCTTCTTGGATGTTATTAATACTATTCTCGTTATTATTGTTATTATCTTTGGAGCTTGAGCCAGCAGCTTCATTAAGACTGTTAGTTCTCGATTCATCTTCTGCCATGGGATTATCAGATCCTAATATACAACACTCATAACCTTCTAATCGGTTCATAAGATTATCATCATAACCGCCGCCGCCGCGGCAACCACCATAACCGCCGTATAAAAGATGATGTTTCTCTTGTTGCTGTTGCTGGGTTTGAGCAGGAACCATGGTCATATCCCGAAACCCACACCCCAAAACCACCGCCTAATATAAGTGTTGATTGGAAAGAAAGCCATGGATAGAAAACTGAAGCACAGAGTAGTTATAATGAAAAGAAGGATCTGTAGGTGTTGTTGCCATAACCATGTGATAAAATAATGGAATCAATAGAGAGAGAAACACCCATTAACCAGATAAGGGTTTTAATTTTGTGTTTCATCGTAAATATATCCGAGGACAACAAGGAGAATAAACTTTGCAAATCTCACTTTCCATTAATTCTCTTTGTTTGGAAGCTTGTGGAGAGGAAAAACTTGCAGAAGAGAGAGAGAGAAAGAAAGATTATATATATATATATATATATATATATATATATATATATATATATATATAAAGCGAGATGGTGGTCAGTCAGTCAGTTATCTTAAATAATAATAATAATATTATTATTACTATTTTTAAATTGTTTTACAATATTAATATATATATTCTTGGGCTGGTCGACCAGAACACTAATATTTTTTTGACTTTATTAAGACGAAATATGTATTACATTACACCTGTCCGTGAAAATAAAAAATTCGAACAGATTTAATTTTTTTAATTAGAAATTTCAAATCTAAATTTTAAAATGAAATATTTTTAAATTTTAAAAATAAATAATAATTTAATATATATATATATATATATCTAAATTTTTTTATTATATATATTCTATTTCTATCTATTTAACGGTTTAAATATATATATATATATAAATTATATTCCGATTAATACGGAGCATTTTAATTTTAATTGTGGAATATGGTTATTAAAAAAGAAGAAATAGGGAAAAAAGCTTGAATGTAGTCTTGGAAGAGGTTGCTTGGCTGGAGATTTTTGCTATTGGCTGTTGGTTTTTGTGGAAGCAGAGAAATGAGTTTATTTTTCAGAACAAGCGCAGACCCATTCTCTCATTAGTAAATGACATGCTCATCTTTGCTAAGTCTTGTCAAGGATCCCTGGCTTCGCATGAGGTCGGAAATAAGGCTGCATCCCTTTCCTCTCCAAGGTCTTGGTTGCCTCCCCCTATGAACTACTTTAAGGTCAATACTGATGCTTCAGTGTCTAGAGGGGGTATAGCCACTTGTGGAGGTCTTTTGAGGAATTTCTTGGGACACTGGTGTTCTGGCTTCGTGGCTAACTTGGGCAGTTGTCTTATTCTTATGGCTGAAATTTGGGGAATCTATTATGGGCTTTGCAGAGCTAAAGAAGAAGGTATAGTTAATGTGATGGTGGAAAATGACAACATCTTGGCTATTGAAATGATCCTTGGGACTTCTACTCCTAGTGCTCCTTGTATCGCCCTGGTTGATCGGGTTCGCAACATAGCCAAGGTTTTTGCTAATATCTCTTTCAATCACATCTACCGAGAGGCAAATCTTGCAGCCGATAAGATTGCCAAGACGGGCAACGACTTCACTCATGGTTATCATGTGTTGTTCTCCCCCCCTCAGGGGTTAGTTTACTGGTTGTATAATGATTCTGTAGGAGTTTCTTATAACGTTTAGTGTGTTGTTTTCGTGAGCTCGCTCACCTTCTTTAATCAAAAAAAAAAAAAAGAAATAGGGAAAAAAATTAATGAAATGGGGGTCATACAGCTAACAACTTTAGGGCATGTTGGAATTGTTGGAAAAATGACCAAAAAGGCTCATTCTTTTTAGAATATGTCATGAAAAGGTCCTTTTTAGCCCTAACTGGGGAATTAGGATGCGTTGCATCCAAAAAAAACACAAGGATGGGTTTTTAGTTTAGGAGAGTCAATTGAAATCAGAACTGGAATAATATTTATTGTTCGAAATCAGACAGCTAAAAACTGATTCTTGGTCTTTTTTTTTTTTAGCTAGAAAGATTCCACGCGTCTTACTCTTTTTTCTATATATAAGATGTATATGGTCGTATATTCAATCTGAATATTTTTATTCTTCTTCGTTTCCCCTCTGCCACATGAGCTTAAAAATATATGTATATGCATATATCTCATATATTCTTAAAGATCGAAAAAAAAAAAGGAAATTCATTTATTAGATCCACATCGTATATTCCTTCATGGACCAGAACAATTCTAAGCTCTTCCTTGTAGACCCTATTTTTTTTGGATAATTTGTAATTTATATTTTTTTCATATCAACTAAACATATTTTTAAAAAAATTAATATGTAATTTTATCAATTGAAATCAATCTTGAGGAAAAAAAATGCATTAACCTTCACTAAACGCCAAGAAAATAAATGTAGCATCTCTCCATCAAAAATTATTCTCTTGAGAAATGCATGTAGGATTATACATATATAAAGACACACAGTTAGGTAATTAAGGAGTGATAGTATTAAAACTGATAGAGAGTGGAGATTGAAGTGGCAAGGCATAATGACGTTATCTGTCAATGAAATATTAGATAATTAAGAGAGTGTTTAAGAAAATAATTAAAATTTAAAAATAAGTTTGGGCATGCATGATGGTGTTTCCCCACAAACCGAGAAATAGAAAAGCACAGCGACGTGGGGTTTGTAGGACATTCTTTGCTAAAAGCATGTGCTTCCCACCCTCCCTCCACCAACTGTACCAGACCTTCTCTCATTTGTCGAGACTTCCTTTCTTCTTTCTTTCTCTATTTGTGACACCCATGCTTGTTCTTGTTCTTCATATATTTTTATTTATTTTATCGTAAATTTAATCATCATATGTTTAAAAAAAGAAAATTGGACAATGGTGGCTGCTGTTCTTGGCAGTTGCCTTCTTATCCTGAAAAGCTGCTAATTCTCTTTCCAGCCCATCAAAGATGTTCTTTTTTTCTTTCTTTATTAGGTTGGATTGAAAAGAAAGAAAAAAAAAAAGCCTTTACTCTTTAGAAAAAAGGATAAATCATAGAGTTAGTAGTGTGGTAAAAAGTTCGAATTTTCTTTATTAAAGTGTCAAATTCAATTTGTATGCTATACGTAAAAATAAACTGTTAAAAAATGGAGTTTAATTATAAATTCAAACATATTGTATTAATAGATAGCTGAAAAAAATAAAAATAAAAAACAAAAGAAAGAAAGGGCTTCAATCGACGAATACTCTTAACTGGAAGAGATTAGACTTGAACACATGACATGCCATTTTAATTCTTTCTTCCTTTCTTTATTATTATTATTTTTTTTTTTGGGTGAATGATGAGACAATTCTTTATTATATTATTGTTTTTATTATTACTATGATTTTGAAGACTGAAATTTTCCATTTTCGAAAGCAAAATATTTAGCAGGTGAATGATGCTGTTACATACGCTCTATACAGCAGTAGGCTACTATACATAGGATATCATTACTAAATTCCAACTTAACATATCAGTCAAGTGAGGTTCTTATACCACACACTGTCAGATCAATGAGTACTTGCTCTTAATTTATCAAATCTTCACTCATTTCACTATATATGTGCATACCCAACTCAAATCACACTCACCAACTACCCTTTCTTTTCTACTGTATATCATATATATGTTCCACTTTCTCCCAAATCTTTTTCCAAATTTTGAGCCCTCATGAACTGGTTTACTGTGCTACTGCTAATTATGTCAAGCATATAGTCCAATTAAACGTCCAATAAAAAAATTGAACTCGAAATCTCCTGAATTGTTGTCAAATCAAATTTCAACGGTTAATAATATCGGATTTTACATGTCTAAACTAATGATAGGGGTGAGATTTTGCTAGCAGCTTTATGTATATATCTTGAAGTTTCTCCTTTCCTCCTTTGTAGATGAAACGGTTTCAATCTCTAGATACAGTAGGGATTGAGATCATGGAAATTATGTAGATTAATGATAGAACGAGTGATAAATAATTGTGATGATGAGATTTTTTAGGGGCAATGTGAGGAACAATTGGTAATTATTTCCCAGTAGATCATGTGTTTGATATTGAATATGCATTGCTTTGGCACTGCTCTGCCATGGGACTCGTACATGAAGTCTTTTGTCATCCTTGAGCAAGAATTCTTTATTTTAGTATTTATATAGTAGTATAAAGATTGAATCAGTACATAAAACAAAAATATTTAAGATAACTAAGAAATTTCCATTTATTTTCACTCAATGTCTAATCTCCCCCTTCTATAGCTAATTTTGCTGCGATGGTAGATTAAACGAGGCCTATAAGTGATTAGGCCCAATTGATTTCTTGGTGCAGGTGCCAAGCAAAGTTTCAGCCTCAGCTGACAGCCTCTTTAACTTGCTGATTGCGATTGAGAATTATGAATGATAATGTGGGTAATTGTGAGCCAATGTAGTTGAACAATAGCTAAATTTTCCATAATTAAGGAATTAAGAGGAGTACTTTTGTTATGTAAACAAGAAGTGGAATTAAAATATTGAGAAAAAGACCTAAATTAATGCTAAACAACGATTGGCTTAATAAAAGAGAAGGAATGTTTTAAGCACATACAAAGAATATATAAGAAATGTCGTATTCGAGTTGTTCTAAACAAAAAACAGGGTGGGGGGAAAGGAAGAAAAAAAAGAAGAGAGCGTGACTTCTGGGGACAGTGCATGGGCATGGAATTGAATGACCTAAGATTGGAATAAAAGCATGAAAGAAAGGGCTCTTTTGATAGAGATCTCTTTCTACCTAAAATTCATCTTCAAGACTCTTTTAATAATATAATAAAGCCTTATATGCTTGTGTTTTGTCTTACTGAAAATATTCTCACGCTAACATAAAGTTTTTTTTTTAATTTCCTACCATTTCCAATTCTGACACGAAAATATTTAATTGTAAAAAATATATATTTGATGTAAATAAAGTCGATATATACATAGTTGTAAAATCAAATTGCTTTAACAAAATAAACTTACCTTGAGAAATTTATACAAACGCATAAGACATTATAATGGTAATGAGACGGGACCCTAAAGGATAGACGACTGAGTCCTTGAGTAAATAAATTAATTGAAGGCTAAAAAATTATTAAGAAGGAGAGCAAGCAAATGATATTATTTTTATTTTTATTTTGAATAAGGGAAAAAAAATGTGAAAGCAAGGCATATATTGGTGTATACGTAATAATAAATAATGCATGGGATGCTTTCATGACTTTTGACAGAGATGGAGAGATATGATTTCATGCATCAGAGTCCATGGAAATTAATTTTAGTACCGTACTGAACAAAAGAAAACGAAGGGGACCAATTCATGATCTATCTTTATTTCCATTCTCAATTTGCAATGTTCGCATTATAGAAAGCGGGGGTCCTCTCTTTTCATTTCATTCTTTTTATCTCTTCCCACTACAGAAATTAAACTCCATTTCTAGATAATAACATTAAAAATGACGATCTTATTATAAATAAAGCAATTTTTTTTGTTTAATTTCGTCATCATCCCGTCACCAATGCCATCATTCTAGTTACCATGCTTTTTTCTCTCTCTCTATATATAATTTTACACATTTTTAGTTACTGTTTGTGTGGTTTTTTTTATATTTTTTGATCAAGATTTATGTGGTTTTACAATTTATATGAAAGAATATATGTTTGCATGTGCATGTGGAATAATGAGTGGCTATGTCAGTCCATGCATGTGAGGATGGTAGTAAAATTCAAAGTGGAGATCGAGATGTAGGGTTTAAATTTGTTGAAACCGAGAGGGAGAGAGAGTGCATGGCCTAAATAGGGAGTTTTGTAAGAATAAATAAATAAAATTGATTGTCTCAAAAAAAAAAAAAAGCAAAAGCATGTGGGTACTTTGGCTTCTGTTTCTGTTCTCTCATGTCAATTATAGTCAAAGGGTGGTGATCGTCGGATTCGGACCCGCAATCCGATTAACATCTTAAACCTCAATCGTACCCTATTAAAAATTTGGTTTATACTTAAATAATCTGCGGTTATTTGGATTTCATTCGAATAATTCAATTTTTTTTAAATTAAAAAATAAATTTTTTCTCTTTCTATTTATATCATAAAAATTATGTTAAAATACAAATAAATAATTAAATAAAAATATTAATATTCACGAATATAAAATAAAAATTATAATAAATAAAATATTTAAAAATTCTTCAAACATGCATTATATAATAATCAACAACTAACAATTTAAAAATTCTTCAAACACATATTATATAATAATTCAAAAATAATTATTCAAACACAAATAATAAAATTTGTCATAAAGGAACGCCATCATCTTCGATTTTCAATTTCTTCATGTCCACCTAATATATAAATTATATATGAGAAATAATACAATTCTTGTGACTGTTTATAAAAACTTTATTCAGATCAAAATGTGCATTTACTGACAAATTAAAACTTATTAGCTAAAAAGGTTTAAGTATCATCATCAGTTATTTATGTTATGGGAAGTGATCATATGCTTTTTTAGGGGGGAAATTAAAGAAAGAATGAGGCACCTAATTTTGGTGACCCCTACCTTTTTAATCATTGGGATGCATATAGATTTGATCCACCAAGCACTTAGTTATTCCAAATTAATGCTCTTGGGAATTAACTAATTCTTTGAATTCCAAAACGACACCTCGGATTGTTCTTGATTGAAAATTGAAAATAAAAATTCCCCCAAAAATAAAATAAAATCTAGAATAGAGAAAAGAAAATCCACTAAAAATATCATACATCTCACACTAGGTTAGTAGTCAATAAGAATAGCGGAACTGATGTTATAGTAGACCAATTATTTATCAGCTGATATACAAATACTGTGTATGCACTTGCAGGATTTGCAGATACACATGCAATGCCTATAATTGCTCTATAGTTGATAATAATAGTAATAATAATGTGTCCCCCTATATAAATTGTGGGCAAAACCCTACAAGATGAGCTACGATCTCTTCTATAAGTTTTTGGTCACTATCGGTACACCAATATAAAGGAAAAAGAAAAGCCAACGCTATTTTGTAGACTCATCAACGTTCGATTTTCAGTTCCATAAATGTACAGTTTTTTTTTTCTCCTTAAGGGAAAATATGGAAATAATTATGTATTTAATCTAACAAAAAAATCATTAGAAAAAAAGATAGCCAAGGTATATGTTATGTGTACAAATTGAATCTAATAGTTAGAATTCAGTTTGAATATTTAAAATTCATGAATGCTGAATTTTGATAATTGAATTCAATGCATTACACAGAACGTATAAAATAAGTCAACTACAAAAAGGGTTGATGTAGAAAGGGCAAAATAGGTGATGATCATGAAGAGCTTACAAATAGTGATGAAGGCATTGATGATTTGAATGCTATAACCCAATTTCCTTGCACAGAATTGATTTTATGTTAATGATTTCGTGTAGCTTTAAAAGTGAGGAAGTGGACACATATTATATGTAAACCTCATTAACGTAACCTAAAAGCTCCCTATGTAAATGGAAATTTACATGTATCCTTCTCTAAGCAAAGATATATACACATCCCTAGTGGGAACTTAGCTTCTAAAATCGACAAAGAAGATAGTGGTAAAAATAATAAATGATTAGAATCCAAGGGATGTAATCAATAACATGAATAATTGCTTCTTTTTAAAAAAAAAAAAAAAAGAAAGAAAAAAAGAAAACATGGTCAATCTTGTTCTTGTGATGGAGGCAAATGAGAAAGAGAAAAGTAAAAATTGGAGACTAAAATTAGTGGGTAATTGGAGGTCGAGAATTCCAAAGATGAAAAGGAGGCCAACTTTCTAATAATTGCCCTCCTTTTTGCATGTAACGCAAGCAATGCTATTTAATATATTCTCTCTTTTTCTTTTCAGCATTAAAGTCTTTTTTGGCTCCTTCTACTTCTTTATTGTGCACCTGCAACTCCATATATATTCTTGTTTATGCCCCTTTCTTTGCCTACCATAGTTATTAAAACCGGACTGAACCATCCGGTTGAGCCGGTTTAACCGTAAATCGGCAGGCTAATCGGTTGATTTAACTATACAAAATCGAATTAATAAAAAATCGATTTGAACCGAAAAACCGAATTGAACCGGAAAACCGAACAAAACTAAATTTTTGACTGAAAATTACAAAAAATTATATTTTTTTGTATTTTTTCACCCCCCATATATATATATATATATATATATATATATATATATATATATATATATATATATATATATATTTTGTATTTATATATATTTATATATATATATATATATTTTTCATTATTTATTTATTTGAAAAAATTAGTATTTTAAATTCTAAATATGTCACTTAATAATTTAATATACTTATTATCTATTTGTTTCATTGTAATTATATATATATATATATAATTTTCATAATTTATTTCTTTGAAAAAATTAATATTTTAAATTCTAAATATGTCACTTAATAATTTAATATACTTATTATCTATTTAAATTTATTGTAATTAAATATAATTATACTCATATATGTAAAGTTAATATTTTCTGTGTTTGCTTCATTAGTACTCCATCTAAAAAGGAAATTTTTTTCATAATATGATTGTATTTTTATGTTTCTACTATATAATATTCAAAAATTCATAATTAATTACTTGTAATAATAAAATTAAAATTATGTTTTGTAACTTATTATTATGATATTTGTGACATATATTAATGTTTGATGGATATTTTTTTTAATTTTTATACAATAGTATTTATAAAATTATAATAATTTATAATATTTTAAAAATAAAAAAATCCGATTGAACCCGGTTGAACCGGTCGAATCACGAACCCCAGCCTCGTTGGTTCTTTATCCGATGCGATTTTAATAACATTGTTGCCTACTACTTCTTTCCCATACCTCACTGTTTTGCTTCTCTTCAACTCCATCAATAAAATTATTTTCTTATGATGAATTATGGTATTCAATTATTAATATTTTAATCTCTCTCTCTCTCTCTATATATATATTAATTCAATTCATTGATTAGCAATTGTATTTTTTTTTTACTTGTAAATAAATTATTTATTCATTAACAAATATTTCCTCTAAAATTAACACTCTATAGATCTAATCTAAGTAAAAAAATTTCTCCAAGTTTAAGTTTGATCTTACACAATTTACTTAAATTAAATTTAAAAATAATGTAAGCATAAAATTACTACTTGTGTGAAAGCTATATTATTTCACATATAGTATTAGTTTTTCATGAAATTCATGTAACATGTCTAATAGAAAAACATCAGTATATATAATATTGTTAAATAAATGAATATTGTATTTTCAAAGCTAAATATTTTTCTTCGGGGAATTTTTTTGAAGCAAGATTAGGTTATAATCCTAGTTTTACTTGGCAGAGTATTATGCAGGCTAAGGCTTTATTAAAGCAGGGCACTAGGAAAAGGGTAGGAAATGGTGTTTCAATTTTGTTTAAGGAGGATCCTTGGCTTCCTAGGGATGAAAATTTTTATATTGGTGAAGGAACGAATTTTGTTGAAGAGGAGGTAAAAGTTAGTTCTTTCCTTAAGAATAACGCTAGGGAGTGAGATGTGGATAGGTTGATTGAATTTTGTAATGCGGAGGATGTAGATACTATTTTGAAGATTCCTTTGTCTCTGTTTCCTCGAGATGATAGCTTTATATGGCATTTTGATAAAAATGGTGTTTATACGGTTAAGAGCGGGTATAGAGTGGTATTTAAAGTTTTAAAGAATTTTGATTCTCATACTTCGACTGTTTGGAAGGTCATTTGGAAAAAGGATGTTCCTCCAAAGGTTCAAAATTTTCTGTGGAGGGTCTTGGGAAATATACTTCCATTGAGGATTAGACTATTACAAAGGGGTTGTGAGGTGAATCCTTCCTGTTTACTTTGTCAGAATTGTGAAGATGAAGTGCATGTGTTCTTAAAGTGTAAGTTTGCCCGTGACATATGGAGTAACTATGGGTTAAGAGTTCCAGAAAATGTGTCATCTATGTTTGATTGGTTATCTAATTGGGATAGTTCGTTGGACAAGGTTAAATTTGAAGAAGTTTGCATGATTCTATGGCAAATTTGGAATGTCAGAAATAAGCTCTTGTGGCATAATATCTTGATGGCCCCTCACATTGTTGTTAAAACAACGTTATCTTGTCTTGAAGAATGGAAAGCCTCAAAATCTATTTTTAATGTTTTAAAGCAGAATCATGGGGACCTGGTGGGTGTTTTGGGTTCTGCTGATACCTTGAGGGAGGGGTGGTCTTGTCATGTGGATGCAGCTGTTTTCTCTTCACTAGGTAGAAGTGGTTTTGGAGCGATTTTTAAGGATGTTCATGGTAACTTCTTCAAGGCGATTTCAGGTCATTGGCCAGGGATTTTCAACTCCCGTGTTGCAGAAGCATTGGCTTTGCGCTCAGTGCTTGCTTGGGTCGCAGATCACCTTCCATCTGGAGGAGTTATTTTTACTGATGCTTAAGATCTTTCTTTTATTTTAAATAATTTTGCTTTTGATTGTTCGAAGTTTGGTTTAATTATTTCTGATTATAAGTCGTTTCTTTCTGTTTTGCCGTTTGTTAGCATTTCTTGGGTTAGTAGAACTAATAATTGTGAAGCTCATTTGCTTGCCCGAGCTTCCATTCAGTTTGATTCTTTCTTAGGTTAGGATATATTTCCCCCTTGTATTTGATCTTTTCTTTATTTAAAGATCATTTGTTTTTGTCAAAAAAAAAAAAAAGGTATAGGGCAGGTCGATTATCAGAAAATTATAGTTAATCTATGAGAGCAAAAGCACGCCTTCTTGAATCGATCAAAACACACATGCATACGGATCCTAAGCTTTATATATATATATATATATATATATATATATATAACTGAAAAAACTACTTTGCATGTCACCAAATCCTAAATATTCCTCCCAGTATTCTTTTTCTTCTTCTTCAAAACTATCTAACCATTCTTCTGAGCTTTCCCTTCATTCTTTCTTCATTTTTTTTTATGTATAACATTAAAAATAACAGGAGGCTGTAATTATTGGATTCAAAATAAACCGCATACAAATTTCTCATAAAATATATATTAATTGACTCGCCAATAAGAAATTTTTTTATCTAAATTCAGTTTATAAATTTTTATATGAATCAAGTTAAGAGTGTATTTACAAATAAAATTAGTAACCTCCGGCTATTATTTTTTACTTTTTTCAACCCGTTTATCTTATATGACGATCTCTTTTTTAACTAACACATAAGTTTATTCATTAATCCAATTTACTGTAAAGTCTAATTTTAGATAAGAACCTTATTTCAACATTAATTTTTCTCTGCACATAATATATAAAATAGTTTATAAATGAAAAAAATAATGTGGAGAGAATTCTAATCCACCTATTTAAGGCAATCCGGATTAATATGAACTTATAAGATTCGAGTGCCAATATGCATATATATTTATGCGTATACAGACACTGAAAGGGACGTAAAGTAAGATTAGTTTACCCGACACGACCTACCTACCACTTTTAAAATTTCTTTGGCATTATGATTGTTCTGCGTCCATCTTCGATTACGAGTTTTACTATCAAAACTTTATTTGCAATTACTCATCAATTTGACTTTATAAAGTAACTTTTGTTTTTCTTTTTCTCTACCTCCCTCCATTCGGCTGCATCTCTGCTCCTTCGCAGCCCACCATTTTCAAAATTCAAATTAACAAACCCTTCAAACTTTCATTAAAATATTTCAGCTCCAAAAACTTTTTTTTTCCTTTCAAGATTCATCTTCCTTAATTATGTAAAATTCTGGGTTAAGTAGTATTTTTCTAATTAATATTTTTGGATGGACCAAAAATCATGAATTAATTGATTTTGATTTAAGTAAACAAGAAGTAGCTAGTATAATTTTATTTAACTTATAAATATCTCTTTCATACTTTCAATATCAATCACCCAGTGGTGCATGACAAGTGAGCTTCAAAGGCAATCAAAAGTTGTTTTTCCTGTCTTTCCTCCTACTCATGTAAAAAGATGATAATTTTAATTAATGGTTGCTTCTGCTTTTATATAATCATATCATACTTAATATAATCACCGAATAATCATAATAGCAAAGGTAATTTAATTTTGATATAAAATTCTATGGCATTCAGAGTTTTACTTATATGTAAATTTTTGCCCTATAAATAGTTAAATCAGTTATTTATCCAAATATGAATTTATCTTATTTTTACACGATTATCTTTATTTTTTAAGATAAAGAGCACTGAGGTAGCTCTACTTGCATGTGGAATTTCTTTTGTATTCGAATTATTCCTTAACCTAATTGAATGATTATAGTATTATTGTGCATGTATATAATTGTGATACGGACTCTAAGAGCAAGTGTTTATTTTCAAGAAAAAAAAGAGAGTAGGTGTATAATTATATCTTTTTACACGTAAATAGCATCCTTATCAATACACTAATAAATATAGATTATCCTACTGATCGTCCTACTGTTCCTCCCGACGCCGATCGTGCAACCAAAAAAGTCAAACGAAGGGCAGATTTCTCCAGTGGATCTGGGTATAGAGATAGCGTGATTAATGGAGCTGTAAGAGAGTCCTCTATGGAAGATGTTATTGATTCTATGGAAGTCATGGTGGACGAAGGAGACGTGAGTATTGATAGATCTGGAGACATTCCGATGGTGAGTTTCTCTGATAACCTTCGAACTAAACTTTCCATGACACTAGGAAAGTCAGTTGTTGTCAGTCTCCTGGGAAAGACGATTGGATACAAGGCCTTGAGTACCAGGATTCAATCTCTTTGGAATCTCAATAATGCTAAGATCCTAGATATCGGTAGAGGATTCTTTCTAGTGCAGTTTGCTAATGAAAGGGATTACACAAAAGCTCTTTATGAGGGCCCGTGGGTTGTTAATGGCGCTTATTTGCTGGTGCAGAAATGGGAGCCCCGGTTTAGGGTTTCCAATGGTACAGTAAACTCAACCACAGTTTGGATCCGCCTCCCGGAGTTACCTCTACAGTATTACTCATGCAACGTTTTGACAGCCATTGCTGAGGCTATTGGTCCAGTTGCGAAGATAGACTATAATACTAGTGAACTTCATCGTGGACGCTTTGCCAGGGTGGCTGTCACCATTGATCTGAGACAACCACTGGTGTCTATGATTGATATTGATGGAGAAACTCAGAGAGTAGAATACGAAAACTTGCCAGAGATTTGTTTCCACTGCGGCAGGGTTGGTCATTATGATACATTTTGCCCTCATAAGCAGAGCTCTTCCAACAAAGGGGATAACCTAGAAAGCACGACGGTAGAGACTGCTGTTGCCAATTCCGGCCAGTTTGGTGAATGGATGGTGGTTGAGAAGAGACGTCGAAGTCCTAGATTCTGGTCCGATAATTCAGGGAAAATTCCCGATTTTAACGGGAATGGCTCCAGATTTTCTGCATTAGATGGGGATAATGACGTAACGGTAGGAGAAGATTCAGCCGATAAGAATAAAGAGAACTTACCAAATTCTAACAACATCTCTTTTGGTGGTCGAAACAAAGAGGTCTCTGATAGATGGGAGTCACGTGGGTTTAAGAGTTATGCATCACGTGGAAGAGGGGGGTCTAACAGAAAGAATTTTACACGTGCTAATAATCCCTCAAAAGAAATAAGCGGGAATAAAAATAAGGCTGTCCTGGGAGATTTCTTTGCTTTTAAGAGCTCCATTCAGAATGATGAAGATTTAGTGGCCAGACCTTCGATGCTCAACTCAAGAAAACATTCAGTGGTTGGTAGACCACTTATGGATACAACGAACAACTCTTTGGGGCTAGCTTCTGGTAACATGGAAGCCCTTCCGGGTGGTTCTTGTCTTGTGGGTCAGTTTGAAAATCGACCTCCAGATCCCAACCTTCAGAGTTTGGCAAAAGGCGACCCAGCTAAGTCAATGGAAATTATGGAGTCGGAGGATATTCTTCTAAACGATAAGGAAAGATGCAATGATGACTTGAGTGTTGAGGAGGGACCCCTTGATCCCTACTTACGTGAAGATTGAGCTCCGTCTCAAAGGTTCTTTTTCTGATCTTTTATTCTTCCATATGTCTATTCTCTCTTGGAACTGTCAGGGAGCTAAAAGCCCATCGTTCGTGCGAACTTTAAAGTGTTTTATCCATAATCAAAATCCGAAGTTGGTGGTTCTTCTAGAACCTCGGATTAGTGGAGCCAATGCAGATAAGTGTATCATGAAGTTAGGCTTCCCTCGGTCTCACAGAGTGGAGGCGACGGGATTTAGTGGGGGTATCTGGATCCTTTGGAAAGAGAGCTGGCATGTGAAGATTTTGATTAATAATTTGCAGTTTGTTCATTTATACGTTAAAACTGATGATCAAGATGGTTTTTATTTTACTGCTATTTATGCCCATCCAGTGTCTTCTGTTCGCAGTAAACTTTGGCCTATTCTTCATAAGATCAATCAGTTTACTGAGGAACCTTGGGTGCTAATGGGAGATTTTAATTCCCTTTTATATGCCAAGGAGAGACGTGGTGGTTCTCCCCATAGATCAGGAGTCAATAAACCCTTTTTGGATTGGTTCACTGCTTCTAAGCTGATTGATTTGGGTTATAGAGGTCCTGACTTCACTTGGAAGAGAGGTCATCTTTTTGAGAGGTTGGATCGGGGATTGTGTAACAATGCTTGGTGTACTCAATTTCCTGATGCTGCCATTTTTCACTTAGCAAGAATCTCCTCCGATCACAGACCCATTCTGTTGAAATTGTGTTCCTCTCGAAGTGTCAATATCAATCGCCCCTTTCGGTTCTTGCAGGCTTGGTTATCTCATCCTAATTTCCAGGATTTTGTTCGCAGTAACTGGAGAGTAGAAGGAAATATGATGACCTCGATAGATGTCTTTGCTGAGAAATTGAAGCATTGGAACTACACGACCTTTGGGAATATTTTTCAGCAGAAGAAGGAACTCTTGGCTCGTATTGCTGGTATTCAGAAGGTTCTTGGTAGGAAGTACTCCCAGCATCTTGAAGAGCTTGAACAGGAGCTGAAAGACAAGTTGCACCAGGTCCTTCGCCGTGAAGAGCTGCTTTGGTTTCAGAAATCCAGAAGTGACTGGATACAAGATGGCGATAAGAACACCCCCTTCTTTTACCAAAGAACTATTCGTAGAAGGAGGAGAAACCGTATTGATTATCTTCAGAATTCTGAGGGTATCTGGGTTGATGACGCTGTGCAGTTGAGTTCTATAGCTGTTAGTTATTTCTCAAGTCTTTACTCTGAGGAATGTAGCAATCGTCCACCCTATTATATTAGAGGTTTCTTCCCTCAGCTTGGTGAAAAGATGTCGGCTCTCTCGGAAGATTTTTCTCCTTTGGAAATTCGGAAAACCTTATTTGAAATGAAGCCTTGGAAAGCCCCTGGAATTGATGGCATTCAAGCGGGGTTTTTCCAGTCTCAGTGGGATGTAGTAGGGAATGATATTTGCCAGGAGGTTCTTAAAGTTCTAAGAGGCGGCAAGATGATTTGTGCTATGAATAAGTCTCTTTTATGCCTTATTCCAAAAGTAGAGATTCCTAAAAAAATCTCTCAATTTCGTCCTATTGCTCTTTGTACAGTTCTCTATAAGATTGTGACCAAGACCATTGCTAATCGCCTCAAGACTCTCATGCCTTCCCTGATTGGACCAACGCAGACTAGTTTCATTCCAGGAAGGCATATAACTGAAAATATCATTATTACTCAGGAAGTTATCCATTTCATGAGATTGAAGAAAGGTAGAACTGGTTTTATGGCCATTAAGGTGGACTTGGAAAAAGCTTATGATCGGATTAGTTGGGATTTTTTAAAGGATACTTTGATGGATGCGGGAATTCCCACTGCTTTACTAAATGTCATTTTGGATTGTGTTTCAGCTTCTTCAACGCATATTCTTTGGAATGGTAGTATGACAGAAGCTTTTACTCCCTCTCGGGGTCTCAGACAAGGATGTCCCCTTTCTCCTTATCTGTTTGTTCTCTGCATGGAGAGGCTCAGTCAAGGTATTCATGACGCTGTTAATAATGGTCAATGGCATCCTGTTCAGTTGAATAGAGGAGGTCCTTCCATCAGTCATCTATTTTTTGCGGATGATTTGATTCTTTTTAGTAAGGCAGAAGTTGGTCAAACTCTAGTTATCAACAAGATACTTAGTTATTTTTGTGAGTGTTCTGGTCAGAAGATCAGCATTGAGAAAACTAGTGTCTTCTACTCCAAGAACGTTGATGTTCATCTTCGGCGTGAGCTAAACCATAAGTTGGGATTCAAAGAGGTTGCGGACTTGGGTAATTATCTAGGCTTGCCTCTTTTGCACTCTAGAGTGACTAAGAAACACTATTCTTACATCCTAGACCGTATGAGAAGCAGATTAGCCAGCTGGGAGACATCTCGCATTTCTTTGGCTGGTCGGGTTACTCTTGCCAAGAATGTTTTGTCTACAATGCCTTCCTATGCTATTCAAGCTACTAGGATTCCTTCAACCCTTTGTGCAGAGTTCGATAAACTTTCTCGGCAATTTATTTGGGGAGGAACAGAGGGTACGCACAGTCTAGCCTTAGTGCCTTGGAGCACTTTGATGAAGCCAAAAGATACAGGGGGGCTCTCTTTTCGGAATACTCATACTCTCAATACTGCTTTTCTAATGAAGCTGGCATGGATCTTCTTGTCTCAATCGCAGCAGCTTTGGGTTAATATTCTTGCGTCTAAATACAAATTCAGCCATGGTCACAGTGCGTGTCCTCTTGTCCAGCATAGCAGCACACCTGTATGGAGGGGGATCTGCTCTGTCTGGAGCAAGGTTTTAAGTCATGTTCGGTGGATTGTCGGCAATGGTAGGAAAGTTCGCTTTTGGTTTGATAGATGGGTTCCTGGGACTGAGTTATCCTTGTTTCATCTGACTTCCAGACCTATTCCTGAAGCGTTAATTAATAGAACTGTTGATTTTTTCGCGGATGATAATATTGGTTGGTGTTGGAGTCGGTTTGAAGATTTCTTTTCTCCTCATATCCTCTTAAAGATTGCAGCAACTTGCCCTCCTCAGTCTACTGCTGATGAAGACCTGGTTATCTGGGAACTCTCCTCTTCTGGGGACTTCACTATTAAGACTGCTTATGCCAGTTTGGTGGAGTCCAACACGGATGTAATAGAGCCTTTTTGGAATCGCATTTGGAAACTCAAAGTGCCGCAACGAGTTAAAATATTCATCTGGTTAGTAATTAATAATGGGATTATGACCAATTCTGAAAGAAGGAGAAGGCATCTCACTGTGAATGATGTGTGTGACTTCTGCGGTATTGAGAAAGAAGTTAGCCTTCATATTTTGCGAGACTGTGTTGTTGCTAAACAACTTTGGAGCTTTTGTCTCACTGGAAATCATCTGCAGCAGTTTATGGAACCCACTAACGTGAAAAACTGGGTGCAATTCAACTTATATAATGTCATTGGAGACTATGAGCATATAGCTTGGCCAGAGGTCTTTAGTATCGGTTGTTGGTACTTGTGGAAGCAGAGAAACGATTCTATTTTCCAAGATAAGCGTAAACCAATCCTCTCTATTGTGAAGGATATGATGTCTTTGGCTAAAGCTTGTCATGGAACCTTTGACTTGTTTAAAGCGGGTCGGAATGAAGGCTCCAGTTTAAACTCTCTCCAATTGTCGTGGTTGCCTCCCCCTTTGCACTTCCTCAAGTTAAACACTGATGCTGCAGTCAATAGAGAGGGTATTGCCAGTTGTGGGGGTATCTTGAGAAATCATTTGGGACATTGGTGTTCTGGTTTTGTGGCTAATTTGGGAAGTTGTACTGTTCTCTTGGCTGAAATTTGGGGGATTTATTACGGTCTCTGTAGAGCTAAGGCGGAGGGTACCGGCAATATCATTGTGGAAAACGATAATATAACGGCTATAGAGATGATTGTTGGCAACACTCCTCCCATTGCTTATTGCAGCTCTCTAGTTGATCGAACTCGGAAGCTCTCCAAAGAGTTCTCTAATATTACTTTCAAGCATATTTATCGTGAGGCGAATGCTACAGCAGATCAAATCGCCCATTTGGGTTATGGAGTCCCTTATGGTTTTCATGTTTTAATTTCCCCTCCTCGTGAGATTAGTGCTAGGTTGCATTTTGAGGCTGTTGATGTCTCCTTGGTCTGTTAGTTTTGTTTTTCTGTGAGCTTGCTCACCTTCTTTAACCAAAAAAAAAAAATAAATATAGATTATCGAAAAAATTAAAAAACAATAATCAGAAAAAAGTAAAGTAAATACATATATAATGACATGCTTCTTTTTATACCTAACGGTTCATATAATACCTAAATGATTTAAAAGTTAAAGCCAACCTTCTTTAATAGGGTTTAGATTTCTCATAAAAAAGAAATTCTATCCATAAAAAGAATCAAATGCGAATAATATATAAATGTAAACATATAATAATATTGATTTTCATCCTTGCTTTTCAGTAGTTAATCATTTCTTTCCTTTTTTTTTTCCCTAACTCTCTCTCTCTCTCTCTCTTTTTTTACTGTTAGAAAATTCAGTCTCGATATAAATGACTTCTAATTTCCAAGATGAGAACACAAACAATGATGATGACCATCATCATCATCGCCAATATTTTAGTTATTTCAAAGAAATGCACAACTTTGGTTGCTAAATCCATTTATCCACTTTTCTTTTTTCACAAAAATAAAAAATAAAAAAATTTATTTATTTTTAAAAAAGGACTTTTATTTTGTCCTTTTTGAATACAAATAATTAATTATTAATTATATTTTAAAATTTGAACTTATGGAATATGTATTAAACATATAGAATATTTCAAAAATTATATTTAAATATATCATATTTTAAAAAATGAACACTTATTTATTGTGAATATATAAAAACAAAAAGGTGAACACGAATTGGATAAAGTATTTAGTTGCACTTACCAAAATAATAACTTTGTATTTGTTATATGTACAAAAATAAGTTAATCCTTACTAAAAAATAGAATTAGTTAAAATTTGCCTCAAATATACAAAATAGTATAGAATAGAGGCGGTAAAATTGACCCAAATCCAAAATTCAACCAAAATTCATTCAAAAAAATAATTCAAATCAAGTTCAATCCAAATAAATACCCATTAGATCAATCAAAAACTTATCCATTTTATTTTTCAACCTAACCCAATACCCATTGGATCAATAAAAAACTTATCAATTTTATTTTCCGATCTATTAGAACTGTACTCAATAAAGTTTTCCAAAATTACTATTTCTTACTCTTTTTCCTCTCTTTCCAAAACCCTAACCTTTCTTTTTCTTCTTTGCCTCTCTTCTCCTCATGTACATACAACTCTTGGATTTTTATTTTTTATTTTTGATTTTAAATAAGGTGTGTCTTCTGCAAACTTCACTCGGGCCAAACATCAAATATCATCAAGGCAATCTCATAATGGCAGCAACAACAATTTATAGTATAATTAGTTAATTGAAATATGAAAAATTTATAGTATACCACAACGGCAACTAAACCGCAAATTGGCTTGGCGTGTGCCAACAATTCGACGATTTTTGCCAGAACGTGAACGGAGTTATGGTGGGTTCCTTTGTTTTAGTTGTTCTCTTTATGCTATTGGTTGTAATGTCTGCTCTCTCTCTCTGAAGGCAGTAATTAACATTAACCATTAAATTAATTATGCTTCATTTGATTTTCTTGCAATTAAAATTTTTTTCTTTTTTATTTCTTTTACTAAAACTTATTTTATTTTTATTTATATTTTAACTTATTATTTATATTATATTTTTAATAAAATATTGTTATTATTGGATACATTAATTAAGTAATAAAAATTTTTATATTCCATCTTTTTCAAAATAGATGACGTTTAAGGAAAAAAAATTTGTTTCATAATACATGACGCTTTGATATAATCAAAATACATTAATTAATTTTTACCAAATATACCTTAACTGATTTTGGAAAAAGACAAAATTTTATTAGTGAATGCAATTAATATAGTAAGGGACTAAGGGCAACAAAATCTTTTAATAGTGAAGTAATTGCATTTCTTAATTACTTTACATTCTTTTCAAACGTTATTTATTTTGAAACAGAATGAGTAATAATTTACATTAAATTAATGAATCAATTCAAATTTATCCAAACTATTTGGATGTTGATGCATTTAAGATCCATATTTTTTGATCTATTTATGACCAAATTTAATAGTGACTCATCCATTAATAATTCAACCTAAACCCATTTGCCACCTCTAGTATAGAATTTCAAAATGTCCCTTTCACTATTAAAATTACTCACAATTACATTTATTTTTAATAACAAAAATAAACATAAATCATGTTTTTTTGAAAGAAATGACCTTTATAGAAGGAAAGGTCACAAACAGTTAGGCATATATCATGTTATTGACAGTAAATATGAAAAATTGATAAATATTTGCCTTTTCCGTTATAAGGGCAAATATAGTCCATTTTTTGTAACTGTATAAGTAAATGTAAGTTTGTTTGATAAGACATAAATATTTTTAAATTTAAAAAATGTTAAATAACAAATTTATATTGTCTCGCATGATTTAAATATAAATTTAACATTTTTCTAAAAGAAATCGTGACCAATATTGTCCCCGTCATAGGGATGATCGTGGGGCGGGGAGTGCCTCCCCACCTACTCTCCCGTGCAAGGGCGGGACGGGGACCAATAGTATTTCGGAAAAAAAATTTCTCCCATTTCCGTCCCCGCGGGGATTTAAGATCTCCGTCTCCGCATAAAAAATATTTTTTACTTTTTTAAAAAATTTAATTCTAACTAAAATATAATATTTAATAATTAGTTATAATTGAAATATAATATTTAATAATTAAAAATATAAATTCAATTACAAATCAAAATAATATAAATTTTAATAATTGATAAAATTAAAATTAAATATAATTTAAAACTAAATTATATAAATATAATTAAATTTAGTAATTAAATTTCGGGGCTGTGACCACAATTCTTGTTCCCATTCCGAATTTTAAGTCGAAAAATATTTTTTTTCGTCTTCATCCCCATGAAAAAATTTTTCAGAAATTTTCCATCCCGTGATCATCCCTACCCCATCATAAAAATGATTGAGTAAATTTGCCTTCTCAAAAATTATGTCATAGATTAGCTTTTAATATTTTTGCTTATCAATAAAATATCGAACTAATTTAGATAACAAACCATATTTAGGAAAAAAAAATTTCAAACTAGGTTTTGAAAAAAGTCATATCTCGGATTAATATATATATATATATATATATATATATATATATATATATATATATATATATATATATATATATATATATTATTTTAGCTCTAGTTTGATTTATAAATTTTCTCCAAATCTGATCCGAGCAATATTTAATACGGTATTTATGGCATGGGTTGGTATGATGCAGAAGATCAGACCTCAGAAGGGTGATTGATTGTTCACCATAAGAAGCATGCACCCTCAGAAAATTAAAAAAACAAAAAAACAAAATTCTACACTTTTTGTTTTCTTAAAAAGTATTTTGCATGGATGTGCGCGGGCCTGTTTGTGGGCCCAGCCGCCTGACTGCGCGTGCAAAGCCGGAGTTCATGGGAGCTCTCTTCGTGGGGCCCATGTTTATATAATAATCAAATGTTTTATTTTATTTTTTTTCTCTCTTTTTGCCATTTTTCTATTGCCTTCATCATTATTATTATTCTCTTCTTAAATCCTCGAACAATTTTGCCTTTTCTCAATGCCTACTGAGTCTGTGTGCGTATGTGCTCAGTGGGTAACATTGTTATAATCTTTTGTAAAATTGTATTATCATGATATTTCATAAATCTTCGGAAAAGGATTTCCAACCACAATTCCATTTACATTTTATCAATATCCATTAGTTCAAATAGTTTGGTATTAATCTTTTTTAAATAAAATATCGAGTTTGAATTTTGTAAATGGCTAAAATTAATATTGAAAAAATTTTAATTCCATAATGACCAATCCGACTTGAATTGAATAGTATCAATAATTATAAAAAAAATACATAAGCATTTTATTATTATCACACATCGACCTCATTAAAAACATAATCCTCTTTTATATATTTTATATATATACACACACATTATGATGCACTTTTTTACATAGCCCCTTCGTATATTTGTATATAAAGCATTGAGCCATCAAAATTGTATATATCAAACGGAGAAAAGAAAAAAAAAAGGAAGAATTATGATATTGGAGGGTCCCATGCATGCATAACATGGTTGAAAATATTTATATGATGGGTGATGGATTCGTGGGAATATAAATTTGGCTTTTATATTAGGAAGATGGAGGTGGGTTTGTCATGGTTGAGTCACGTCGACGTTTGATTTATCATAAAATATATAATAATAAAAATACACATATATAATAATGTTATAAATCTGGCGAACGTGAATCTTGCCATTGGCTCCACTCTCCAATAATCGTAACATAGCGTAACTTTTGACAATGTCTTCTTATATATATATTCACCACCACAAAATATGCCTTCGTTTTTGCCATATGGCTTGTTTCTCATATATAATACTCCTTTAAATAATGCATAATTTGCCGATGATGGAACTGTATTACTTGAATTCCTATAACATTTCAACTTCTCTCGACCTTATATATACCTAATAATTATGAAAATATCATACCCCAAGGAGTAAGAAGTCGGCCCATTATACCTAATAGGATCCAAAACCCATCAATAAAAGAGCACCAAGAATGAGCAGCAAGCAAAGGAATAGGCCACTTGATGTTCGATCAGACTGAAGGGACATCACATTTCAATCAGTCCACTGACATAAGGCAGAGCTCATGTCCTTTACCTATTCCTTGTCATTTCGCCGCTTGCCTGTTCTGACAGCTAATTATCACGTCCCAATCACTCAGATGCACCTCTCTTATCTAATATAAATAGTCCAATACACAGTGACTTCAGGTATTAAATCTTTAAAACTCTCTGTCTAAAAATTATCTCTTTAGAAAGTTACAAACTTAAGTTTCGAAATGCTTATGTTTGGTCTGTCCGAGCTTGTCTTATTGCAGGAACTCCGCATCCGATCGGAAATAACTTCAGCCAACTTTCTCTCTCTTCTTAGATAAAAGCTTCCAGGTCTTATCAATATCAAAAACTCAATTATAATGGATATGCTTTTTTATATTAATAAACATTCCCTGCATTGATGGCTTGCCTCGGTTTATATATATATATATTAGTGTTAGGTATTATACAAATATCTACATACTAAATAAACTCTCTGAACTCGAAATATTTTTATATATGTTTTTATTTTATAGATATTAAGTTGACCGTAAAATTTTTTTTAATAAAAATGCGCTTATATTCTTTAATTTAGGATGACTCGGATTGTAAAGTCATCATTTTTCCTATCCCAATCATATTAATTATAAATGAGTATATTTCTATATATGGTCACTTGACCAATGGATTACCATGTATAAATATTTTGGACAAGAATTACTTGTAAGTGAAGGATTATAGTGTGTTCATAACACGCACATTCTAAATACAGATATATTTGTATTAATTGTAAGAGATTTATAACTCTCATTGTCACGATCTTTATTATAATGTTAAATTTCAAAAGTTAATCAGAAAACTTAACATATTAATTAATAATTAATATAAAAAAATTTACAAATGTTATATTTATAACATTTTAATTCAAATAAAATTGATCAAAATGTATTCATGTCGTTACATGTGAACTGGATATAAAGCATACCGATTATATCTCTAATAGTACGACCTTTATTTTGATCTTTCTAATATTTCCGTTAACTAACCTTAAACTGAAAATAAAAAATTCACTACTTCAAAAAAATTCTAACCTCTTTTTCTCTCTAAATTCAAAAATTTTTATTTTTTTATCTAAATTTGGAACTGCCATAAGTCTATTTGCAGGTGACAGCCCTTCCCTTCCTTCATCTTTCTCTTTTACCAAATTTATATTTATCTTTCTCAAATTTTTGTATTTTTTTTCTTTTTTCAAATCTCTGTATAATAATTTTCAGATAGATACAAATATGATTTTTAATTTTATTTGTTATTTTTTATTTGTGTTTAATTTTTTCATATTATTTGTTTAAATAAACTCAGATCTGACAATTTTTATTTTATATTTGATTTTCATATTTACTCATATCTTATTTATATTTTTATAAATTTGGTTATAATAAACTTATATCTGAAATTTTTTATTTTAAATTTGATCTTCGTTTTTATCCACATCTTTTTTTGTATTTTTATAGATTTAATTTATTTAACCAATATTGAATGCAATTTAAATTTTTATCATACAAGTTTATCTTCCAAATTCGGAGATTATTGTATTCCTTTATGTAAGTTTTTGTCATTTTAAAATGAAATTTTCTAAGAACAATAAATGTATTGAGTTTTTCGTTGAAAGCCAGATTATCAGCGGTAAGTTGCTATTATTTACTGTTTTACTCAAAAAAGTTAAAAGATATACTCCAATAACTTTATTAGTTTCATATATTTTATGTAATTTTAACATCTATAAGTTTATATGTATTTTTCATTTTATTAATGAAGGTTTAATTTGCATTAAAAAAACCTTAAAATGAATTCTAATGTTTTATTAAAAAAACCGAACAGACAATTTTGTTCATTATCAGTTACAACATATATATTATTATTAATCTATACATTATAATCCAGTTGACAACACTGTCAAAAGTCGAAACTTGCGAAGAAATATCCCTAAAGAAGTTAGGTTCACGTAAATCAGAAAACACATCAGCATTTGAATCAAACTTTAAAATTCAAAGATAATAGAATTACTGCTAATCTATTCTTGTAAGGACTGGCCTGCTAAATCATTAAAATAAAAGATACATATAAGATTTTTTTTTTTTTGGGGTACATTATCATGATATTTATTTACTGTTATATAAATATGGTAGATTTTTAATTTCCAAATATCAATTTGATTCTGAAACATTTCTTGTATGGCTCAGGCTGACTACGTTAACTTGGTTCCCGAATAAGAGCTAAATTTACCCTCATGTTACAAATTTGCTTTTAAATTTTACTTTTTTAGAAAAATGTTCCTAAATATTGAAAATGGTAAAAATTTACCGTTCAATAATTTATTGTTAAATTAGATCATGTTTTCATAATTACTGTGGGATCATGTTTTCATAAAATGGGCTCCTAGATAGGGAAAGAAAGGTCCTAAAGAAAAAAACAATAAATCGTTAATGAATTTCTTTTAAGGGAGAAAAATTGTGAATATTCTCTCAACGCCGAAGTTTCTTGATACAACTTGGACAAGAAATGCAAAGTAATAAAAGAAAATATTTGGTATTGTTCATTATCGACGTCGTTTTCATGAATTATACAAAAAGGATAGGTTCCTACTTTTATCATTTAGAAAAGAAAAAAAAAAATCACAGTGAGTAATACAGCACTGAAACGAAGTGCGAAATTAATTAACAGCAGATTGAAAATAAGATAAAGTTTCATTTCAATTTCAAGCACAACAATTCAGATTGTCTGTTCCATCACTTTTGTAGTTGTTTCTTAAACTGCCATCAACCACATTCACGACCATATGCACAACACATTGTTTAGTAAGGACATAAGAGATGGAAAAAACAACACACTCTGTTCCGACATAACAGTAATCTCTCCGATTCTCATAAAAGATTATATATATTAAATTTCTATATTTTTAAAAATACACATTAAGTTCTTAAATTTTTTAAGACAAACACATTAAATTTAAAATGAACGGTACAAACGGCGTTATTACATACATTCGGTTAAAATCGCATATATTTTAATAGAATTATGTTGTTTTTAATGTCCATTTTGATTTAATATGTTGTAATAAATAAGTTTAATGATTCATTATATAGTTTTGAAGTTATATGGACTTAATGTATAAATATATAAAAATTAAAAAATTTAATGTATAATTTTAAAAATACAGAAACTCAACGTATAAAAATATTAAAATTTAAAAATTAAATTATAAATTTTGGGATAAATAAATTTTAAGTTAAGCCCGGCCCATACTCAACTATACTTAGAGCCTTTTACTGATTAAAATCGGCCCAATATGAGTACTGGGCTGCCAGCAACTCAAGCCCGTATTCCAATATAGATCTTGTCTTTCCTCTAAATTAGGGTTTCTGTGTGACCCTGACAAGCCTATGTATATAAAAGACACCTAACGCCATTCTCAGCCTCATGCTGTGACCTGAACCGCCTTCTGGATTCCTCTTCTCTCTCTCTTTTTTTTTTTTAAAATATCTTGAGTTTTAGCAGTGTATTGAGCTGAGCAGATGATGAAAGCTATTGATTTTAGAAACTGCTGATCATCCATGAAGCTTTCGAAATCGAGCTTTTTAAAACTGATGCTTAGTTCGCTCTCACTCTGTCTTTAAATTCTGCAAAATTTCTTTATTTTTTGGAAAAATCTTGAGTTTTTGGGTCACGATCTGACGGGGATTTCACCGAGAAATCCTTTACTTGACAATTGGAGCAAACGATAATTTGATGTTTGCATAATCCAAAAGTAAACGTCAGAAAGGAATGCCCTGAAGCGTTGAGGTCTTCTCCTCCGCGAGAAGGGCAGGTCTCATATTCCATCGCCTTGTGTAGCGGCGTCGCCGCCATTACAATTTGGGACTGGCCATGAGACATATATGCATGTTGTTTTCTGTGTTCTGATTATAGAATATGTTGCCTGTGATGAGATAAGTACACCAAGTTAACCATCTTTCGGGACTGAATGGCTTCACGGCCTTGCTGTCATTCCTGCAATTCTGAGGCACATTGCCTTTTTAATCTTTTATTTTAAATCTTTTTCCAATTATTAATCTTTTCGCGAAATATTTTTTATTATTTGCAATTCATCTCATAACTGCAAATATTGATTTAGAATACATTCATTATTTAATTTCCCGGTATAATTAGTTTTTAATTGTAGTTTAAAAATTAGAATTAATATTTATTATATAGGAAGTATGATCCACTGGAAAAAAAATTCTAATAATAAATAATTTCATTGTATGATCCATGAAAATAGGTTGAAGGTTTAAATCGTTTTTTAAAGTTTGGTAAAAAGTATAATTTCGAATTTAAAGTTCAATTTATTTTAAATCAAATTTTTAATCGTTAGTTTTTATTTTAAATGTTAAATTGCTTCAATTTTTTAATTTTAAAATTTTAATAATAATATTGGATCAAATAAAATTTTAAGATTTAAATTGCACAGATCTGTTTTCTACTTTAGGCATGAAAATATGTCGACGGAAGTATCTGCAACCGACAGGGATGGCCTTATACATGCCAAGAGCAACAAAATGTTTATATCGTTGAAACAAAACCAATCTTGGTTGCTATACTTTTGTTATCATTGAAGTGGCAAAGTCGTTACTGGATTCAACATGAAGACGAAGAGGCAGAGGATTGCAGTTCCTGCTTCCATCCAAGGGATCAACGAGAATTGCATTTTCAGGCGCAGTTTCAATGCTAAATTTACTGATGCTGCTTGATCATTTAGCATCAAGTAATCAGCAATTGACAAACTACATTCATGAGGTTGGACTCACTCTGATTTCTAGGAATTGTATTCCTTTGGTAATGATTTGGGTTTCGGTACTGCAGGCTCAACTCTTTTCAGCAAAAAAGTAAGAACATCAGCTTCTTTCTTGTTCAAGTCTCCGTAGCTGATAATACTATCAGCTATTGGAAGTTTTCCTGCTTTAGCCAAGAGAAGCTTTCAAACTGTGTTTCTTCCTTGTGGAAATTAAACCTTAAAATCAACACAGTTCAAACTTCATGCGTTATATTATGAAGGAAAGAAAAGATAATCATCATTTTCAGTGTCAATGATTCCAGATGGCTCTGCAATCTGCAGGAGACAAATAAGTTTGCGTTAGACTTTGACATTTTAGGCAACTGGGTAAAAGCTGTAATCAGCAGCAGTATAATTTTTAAATATTGTCATCCACGATGACTGCATTGCAGAGTATAAATGAACATTAGATTTTGATAATAAAGGAAACTGGGTCAAAGCCACGATCAAAAGCACAATATTTTGTTAAATATCTTTCATCGACAATGGCTTAAAGGTATAAAGGGATCCTGATCTGCTCCCTTCTAAACTCTAAATGATCATTAGATTTTGATATTTTAGGCTACTCATTTTAGTTTTCTTCGCTGATGATGGCCTCAATTATAAAGTTATAAAACTTTTATAATAAAGCATTCTCAAATACATGTGCTCCTGTTCTGATTTGGTGTCTTAACCATAAACTACTAATACCAGAAAGCTGCTTGTTTTAACTTTCGCCTATTTTAGGTCAACATAGTTCACCAGTGTACCAGAGCACTCTAATCATTGAAAGTCATATACGTGCTAACATAGCAACATTGGCTAGACCTTTATCAGACTAAATTCCAAAGAGCAAATTCCATTCTGAAAGTGATGGATCCTTTTTCATATCTCTGATGATTATTTCCTGCTGCATAATTTGCTAATTAGACCAAACCCACAAACGACGTTCCTTTTCATCATCTTCCACGTCAAGCGAAACAACATTGAGATTAGGAACATAACCCCTATCTTGTAATTTTCAAATTTAACCACTCAAGCATTCCATTAATTAATTTCATGTCATCCACCGAGAAATAGTGGACAGTGCCTGATTCCCAATCCAACCAAACCTGATTTTTTTTTCACGCCTTTCTTTTTCATGGTTTTCCTGATAGAGTCTACATTTTTCCAGCTTCTTGATGAGGCATAGATGTTTGACAATAACAACAAGGGATGTCTCATATTGAGGGTCAATCTCAAGAACATGATAGGCAGCTCTTTATCCAACAATCCCGCCGTGCTACGTGCTGATAGGACACCAACAAAGGTTACTTTGTTTGGTTTACACCTCGCTTCCTGCATCCTTTTAAAAATTCTGTGAGCTTCTAACCCTAGACCATAAGTGGAATATCCTGAGATAACAGCATTCCAAGATACTCCATCACGTTCATCAAGCATGTCAAAAACTGAGCATGCATCTTTAATTCTTCTGGACTTGGCATACATATCAATTAATACATTACCAGCCACAAGGTGATTGTCATATAGGGTTTTATCAACATTGAATGAATCTGGATACCTAGGTCCATGGCTGCTAAACTAGCACAATGCACTTGCTTCCCCAAGTCAAGATTCTCCATAGTTGCACACGCTTGCAGCACACTAGCAAATGTAAACTGATTAGGAATGACAACAGCTTGCCCCATCAGACCAAACAGCTCCAAAGCTAGGGGCGTTCAAATTTGGGGTAACCCATTTAACCCAACCCACTTAACATACATATATTTTTTTATAATTATAATGGATTATTGTAAATCATATAATCCCTTCTAACATTTTAAAAATATACATGTGTATTATGGGTTATTATATAACCCAACCAATTAACGCACATTACACTCTTTTTCAAATACACTTTCACTTAAACTTTTTTTTACTCATTTATTTTCAATTTTTATTATTTCATTTAAATTTTGTTCAAAATCTATAAAATTTCTTCAAAAATATTTCTAATGATGCTTTAATACTATTCAAATTTCTGATACTAAAATAAATATGAAAAATTAAGATAAGTTAAAAATTTCAAAAATTTTGGTCTTCAAAATAATTTCAAGATCCATTAATAGTCCTCTGTCACCTGGTACTGTAAGAAAATTTTTAGTATATAAATTCTAATTAGAAGCACTTCAGAGTAATTTTATATATATATATTTTGAATTTTTAAAATAAAAACTAAGTTTTGATATAAAAAATTAATTTTAAGGTAAAAATATAATTATGAAATTTTATGGAAACACGAAAAGGCATTTTAAAGTAATCATTTGAAAAGGATCTAAAAAGTATATTGGGAGCAAATCAATTATTCTAACAAAATAAATATGAATAATTTAAACACTAGGGAAATTAATTCTTTATATTTAAAAATATATAAATATGAATAATTTATATGTTTATAATATAATATAAAAAATTATTGATGTTCCTAGAAGGGATATGTTGCAAAGTGAGGTTCTTGTGTGGAAACTTGGTGTGCTTGGCATATTCTACTTCAAATGACTTGTTTATTAGAAAATCTATGCGCAGCCAATGAATTTTAATTTAGCAGTACCAGAATTCATGTGAAACCAATCAATTTTAGCTCAGTGGTGCAAAACAAATAAGGGTTTTTATTATAAATTTACACCAAAAAGTTTTACTCACTTTTGAATTTAATTCCCAAACTAAAAAATCTTACAACTTAACCCCCCAACTTTTAGTTATATTTCAAAAACTGTTAAAAAATTCTTTCCAAAATAATGCAAAATTCAAAATATTATGTGGATTCCACGGGATATTCTGTACGTTAGTGTGGATGAATTTTTTAACTGTTTTGGATTTGAAATATAACTAAAAGTCTAAAGGTTGGGTGTTAAATGTAAGAATTTTTAGTTTCAGAATTAAATTGAAAATTGAGTGAAAATTTAGGTGTAAATTTGTAATTTAATCCATTAATGGATGCAAGCAATATTCACAATCCCATACGCAAAACACTAGGGGAATTAATTTTTTATATTTAAAAATATATAAATATGAATAATTTATATGTTTATAATATAATATAAAAAATAATATAATTCATATAAACCACGTAAACCAACCAATACAACATAAAAAATTTTAATATATATCCCACCTAATTTGAGTTGAACCCAATTCATTTATAGGTGAATTGGAGAAAAAACCAATGGTAATCCATCCAATCCATATTTGAACACCCCTATCCAAGCTTGTTTGCTCTGGTTGTTCTATGCATAACAAGCAATCATGAAACTCCAAGGAACGGCACATTTTTGGGCACCTAGTTCCTTAAACATCTGCAGAGCATCATCGGAATATCCAAACTTAGTGTACAAGTCAAGCAAGCCAATATGAACATAAGGATCAAGCTCATCATAACAAGTTTTTAAAGCACGACCATGGACACAGCTCCCCAATTTAAAAGCCCCTAGTTCAATACAAGCTTTGAGCACAGCAGCAAAAGTAAAACGATTAGGAGCAAAACCAGCCATTGTCATCTTTGAGAAGAGTTGCAAAGAATCTTCAAAATGGTCATTCTCAGCACAAGAAGCTACTATCTCAGCCCAAGAAACCATGTCCTTGTAAGTGATCGCATCAAAAACTTGTATTTCACAATCAACGTAACCGCAAACAGAGTAGGCATCAAGTAGAACAGTCCCAATAAAAGCATTAGAGTAATGACCAAGCTTATAAACGCAAGCATGAATGCACCGGCCTTGCTTATAATCACTGGCTTGGATACAATCTCGAATCACAGCACCATAAGCATGAGGATCGACAAGTGAAGGAGAAATGCATAGCTGTTGGGTCAATTGGGCAGATAATCCAGGCAGCCATAAACATCTCAAGTTCCAAATTTGTAGCTTTCGCAGTAGCTGCGTTGTAATATTAGCAACTTAATAAGAGGACCATTGTAGAATAATGACTAATTCATCTCCCAGGTCATGCAATTCGATTGGAGAAGGATATCATTTCTCCCTTTCTCTCTCTTTTTTTCCTTGCAGTTTCCTCCTTACCAAACAAATATAAAATTGAATAATAATAAAACTGAAAACTGAGAGGGAAATTCGTCGAGACATGAAAATAGCCTGTTTTAAACGTCGTGACATTGCTAGAAATGGAAGCCCATGTCGAGCCCACAAATGGAAGCCTAATGATATTTGGAGGAGTTTATTTTTTACACGTTCTGGAGAATTTAATGAAATAGTGATTAGCATACTGCATCTAGAATAATTATTAAATTGGAAATCGAAACTAAACTTTTCTTTTTTGCTACATTTTGGTTTAATATTCCTTCAATTCAATGAACCATTTTGTTGTTTAATTTATTAAATATATACTAATTCAGTAGGGAAAAAAAATTATATCTTTAGCCAGTCTTATAATAATTTCCATCGTTGCTTGTTCAACTAATATACGAAAAGGCTTTTGATGAACAGGATATTGAAAGAATTTAAGATCAGAAATTTTCGAAAATGAATAATAATAATAATAATAAAAATGAAAAAAACAAGATATTATGCACGAAGCTAATGCGGGGCATGAAGCGTGAAGCGAGATTTTTGCCCCTTCTCTTCAATCTTCAGCTTGACTCGCAAGGATCTTGTCCTACTCCCCTTTCCCTTTCGCTTACGTCGAAAAAGAGATTAAATGAGATGGACAACCTATGAAAATAAGGGGTTCCTTCTTACTGTTAATTTTCCCATATCCAAACAAACAGCACGTCCCCAGCGCTTCTACGGGTCAAAATGCAGCAAAAGGATCTATTTTTTTTCAATTATTTTTTTAATTACTTAAGATAAAATAAAAATATATATATATATGATTTAATTTGTTCGAATTGAAATAAGTCACAATTATACAACTTGTTGGTAATAATAATAATAATAATAAGATTGGATAAATAGGTAGGTTAGCATACATATTAAGCCTTTGCAGATAAAACAACGGCATCAATTATGGACATGACTGCCATCGGAAACTGCAAGGAAACTGAGACAAACAAACAAACGAATATAATTTGGCCTACATTAGCCTAACGAGTCCACGCCTAAAACGTGACCATCTCCACCACTATCAAAGGACTCCTATATTAAAAAAATAAAAATTGCCAGGGTACCCTACTTTCGAAATATTTAAGTGGCGGTTTTTTAGTTTCTTTTCCCTTTGAACAATCCGTCAAAGAAGGAAAGCTCATTAGAAAAAAGCAACCCAACTTCATAAAGAAGGAAACAGTATTCTAATTTAATTTTCTAAACTGAACATTTTTTTAAGTATCCGATGGCTTGCAAGCATAAGGAGACGCACAAGTCAACCTGCAAAAAGATAACCAAAACCGCGTTTTAGTTGATAATAATACTTTGGAAACATTTATTTTCAAAGGCACATCCATTATGCACGTGATACAAAAGAGCATGAAAATGACGGCATGTTCTTACTTTATTGGGTGGGGTCTATATCTTTCCTTTTCCTTTTTTTTTGACCCGGGACCTATCTCTTAATTGAAAATACAAGTGTCCACAATAATTATTTCTTTTTTGCATATGTTAACTTGTATAGGATTCCTCTAGTATAAAGCAATAAAAAAATATATTTCAAAATTTATTTTAGGTCCATATAGTATTTATTAATAAATCAAATTAAATGTGCTCAATTCCCCATATTGGAGTAGTTGTTGGGTGGTGTGCCCACTCTGGTCGGTTTGGTGTGCTTTTCACATCGATTCAGAAGCATTTTGGAGAAAGAAATTGAAAAGGAAATAAATTCCTCCTTGCCCATTAAAATAATAACATAATATGGTCTTCATTCAGAAAATAAAAAATGCATAACATGGTCGAAGTTCGCCGTCGGTGAACAGAAATACAATATTATTGCTTTAAAGTTTAATTAAACCCATGAGGTACTCGTTATTAAAGAACATTACACTTAAAAAATTAATAGTCATTATAGATGAGATCAATTTACTAGATTTAAAAAATAATAGGATTTTCTACACACTATCTAAAATACTATTCAAATTAAAATTTATATATTGAAGCTAAAAGTCGAAAACCAAAAAATTAGTTTTGGGTCCACTGAATTATTTTTCTTAATTTTCGATAACAAACAGGATAACAATTACCACGAGGAAAGCAGGCAACAGAGAATGGAACATTCTTTTGACGAAGAAAAATAAAATGAAGTAGCTGATGTTTACCTCTCTTTGCGTTTCTCCAGAAACCTCTGTAATGACTTTCTCCGAGGAATAGAAAGATCTGTCGTTTGAACATCAGAATACTTAAAAACAAATAAAACCATTAAACAATAGAGGAAAATGGCAGCCAAGCGATACAAACCTCCATCAATAGTCGCTAGCAGCTTTTGTTGATTGGTTGATTCAACAGATTTGGAGATTCCATTCTCAGCAAGTTTCAAAATGGTCTCCGCCTGTTTATTTGGGTCACGAATTTGTATAAAAAAACGAAATAAAAAATCTTGAAATACAGTCATTGCCTAACACAATTATCTTCATCCTAATCGACTAACCTTATCCTGAGGAACATCAAACACTGCGACTGTTCCGTTATAAAAGATCGTCAAAGGAGCTGTTTGAGGAGGATTCCCGAAAACAGGCCTAAAAATCAAATTCAATTGCTTACTCTCAATAACTGAAGAAAAACAGCAAACCATCACAAAAATAACGATAACATCCATGTCAGTACCTAGGCAAAGGAGAATAAACGGGTAGAACAGGAAACGGAGTTGGATCCTCTTCAGGACTAGACGGCACAGAGAAAGACTTCTTAGAATCCAAATGATGGCCATGCTGCTGATTGGAAGAACCCGAGGCAATCACATACTTGAGAATCTCAGGATTCATTTTCGAAATGGCTGCAAAAAGGAGAAAAAAAATTGAAATCGCAATTATTCAACAGAAAACTCCAGAAATGAGAAAAACAGTAAGGAATTAGCACAGAAAACTTAAGAAATAAGAAGAAATGGAAAATTTGCAATGAGACTTTACAGAGAATGGGAAAAAAAACATAAAAATCATAATAACTTAACGAAATTGGAAGAAATCGGAAAAACCTCAAGAATTTAACAGGAAGCTCAAGGATTTAATATACGACTTAAAGAAATGAGAACAGAACTCATACATCAAACTTAAGAAATAAGAAGCCCAAAAAAAAGAAAAAAATTAAGAAGCTAATGGATCCATAACTGAAGAAGAAGAATAAAACGAGATAAAAACGAAGAAGAAAAGAGAAAGACGAACCTAAAAGGCTTTTCTGGCGGCAAAGCTTGGGGAAAGTAGACTTGGCAGAGGTCTCTTTCTTCATGCCAAAGAAATCGAGCTCGACTGTGGCTCTGGACATCTTGGAATTGAGAGTATTCTGCAGGTGAAAGACTAAAATCTGAAATGCGAAGGCGGGAGGAGGAGGTTGGGAGAGGAAAGGACTTAATAAGTGAATGTTCTGTGTACAAAAAATGCACGAGTTCCATATGAGCAGAGGAAATTAGGAAATAAGTACTATTAAATATAATATTTTAAATGTTTAATTTATAAAAAATAAAATGGAAAAGAGGGAGAGAGAGATTCTTAAGTGGGCACTGCTTGCTAAAATGGCACACGCCTCCCACGATGCGTCCGTGACGGTGACCACCGATGCAAAGCGCGAAACCTCCCACCCAAAACCCAAGAAGTACTGCTATTTCTATTTCAGCAGCGAATCGTACCGAATATGTATTTAATGTCGGTATTTATTTTTGGTAAGCATAAATTTATATTTTCATTTATTTTAGAACTAAAAATATGAGACTTTTTTTAAATAATATTTTTTAAAAAAATATTATAAAAATGTGATCTGTCAGAAAATAATTACAGAAATTAAATTTTTTCTGAGGAGGGATAATTTCTTCTAAAATCGTTGGTGGAACTAGCGGTTTCAGTGCACAATTTTCCGTGCACCGATTATTAAATTAATAAATTTTTAATATAATTTAATTTATATATATATATATATTTCAAGCAATTCCTTAGCTTGCAGATGCTCCTATCATAAGCAGAATATAATTAATAATTCAAATAAACAATTAAAAGTATTTATAGCAGTCTTTTAGATCTCCATTAAGTCCATCTAATTTTTGAACTAATTAATTCATCATTATAGTTATATCTTTATATAAAAAAAACAACAAAATAATAATTTTTTATACATTTTCAATTTTAATCCAGTTAATATTAATATTAGCAGCTCATCGGATGGATCATTGTGAGGAATTGAAGAAATGGAGATTAATTATACCAAGAATTGGTCAACATGTAAAAGTAGACAAATATCGGTGGTTGTGGGTTGACCTGTACATGCATTTTAATTCCAAATCAAAAGGAATAAGTTTTTATTACGTGCACCAATCAAACGATATTACTTAGATTGGAGCTTCCAATAAATGTTTAAACTCAGATTATCGTTGAAGAGTCCCATATTTGGACCGCATCTCAATTAATTAAATTTTTCTATAGTTTGAATTCGAATATAAAATCTCTAATTAAAGATAAATTGACCATTATCATTTCGTCTGAATTTTATAACAGATAGACTCGGCTTAAACTTAATTTTTATTCATTGTCAGTTTTGTAATCATAAATTTTTGTTCAGCATAATTATATATTTCACGACACTTAATTAATGCAGAAAAAACAATCAAATTATATTAATTATAATTTACAGTATTTTCATTCCAAAGATCAAATAAACATTATCTTGATTTATGGATGAGGATTCGACAATACATCTTTGAACTTTGTTTTTGAGACAACATCCATGGGCTTACATCTTTGAATTTTATTAATTTAATTTATAATAAAATTTTAATATATTTATTATATAATTTTCGTTCCCACCCAACTGGATGGATATATATATATATAATTTTTCTAATATTAAATAGAAATTAGGATGATAATTTATTGCGGATATCTATTTTTTTTTAATTTTATTTTATTTTATTTAAAAAATTAAATTAAAAAATAAAATAAAATAAAAATTTATTAATTTAATTTAATTAATTTAATAATTGTGTACTAAAATCGCTGGTGCGACCAGCGGTTTCAGAAAAAATTTTCCCCCATCAGAAAAAAAAAATCTCATTTTTGTAATTATTTTCTGACAGATTTCATTTTTATAAATATTTTTTAAAAAAACATTATTTTAAAAAATGTCCCTAAAAATATTTAATATTATCATTATATGTCAGTTTATATATTGAATACAAATTAAATATATAAATATTAACAATAAATTTTAAATAAATTAAAACATGGATTATCATATAATTTTATAATATGATAACTAATTATATATTGTTCATTAATAATGATATACTATCTCCACCTGTAACCTATGCAACATAGCTTAACACTGTGTATTCCGACAGTTTCGGCGGTTTTCTTCCCATTTTTTGGTTAAACATTATTCTCGTTGTTTAAGTCCGTGTCAGTTTTTAATTGTATGTCACCTATGCATTGTCAAGGGTTTTCAATATCATGATCTACTATTGAAATATACTTTGATAAATAATCGAAATATCCTCCTCCCAAGTCTTTGACATAGAAGCAACAATAGATTTCATCAGAAATGGAGTGGAGTTTTCTCTAGGACTATTACTTACAGAAAACTGCTCCAGTTTTTCAGAAAATTTTTTCACATAAAATAAAAAATAGATATCATGTTTATTTTCGTCAGTTTTCTAAAATAAAAAACAGAAAATGAATTTTTCAGTTTTCCAAAATAAAGAAGAAATTGAAAAACTAATAAAAGATATTTTCCAAATTTTCTAAATAATATTAATACACACACATATATATATGTACATACACACATATATATATGTACATACATACATATACATATACATGCATATGTAAATTTTTGTATGTGCATACATACATAAGCATATGCATATGCATGTGCATGTATATATATATGTAGTACTTGCATACATACATACATATGGATATGTATATATGTGTATACACATACATACACATACATATGCATATGTATATGTATACATACATATGTATATGTATGTATATATATGTGCATATATACACATACATATGCATATACAAATATACATATATACATACATGCATGCATGCATGTATGTATCAATATACATACATATACATATAAATATGTATTTATGCATATACATATACATATATATATATATATATATACGCACACATACATGTTCATATACATGTATCTGTATGTGCATACATGCATGCATGTATGTATTTATATACATACATATACGTATAAATATGTATTTATGCATATACATATACATATATACATATGCACATACACACACATACATGTTCATATACATATATCTATATGTGCTTACATGTGCATACATACATATGTATATATATGCATGTACATACATATGTATATATATATATATACACATACATGTATATATGTATGTATTCATAAATACATGTGTATGTATGTGCATATATTCACATACATGTGCATATACATATACATATGTATGTATGCACACACACACACACACACACACACACACACACACACACACACACACACACACACATATATATATATATATATATATATATTCACATACATATGCATATACATATACATATGTATGTATGCGCGCGCGCGCACACACACACACACACACAGATATATATATATATATAAATGTACGTACGTATGTATATATGTACGCATACATATAAATGTAATATCTGTATGCATGTGTATATATATATACACATACATACGTGTGTATACACACACACAAATAAACGCTCCAGTTTTTCATTTGTTGATAAATAAACGCGTTTTCTAAATTTTCTATGAAAAATAAATACTCCAATTTTATAAGAAAATAAAAAACAGAAAACAGAAAACTATTTTCTGTAAGTAAACGTAGCCTAAAAGTTTTATTTTTCTAATTATTTTTTATGGTACCCATTTATCATTGATGGGATGTCCATTTAAAATGATAGTATTAGGGGTGTTCATCGGACGAATTCGGATCAACTTGATCCGAATAATCTAAATCCCGAATTTTTTCATAAATTTCAATCATATTCTATTACCTTACGAATAATTTGGTCCCTATTCGAACAATTCGTAAAAAATCGAATTTCATTTGAATAATTTGAATATATTTTTTAAAGTAAAAAATATTTTTTTAATTTATATAATAAAAAATTTGAATTCAGATCGATCGAAATTTATTTGATGAATACCAACATATAAAACTCAGTGTGTTCCACATGCAGAAATTAAATGTCAAAGAATTTAATGGTATAACTTCTGCAAGGGGCTGAGGAAAAAAATATCTTTAACTATTTTGCCCGCAAACGCAATTGAAGAATCAAGAAATTTTTGGTGAAGTGGCTAAGAACGTAGGCAGTTATGGCCATTTATTTATACCGCGAGGTTTGGTGGGAGTATAAATATATCATATAATTATTCCGAACTCAAAAAGCACGTGATTGAAATTTATACAACACGTGTCAAAAATTAACCCATCCGGTAGCTTATTGTTTTTTTATACGAACGCCAAAAGTCCTCCCCTGGGCCACACAAGAGAGAGAAAGCCCAATGCAAGTCTATGCATCTATTTATAAAATATCTACATTTATTTAATTAAATTACCCTATTCTAATGTATTGCGATGCATTAATACGTAGTGATAACAACTGGTTTGTTAAGCCGTTCAACGATCCGGGATAAACCGAACACCTCAATCAAAGAAGGCCCGGAAAACCGATCTCATGCTAAACTCCTCGGGAGTCTCTAGCCGAGCTATAGTCCGGCAACAGGCTAGCCCCAAAAACAACTCCACCACGTTGGACACGCAACCGTCACTAACCCACGTTCCCTCAAGATTCGTCTATAATGGGATAGTGACCGGTAAAAACGGAAAACTCCCCCCATTAGCTCCTGAAAATGCGGCAAGTCCACCTATAAAAGGAGCAAAGACAGATATGAAAGATTGGCTTGATTTCTTACCTTAAAAATTCCTTATCCTTTCATTCAGAATTACTAACTTGATCGTCGGAGACTCCCTTGTCGGAAACCCGTCGGTCCATTGCTTGCCTTTTTGCAGGTGTTCGTAATTGTCAGGGATTCAAGGTGCATTTTTCCTTGTCATCACGTACTAATGGTTTAAATCAATGTCCACCTTAAAAAGGAAAACGTCAAATGTTTTTTTAATGAACAAAGTTATTTTTTAAAAGACTAAACTTGCAAATCAATTTTTAAAATTTGATAAAAAATATAATTTAAAATTTAAAATTTTATTTAATATAATATTATTTTTAATATTTTAAAATTGAAAAAATTTAATTTATAAAATAACGATTGATGATAAAAAATTGAATACATATTATTTTAACGATTAAATTTATTAGATTTTCAAAATTTAAAAATAGTACTGTATTAAATAAAATTTTGAAATATAAATTACATATTTTTATCAAAAAAAGAAAGATGGATAAAGCGACGGTCTGTGATGGGAGAGACAGAAATAGAGTAGACACGTCAGCGTCAAATAGGTGAGGGTCCCCTGTCACCTAACTATGAAAAGTGGGGACCACTAAGTAACCCCCCCGCTCACGCAACTGGCCAGTGCTCCTCTATCTGCCCCTTTTCTACCCGACACGCAATTGCCACCAAAATCAACTAAACATGCTATGGCTTCGTGATTTCATTTTAACGTGCCTCAATACAATTCCACAGACTCACGTCCTTTTAATTATCAAAAGGAATATATCTCATTTTCATTCTTAAAAAATAACCCATTGTCAAGTCCATTTTTTTCTCAAATCATGAAAAAGAGCTGTAGATTTAGCCAAATTATTTATATTTACTTTTTTTTTACAAAAATACATATTTTTTTCTAGAAAATAAATTAAAAATTTAATCAATGATATATTTTCAAGGAAACTATTTTGTTTTTCTATCGTATGCTAAACTAGCGAAAGTTGTCAAAATAAAGACATTGGAACCAGAAATTTAAAATATAAAAATGGCAACTCAGCAGTGGAACTAAAATTTTAGAGGCTACGTTGATGGAAATAAACCAGAGGCCCAAATGTTGAATTGATTAATGTTAGATATTGGACTATGTCCTTCGCAGATCGCAGACACTCTGTCCTATTGTGTATCAGCCCATGAGTGGCCATTAATATTATACATGCTTATGGACTCCAATTTGAGCTATGTTGTTAGAAATCATCAGTCCAAGACCGCAAGATTTTGATACTCTTCTCCATAAATGGCAGCTTCCATAAATTTCCATCCAAGAACAGCCTCTGGAATCACATTCCTATATCCCTTCTTTTGAAATTTCTTCCCTATAACTTTTATAATCAGTTTCCCTTTTTATCATTAGCTCCTCTTTTAATCCCCCGTTAACAGCCCCTTGCAGAATTCGATCAAACACCATTTTCGGATCAGTGTCCAATCCCCATTCCATTCTTTTAACAAATCTAGTTTTTTATAAAAAAGGATATAGCCTAGAGCCATTTGAAATGTAGGATTATGGCTAAAAGTTATAAGCTTTCCCTTCCATGGATCCTCACTCAATTCAGAAACCCCCAATGTTGCAGATACCTCTACCTGACACATCGCAAATGGCTAAATAGTTCTTCAATTTCCCTTTCTGAGCAAGATCATCCACCATTCTTTTCCATTGCAGCTCTGCTACTTGCCCACCGTCACCATCTTTTAAAGAATTAATAATCTCATGAGCAAGCAATGCGCATGCAGCAATTTTGGCTTTTCCAGCTTTCGCATCCTGAAAGTACTTGGAAAATCTCTCCTCGTCACGTTTCAAGAACTTTTCTTTATAGAACTCCATGGCAACTGAAGCGACCCGATTGTATGGGATCTCAGGCCATTTGTTCTCTGCCGCCACTCTGTAGTTTGCTTCTTCCTTCCATCGGGCCATTCAAGAAGCCCGAAAAGAAACTCTGGCAAGTCCTTAAAAGTAACCGAAATCCACCAAAGTCAGTAAATTACAAGCCAAGTATCGTGGAGCCAAATCGCAGCCGCATAGAATCCTTACTTGTCGGATTTCCCAGTTCCACCAACTCCTCTTAAATTGCAAATAAGCTTAAGGGTAGTCAAAGGATCATGATTCCAGGCTTCAGAGAGCCGGTTCTTGAAGGATTCGGGTGGGGTATTGGGTACGACATGGAAGAAGAAATTAAGACAAGGATTACCGGATGAACGTTAATTCGCGGAGCCATTCTCTGTGCAATCCCATTGGAGGGCTTAGCTCAGAAGAAGAAGAACTGGTTTTATTGAAATCGGATACCATGAGATCCATGAAAGGATCGTGAACAGATTTTGAGCATCAAAAGGTTCAATCTTTGGTTTTTTGGAGAGTAGGTTTAGGTTCGTGTAGCTCTGGAAGTCCGAGCAGAGATGTTTTTACTGCCATTTTTTCACTTTTAGATCGAATTAACAAAGAAGAACGCCATGGATCATGAGACTGGAACGTGGGTATTCATACTAGAGGATGTGCTTGGCGCTCAAGTTTCGCTGCGATTTCTCCGACTAATAATCACTACAGGATTCAATTTGGGTTTTTTTTTTTTTTTTTCTCTCTAACCGATCCGATCCAATTTTATAGTGATAAGAGTTCATAATCACTATATATATATATTTCGAGGGAGATTTTATAAGTTGTTCAAGGCTTCGCACAGTAAAGTATAAGTAAAAAGAATTAAAATAAAAACAGGGCAACGATTAAATTAATAAGAATACAAGTTAGAAGCACATATGTTCATTCAAATTAATAATAATATAAATAAAGAGGGTTAAAAAGTATTTAGATCACAGTCTGCAATTGAAGCATCATACATATAAATATGTATAATCAGATACAATATTAGGCCTAAAATAAGAAGCACTCTTCCAACACACAGCAGCAACACAATGCAGCTAAACTGCAAATACAATAAAAAGTGAGCATGAATTAGCAATTTGGAAGTGCACAAACATTACAAAATCAAATATCATCTAAACTAAAACATGTAAGTTTATAATTAATTAACTCTTCATAAAATTATGACAAAATATTTTATTATATGATTAATCAACTTATAATAAAATGTTTTCTTTTTTTTCGTTTTTATTGAGTTCATAGCTTGGCCAAAAATATTATGCTAATCAGCCTATAAACTTGAAAAGATTTGAAAACACAGAAATCAAAGATCACATACCATCCCTTGAGAAATGAAGAGCAACCAGAGTCTGAGTCTTGATTTTGGCGGTCATTCCGGGGAGGAGGCGGAGGCGGAGGTCCTTCATAGAAGTAGCCTTGATAACCGGGCGGTGGTGGGGGTGGAGGGGGATAGCCTGGAGGAGGAGGCGGAGGCGGAAAGTCTGGCGGGGGAGGTGGAGGCGGATAGCCTGGCGGAGGATATGGCGGTGGGGGGCCTGAATTTCACAAAACAATGTCAGAAAAACTGCTCATTCACACTATTAACGCTGCTAACCTAAATTAAATTCCAAAATAAAAGAGAAGAGAAGAATGAAAATTGGTGACCTGGTGGAGTATGATCGTGATAATGATGAGGATGATGATAACTCATTTTTTCATTAATTTGAGATGGTGATAGAATGTTGATGGAGGATTTTGCTGGTATGAAGTGAAGAGAGGGTAATGGTGAGCAAGGTATAACACCCGCATGAAGTTTCCCAACCACCTTTCTTCGGATATAAACTGGCCAGTAGAAGTTTCAGCAACTAGAAGTGTCAACTAGTACGTATAGATTAAGATCAATACTTAAATTATGGTTACTATATATCGAATCCAAAAATTATTTTTGAACCAATTAAACATCATTTATGCACAAAATAAAATTAGCTTCACAAATTATTGTTAATTTAAATTACAGTTTTTTTAATTAATACCTAACTACTTCTCTGACTAGAATTGCCATTTTCTGGGAACCTTTTCCCTCGTGCAAAACATGGCGCCCGGGGCGCAGTGTTAAAGCATAGAAGGCACCTCAAAATCCTACCAAACCTTCAGACTCCAATTTCAAGACCTACCTGTTTTTACCTGCTCGTGATCTCTTTTCTAGTGGGCTTTTTTCATTTTTTATTACAATGGGCCTCCATAACCCCAAGATATTGGGCCGTGCCCAGCCCATAAATATGGTCACTGTCCGCTTCATTTTTTTAAGGTTAAAAAGCAAAACATATCCACAAACCGACCAGCTGACCTGCGCATAGCATCTGCTTATGCCACGTGTCTTAACAACTCCACTTCTTCTTCTTGTTCTCGAAGGCTCGTGTGGCTAAGGAAAGAATATGGAGAGAACCCCTCTTTCCACATTATTCTTAGCATGCAAGAAAATAAAGCTATATATATGTTTCTTTGTACTAATCAATCAAGAATTCATTAGCCATTTGCTAGCAATAATCAATTAAGAGAAAAACCAAAGACTTTGATACAAGATGGCAGGCACATCACAAGAAACGCCGTCGTCTAAGCAACAGTCATCGGAGGAGGAAAACAAGAAATGGGGAACCTGCGTAATGGGATCACCGGCAGCCCCAACTGTTCACCCTGACAACCGGAAAGCCGCAACGTGGAACGCCGCCGACCACCAGCAAATCCATCAGCATCCTTATCTTGTTTACACTCCGACGGAGAAGCCGGCCAGCAACCCTTTTGAATATGTAGTCCACGCTTTCAATACTTGGAGCACGAAAGCTGAGGAGATTGCCCGAAACATCTGGCATAATCGTAAGTAGTAATTTTTTTAAAAGCTCTGTTTTGCTTTTGTAATTTAGTAATCTAATTTGATATAAAATCAAATGTACAGTGAGAACAGGGCCGTCGGTATCGGGAGCTGCGTGGGGGAAGGTGAATCTGACAGCGAAAGCAATAACAGAGGGAGGGTTTGAGTCACTTTTTAAGCAAATATTTGAAACAGAAGCTCAAGAGAGGTTGATGAAGACATTTGCATGTTATCTTTCAACATCGACAGGGCCAGTGGCTGGTACTCTCTATCTGTCAACTGCTAGAGTTGCTTTCTGTAGTGATCGTCCTCTTTCTTTCAAAGCTCCTTCTGGTCAGGAGACTTGGTGCTACTACAAGGTAATTTTCCCACTTTTGTTTTAAATTTATCATCTAGATTATAAAATTATAGATATATAATATAAATATCTGAGATGGGGTTGGGCTTTCAAGTCCGGCCCATATCTAGTTATCAATTTCTTAATTTGGGATTTAAATGATGAAATCGCAGGTGATGATACCATTGGGACAAATAGGGTCAGTAAACCCGGTGATCATGAAAGAAAATCCACTGGAGAAGTACATACAGATTGCCACAGTTGATGGTCATGATTTCTGGTTCATGGGATTCGTTAGTTTCGATAAAGCATCTCATCATCTTTTACAGGCTGTGTCCCATTCCAGAGCTGCTGCAACTGCCGTTTAATAGCATTTTGGCTTTCTTGTAATCTTTTCGTCATGTAATTTATTTGTTTGCTATTCTATGTATGCGAGTGTTGGTTATTTGGATTTCAATTTCATGTCTATTCTTCTATGGCCAATAAAGAAATCCACAAGTTGCGAGCCGTGTAATTAGAAATGAAAGGCCTCACTACACAAGGGCCTAAAGATTCACACTAGATCGCCGTAGTCCCTACAGTATTCTTCGGAGGCCCAAATTGACTCCTGGGCTGGACATTATGACAAACACCTTACGAGCAACATCGAAGCAACTGACCAATAAGCATACAACTCGAAAAAAAAAATATGGATTGGCACTGGTGCGTTTGTTTGGTACCACAAATTTAGTAGGAATAAAAATGGGTGAAGGCAAGTGTCATTTCAATATGCACTTCTTTTAAAGCAATAATTTCTCATAATGGGGGACACGAGTGATAATACGAATAACAATAAGCACGTAGAGCATTGGCGTTTGCTGTTTGAATGAAGAATCCGATTCTCTGCATAATGGGCCGTGGGGCTTGTTAGAGGTCTATTAATTCTGCCAACTCGCAGACGGCCACTCGCTACAGCTGCCCTTCCCAATTATATTTGGTACAATTGCCACCTTAATCTTTCCACTTTCATGGCTTTCATTGGCTACAAATGTACCATTGAGGCCCTCATGCTCACCCTTTTTTGGGATTTCACTCGCTATACATTTTTTCCCTTTTTCTTTATATACATGTAGTTTTTTTCTTTTAATTTCGACCTCCACAAGCTTCAAAATGTACATGAATTTCTGTCCGATTGTTACAGTCATTTAAGAATCATTTATAGCTTAGCAAGATGGAACTTGAATTATTATAATAAAGTGAAAATAATGGTGAAGGTAAAAAGATGCAAAGTGCAAGAAAGACACAACAACACAAGGATACTGAAAGAGACAAACTTAGATTCCTCCAACGCACTTACATTTGTATTATTTATCAGCAATTCTCTTTGACCATTCGATCATTTTAATTTCAGGGATTTAATATTTAAAATATATGTACTCTCTTTCCATATAATGCACACTGCAAACCCCTTTAAGGCACGCTGCTTAGATTCCTTCTGTCAAACTAAAAAGAAATTAAAAGGTTTTTTTGTTTCCAGCTATATATATTATATGTGAATGTGAACCTATTCATCGATCTGTATATTTTTATTTTTATTTATGGACCATCTACTTCTTTTTCAGTACTAGTCTTTTTCTTAATTGCCTCAGTCTCAAACCCTACTTGACAACTCTGCAATGTCTCACCCCCTTTTGCATGCATACCCTTTTTCCAGCTGTATTTTTTCAAATTTTTTCTTATATATATAGAGATATATATGTATTGCAAATCCTCCATAGATATATTTTTTTCCAGATAAAAAAAACATTTTAATTTTCATATTTATATTATTTGAGCAATCATGAAGAGGCCGTGGAAATTAAGAATTTCACAAGTTAAACAGTTGGAATTGAAGTGAAACAAGTTTCTGAGCCCTGCAAGTGATTCCACTAAAGTATAGTTTTCAGATTCCGACTCCAAAAAGCCAATAATCTTTATTGATTGCTTGAAATGATTGGACCAATAACAAGCTCAATTTCATTGAAAAATAATTTCTTTTCATTTTTTTGTGATTTAAAAAAAAAATTATTTTCCAAGGGCCAAAGACAAACTTGAATAGCATCTTTCCCCCCTTTTTTCCCCTAAAGATGAATAGTTATTATTCTTTCAGGTTGTGATGAGAGAACAAAATTCAAATTAATACCCAGGTTTAACAATTAAAAAATTTGAATTCCTTTAAACAAAAAATTAAATTCAATTATTATTTTATACATAAGGTAAATATTATTGAAAATACCATTCTGAATTAATCTATTTCTGAGTTTTGCCGAATACATGATGGTCAGACCCGAAAAATTATGCGAACAGGAAGCTAAAAGCTTGACATCTATGCATAATGTTCAATGGACAATTGAGAAAAAGTTGGGCAGCTGGTAAAGATTCAAAAACTGCAATCATGAGTCCACTTTGTTATAAAGTATAATTATTATAGTGGTTGACCAAAATAAAAGAAACAAATATTATAAGGATTGTTCGACGGATTTGACCATGCATGTTCTCTGGGATTAATTTCTACCCGTTAATTCTTTGTATATATCCACTTTATTTGTATACGGCAGAAATTCGTATATAAAATGGCGTTGAAAAGGCCTAATTTGCATATGTGCTGACCACTATCTTTTAATAATAATATATAGTGTTTGAATTTTTCTAATCTATATCTTTATTCGTGAACAAAATTAGTAATTTATTTGCACATTAATAAAATAATTGTTATAATAATATAAGAATTGATTCTTTTAGATACAATTATGTATTTTTATTGATTCCTAACTGTTTCTTTTTTTATTATTATTTATTTATTTTTAGGTTATTAACCTTCAACAAATTATAAGTGTTTATATCTTGATGGCTACCTCTCCGGATATATAATAGGTTAATTAATTAATTTCACATTATCAACAAATTTGAATTTTAAATAGCATATTAAGTTGTGATATAACATAAAATTCAAACCCTAGACATACGTATGAGACTTGAAATGGCACAGCACAACAGCCTGCTCTTTGCCATCGGCACGTGTTTAGCCACAGATTTTAGGCCCTTCGCGACGGACTTTTGGTCACTAAAAAACTTTTTTTTTTCCGCAGTGACACTTTTTAATTGTTTGGATGCGAAGAGAAGCAGAGGGAGAAGAGAAAAAAGGAAATGACACCGACTATGCGAGTACCAATATGCTTTCTTTATTTTTTTAATTAAAATTAATTATTAAGCATTCAAAGCTCACTAATTTAGTGGCTTGACTAGTTTATATTCGCAGCCGATTGTATCCCATTTCCTTTCATTTAAGTCCTTTTTCCTTTCTTGTCCTTTGCATGCTTAATTAAGGAGCCAAACACGGACCGAAGAATCATACTTGCCTGTTAATGTTTCATGCTTTGATTTATGAAATAGAGCCGACAATAAACTTCCATGTGAAAAAATGCATCTTGCTTATTCCCACAATAGTGGACAATAAGTTAGATGCAGAAATGAAAGGATTGTCAAAATTGATAATAAGAATTAATGCAAGAGAGCAACGAACAAATCAACAACCCATAAATGCAACGTGCACCGTCAAAGGATTTTATATGATTCAAGTGTGTGCACCTACGGAAACTAGAGATACCTACTAGATTATAAATAAATTATAAGCAATTTGCAACCAACCTCAATTACTTAATTAATTTGTTAATTAATTTAAAAATTAAAAAAAAAAAAGTGAGAAGAAGGAGAGCTACACTACAAGTCCCAATCATTACCAAATATTATTGTTTTCCTGAGAACTCAACTTCAATGGCGCCCTTAATCTCAGCTACAAGAAAAGGGAAAAAAAAAACATGAAAGACAAAGAAAAAGGAAACTGGAAAAGAGAGATGATGAAGAGGAAGAAATAATAGCAAAACTAATAAACTAATATCATTCCAATCTTTGAAAAAAAAAAAAAAAGCCCAAACAAGTTCTTTGAAAAACTAGAAAGAACAAATATAATAAAGATCAAGGAGAGCCATTTTCAGATCTATCAAAATGGACAAGATGGCCATTACATTTGGGGCAATCTTCAACTTGTTTTGGGACCATGAAGTACATGAGACAGCTTTTGCAACCAGCTACTACCAGAACATGGTCTTCTCTTTTCTGCTGCACCCTATAATGTTCTCTTGAAGAAGATGGAGGTGATGACTCTGATGATGACTCTTCACTGTCATATGAGCTGTCATCTTCTGAGTATAAGAACTCGCCATTATTATTGTATTCTTGTGTTGCTGTTACCCTTGGATCTTCTTTTGCTTTCATCCCATTTCTCCAATTTATATAGTATATCTCCCCTGTCTGATAAATTTCCATCACACCCATTAATTGTCTTCCTCTTTTATCCATTCACAAGCCAAAAAGATCAAATCTTTTGCTGTTTTATCCATTCAAAATTCATGCATTCACACTTTGTAAATGCAGCCCATCAAAGATGCAAACTTTACTATGGTATTGTGATAAACAAGCAGCATGAACCCATCAAAGATTCAAACTTTATTCAATGGTCAAATCTGGAAATTTCATATCCCTTTTCTTCCTTTAGAAATGCAGAAATTGAAAAGGGGTGACACCATTTTTAGGGTTTTTAATGGTCAATATGAGAATTTGTCATTATTATAGATAGCACAGGAGAATGAGAGAGCAGAAGAAGCAGAAGAGCATTAAAAACAACAAAACAGTAAACAGAAGAGCAATCAAAAACAAAAGACATAATAAATTTCCTCGGAAAGTAACAAACAAAAACAATAATAAGAAAAGAGGAAGCGAGAGGAAGAAAGCAAGATCTGGCATTAATTGAAGCTAAAAGAGATGAAAGAGACATTAAAAGATAATAAAAAAAGGGAGTACCTTTAAATCAAGACATTGTTCCCAATGGTAAGGAAGAGAGAGATGGGAGTTGAGTTCCAAAGTGGCATCAGAATGATTTTCAGACTCCATTAATGGAGGAACTGATGATGATTCTGCATCTGCATCATCTGAGCTTGATGATCTCTCTCCTGCTCGTAAAACTCCTCTACTTTGATGATGATTTAAAGAACAGTTTTGAAGTGACCTCTCTAAAGATGCCGTAATTGTCGCCATGTTTGGAGCTGTCATCCTTTCTACTTCTTCTCCTTCTCCTTCTCCTCCCTCCTGGTTCTTCTTCTTCTTCTTTCAGCTAAAACTTAAATATTTACATATAACAATAAACACTAGAAATATAGATAGAAATTGAGAGATTCAGAAATAGAGAAGTTGTTAAGGGTTTGTGATTTTGAAGGGAATAAAAAGAGGAGACCACCAGAAGATACGATATATATATATAAATTATTTGTAGAGATGCAAATACTAAAACGTACTTCGCCATGTCTCACGCGCTGCTGTGGGGGTGGAAATCTCGACCTAGAAAATAGGATAATTTTCTTAATTTCTTTAACTATTTTGGCCCCTATTATTTTAGTTTAGTAGTTGAACTGAATTTTAGTGAAAGAAACATATAAAATTCTCCATATATTATATAAAAAGCTATATGTAATGTGTTGGCGATTGCTATTAATGATTGATAATTGTTATAATTAATAACATAATTATCTTTTAGTCGGAATATATAGAATTCTAAAAGAGTAGTTGGGTTATCACCAAACTGATAAGGGAGAAAATAGAAAATAAAAAATTGTTCACATTTTTAGCAAAATTGATATTTTCATATTTAAATATTAAAAAAAAGTGGTAGAAAAATATTATCTTTTGCTAAAAAATAATGCATAAAAAACAGAAAGAATATTAAATTAAGAATAAATGGAAAATAATTAAACAAGTATAGAAATGAAGGACATAAAACCATATAGACAAGCAAAATAATCCAAAAGAAAGAATGCGAAAAGCCGTGAATTTAAAATCTAGAGGATAGAGACATTGAAATAGAAAGTGAGGTTTAATCATCTAAGGAATCATAATTTCAAATCTTATATCGACAACAGCAACCGAACAAAGCTTCGACAGGCCGAATGTATTGGGCTAGCTGCCTGCCTCTGCTTCTCACTATAAAACTATCACTTTTTCTGTATTTTCTTATTTATTTGAATTTAAGAAAAATAGAGACAAAAACAATATAGTTAAAAATGAAAAAATAAAAAAGAAGGTGGAATCTTACTCTGAAGAGATGTCAGAGGGTGAGTGTGCCTCTGTGTGGGTGTGTATGTGCAGTGAGTCTGCACTAATATTCCCTAATGCTCAGTCTTTACCAGCTGTGACTCTCTTGGGATATTGTATTTATTTATTTCTTTATTTGTGTCGCCCATTTTACCAACTTCTGTTTTTTAATTATTCAACACAGATTCAATCAACTTGATGTGTGAAAAATAATGGTTGAATTCCATTTCACAAAAAATAATTGGATTATTAATTTGTTATATTATTTTTAATTTGTTTGTATACCAATTATTTTTGGATATTTCTGGACCAGGCTTTAGCCCAAGCTGGAAGAAATTTAGCTATCTGAAGCCCAGCGCAACCCACAAAGTAGAATGGAATTTTCTTTTGCTGGCCCACATTTTTTCTGAAAGCCCATTTTGATCCACCAAAAGCTGAAGTCCACAAGAAATGCCCTAAATATTAAGCAAGTATAATTTATTTTTTTATTTCTCCAAAATGTAAATTTTGAAAACTCAATCAACTTTGATTTAAATACATCATTGCTTGATTTGAACTTAGCTGGATGTGTTAGATATAAATTATATATTGTATTAAATAAAAAAAAGTTTATATATATCCTAATTAACTATAAGTTATCTCATTGGCAATTATTTTTTATTCCCTTGTGATTTTGATTAGTATTTATTTCATTTATTGTTAGTTTTGTTAAGCTCTTTTCTTGTTTTGTTCTTTTGTATTTTTTGACGATTCAATGGCTTTAATTTTGTTTTAATTGTAAGGACATTTTAGATTGTTTGACTAAAAAAATTGTTGAATTATTTTCCTTTTCCAATATTGAATATTCAATTGCTAAAAACTATTATGAAATCTTACATGGATTGTATTGTAATTGTGCTTCCTTTACTAATTTTTTTCTTTTAAGTTTTTTAACGAAAATAAATAATCCTAATTTAAGTTGAATTTTTATTTTTATAATTAGATTCCAAAATTATCAATATCCAAATCCAGAAGAATAGTTTAAATAATAATAATAATAATAAATATTAGTATTAATACATTTGTAATTGGGAAATTTGTAAAATTGTACTTATGCCTCCGCATCCGAAATTCAATTTCAAAACGCCCAGACCCGACCCGCACTAGGCAACGGGAGGGAAAGCACCTCACAAGTTCCCGGTTGATGTCTGGACTGGATCCAATGCTCCAAGTCAATTTATCTAGAAAGAAAGCGATATCTTCATCAATTCAATTCCAAATCTTGTACTTTTCCATATAAAAATTGCCATTTACGCTTCTTTTGATATATACAAATTGCATTTTCGCCCCCTCCTCTCTGTCAATCTTGTTCTCTGTTCATCGTTTGATTTGTCTCCTAGAAAAAAATGGGGCAGAAAGACGAGCCCGCTATTGGGGTTCCGTACTACGCGGGCCAGAACCAGTACCAAGCCGGAATGATCCCACCAAACGCAGTCTTCGGCGATCCTAAAGGAATTCCGATTCAGCAGACGATGTACCGGGACACTCCCGCTCCTTTTAATTGCGTTTTCTGTGGCAATTCTGGACTGACTCAAGTTAGGTAATTTTCTGCTTCTATCCCCACCTTGATCGATTATGATATCAGGGTTTTTCAAATTTTTCTGTCCTCTTGTGCTTTTTTACACAATTTGTAATTAGACCGGTGGTTAAAGTCTTTGTAGGCTTCTATCTTCGAGTTCAAAGATGATAACTTTTCCTCGTAAGTTGTTTAGCTCAATTTCAATCTATGCCATCAAATCTGGAGAAAACATTAGTGTCTTTTTGTTTTCGGATTAGGAGATTTGTTTAATTTCATACATTGTTGAATATGCTTGGTTGGGAGTTGGCAATGATGTTTGTTGAGGATAAGTTTGTACATTGAATTCTTAAACAAGCAATATCCAGTTTTTGCTTTGGCTTGATTCTCACTCGATGCAATTATCAATATCAATTAGGAGAGTTGGTAGAAATCATGATGTACTTGAAAGCTGCAATGGAAGGAGGAAGTTGTTATAAATTGAGCTTGTTAAGTCTTTATCGGCTTTGATCTCTGTTGGCTTTTGTTAACTGAGCTTGCATTGTTTGTCATATGAATCTTGATGCTGATGGTGCTTCATGTGTTTTCGATTAATATTATTATGTTCTGATGACAAGGTTATGCTTTTTCATTACCTTTTGGTAGGAAAACACCATACATTTGCAAGGTTATGCTTTTTCATTACCTTTTGGTTGGAAAGCACCATACATTTGCAAGGTTATGCTTTTTCATTACCTTTTGGTTGGAAAGCACCATACATTTGCAAGGTTATGCTTTTTAATTACCTTTTGGTAGGAAAACACCATACATTTGTGGGCTTGGTTATACGTCATCTCTTTGATTGATTGAACATCATGAAGATGGCTGTATTTATATTTACCACCTGCTATGGAATTACTGAAATGGGAAGCTTCATAGGATAGTGTCAATGTATGATCTGTTTACTTGGATAAAAATATGAGTTGGATCTTATCTTGAACTTGAAGTGTATTTGTGGAAATACTGATTTAAGGGGAGATAAAGTGTACAACACAACACATTTAATGAAGTAATAATCTTCTGAACTTCACCGGTGTGCCTTTTTTTTCATCTTTTAACTTGAGTGTGCAATACAGATCAAAGCCTAGTCTGGCAGCCGTCGTGGGTTGTATGATGCCATTTATGCTTGGATGTTGCTTTCTCTGCCCTTCAATGGACTGTCTTTGGCATAAATATCACTATTGCCCAAGCTGCAAAGAAAAGGTAAGAGTATTCATTTTTTTTAATGTAGCCTTTATATCTCTGATCCGTTGAAGCCTCAGCTTTTATAACTATAAACTCTTGTTGTTTTCCAGGTTGCTGATTTTGAAAAATCAGATGCTTGTTTAGTGGTGGATCCACCCCAATGGACACAGCCAAGTTTCGCATTGCCTGCGTAAAATTGTAAACCTTAATATTTGTACTATGCATGGGCGTAACTATATGTTCAACGTGTGTGTGCTCATTTTGTGATCGGATTGCCAAACAGATTCGACTTCATTCAGTTCTGTACATCCAATCTGTGAAAGACTGATTACTAATGCATATTGTGGGTTTATACAATCTGTTGTTTTTAGTTTCTGAACTAAACTTCTTATTTATTGTTTTTTATTTGTCATATAAGAATTTTATTGCTTGGAATGGGAAATGATTTTAAGTCTCAACCACTTGACATGCCTTGCCTGCTACCGAAGATTTAAAACCGATTGAAGTAATACTAAAGAGTACTCTGACGTCCATAATGTCTTGGGCCAAGCTCATGGGTTCCATGACCATTGTCCGCTATACAGGTTAATGCTATAAAAACTAAGTAAACTAAACATAACCTTAGTGTATATGAATTTGTAGGTTGATGTGTTTGAAATTGAGTTAATGGCAACCCATAAGCTAAATTGAAATTTGATAAGATAAACGTGATTGAAATTTCTAGTATATTTTTTTTCTCTTGAACCACAAGTTAATGGATTTTTTTTTCCGATGCAGTTGATAATTTTATTAACGAATAAATTGCACATTTGTGTTTATATATATTCTGTATAGTTTTAACATGTATAGTTTTAATCTGTATTATTATATATAATATTATTCTGTAATATTTTATATTCTATTTGATTTATAATATTGAGTTAGGATGGATCGAGTTCGCGTTGAGCTAAAAGGAGTCGATGAATCGGGTTTGGATCAAGCCCACTACTTTTATAATTTTTATTTCAATTCATCAAGTTTTAGAATCACTAATTTATATATATTATTTTATTTTATTTCATTAAATTTTAAAATTAAAATTACTAATTCATTATGATGCCATATTTTTTTACAGTAAAATTTATTTGAATTTTTTAATTAAAGAATATTATGTATTTTATAATCATAATTTTTTTTATTTAAATCAAAAACAACACAAACAATTTAATTCTTATTATTCTTAATTTTTTTACAAAATTAATATAGTGTCAGATATTATAGGAAAATATCATTTTGCATCAAATACCGTGTATAATTGAACAATACAAATTAATACTATACTATATAAAATAATAAAATTTATAATATATTATATTAATTTTTTAAAAAATCTTACAAACATCGAATTTGTACCAACTTTTATTATATTATACTATTTAATATGTTTTACAATAACGTTGTGTATTAAAAACATGTTTTAAAGCGTTGATAAAAAAACAAATTAAAAGTATGAGCAGGTGCTATTTTGTTGTAATTGTAATGTAAAGAAAAAAATGTAAACTAACAATAATTGAATCCATACATCATAATTAGAGTATAGGACCCTCGACATGCTACTCACGAGTGGATAACATCATTACTCATCACATGACTTTTCTCCTCCTTAAGACTCATTCTAAAAATTCACTTTTATTTTATTATTTTCTACAAATTCAGAACAATAAAATATGAAAATGAGTTCTCTTTCTTTCCATGTCTTCGGCAATCTTTAGAAACATCAACTTTTGTATTTTATCAATTATTTTATTCCTAGAAGTATCATGGAGAATATCAACATGTTCTTTTTAGTATTATAAATTATATTACCACTTATAGCAAAGTGAAATTAATTGTTTTTTCTTTAATTTACTCAAATTTATTAGCTCAATTTTACGATAATAAAAAAAAGACAAAATGCTCTATTTATTTAAAAAAAAATGAAAAGAAAAATAATTTAAATGGGAGAAAAAATCAAGTTGTAGTAGAGGCAGAGACAGAGATTAATTTTATTCATGATCACTGAATTTATACTCAATCGTTCAAAAATAACTGATTTATTTTTCGTAAATTAAATGTTACTGAATTTATCATATTTTTGCAAAAAAAATTATATTAATTGGTTTTCAACGATAAATTCTTTCCGAAATTTTGATGCAGCACGTCACATTATATACCCGGATATATATAGTACGATATGTTAGCAGCCACATCACTAAAAAAGGCCATGTATATCCAGACATATAACGTGACGTACTGACATATCGTATGATATGACATCTTTCAGTGATGTGACTGCTAGTGTATCATGCTACGTGCATCAAAATATATAATGTGGCCTGTCACATCAGCATTTCGACAATAATTACCATTAAAAATTAATCAAGATGATTTTTCTGCAAAAATGTGATAAGTTTAGTAACATTTAAATCACGAAAAATAAATCAGTTATTTTTGGATGATTAGACATAAATTCAGTGATCATGGATGAAATTGACTCACAGAGACAATGAAAGAACCATATTATATTAAGGGTGTGCAAATATACATCCTCACTTTTTAAAAATTTGTTAAATATATATATTTAAATTATAATAGCAACCCTTCAATTTTATTTGAAATATTTTTTTAAAATTTTAATCTAATAATAAGATGCATGCTCTCTTTAACTTAAAAGTTTTGCCTCCGTCGTCGGATAGAGGCACGTTAAAGATATGATTTTCAAAAAAAAAACAAAAGAGTTTATATATAGTCGACAAGCATGAGAGTTTATGTGATATTTTGTGCAGTCAAATATTAGAGCTAGAGATGAAGACAATAATGGCATTTTCAATGTCATAGCAATAAGAATTGGCCTTTTCCTTTCATATCTTCATTCATATCGTGAATTATATACTTTCTGCCAATGCCATTTCATCTCATCCCTTCCGACATCTTTCTAAGAATTCAGTGATTTTCCACTTATTTTATGTCTTCTTTATCAAAACTTTATTTTGTCCTAATTTATCTTTTCTTTACAAAAAAAAAAATTGAAAGATTATTGATGAACAAATTTTCAGTCTTATCCATATTTATTGAGCCATAATACACTTAGGCTATGTTTGTTTCCTTGTATTACGGATGGGATAGTATTATATAGTGCACCCTAATATTTATACGGTATTTGGTTAGTTATTTTAAAAAATAATACAAGAATAATATAATGCAGGATAAGGGCAATTACCCCTAATACGCTGGATAAAATAATGCGCTCCATTCTCTTGGATTTATTTAATACGTAAACACCGAATTATCTTGGCATCAATTTCGGCATCACTGTGACCTTTGCTTCTCTTCATCTCCGACCACCACCCTCATCCTCATCTCTAATCCTATCCAACAGATTTTAATTTTTTTAAAGAAAAATAATAAAACCTAAAGCCCTAAATCTCTATTGTTCGATTTTTGTTCTTCCTTATCTGCCTCTGTTCTTCTCTCACTCAACAACAGCGATTTGATGCTATCCATTTTTCTAGTTATGAATATGATTTCTTTTAGCCCGATAGAAAATCTTTCTCTAAAAGAAAACCCCGAAATTTATCAATAATTTTTCAAAGTTTCTGAAAATCCTTGGGGGTTTCTAACAAGCGTCTTTAATTCATGGATTTTCCCTGTCGCAATTTGAACCTTCAAAAGTTTCTACATTTTCTCCATTCACCTCAGTTGTTTGCTACCCAAATTTCCTTTCTTTCTATCCAAACACCCCCATTATAGAAAAACCAAACTCATTCCAAGAGCTCTGAGAGAGTGGTGAGAGTACGAGGATGCAGAAAAGCGAAAGGACGTTTCCAGAGCTCTGAGGTTCTTGAAATCCGTAGAAACCGATAAAAATAAGAATAATTTAGCTGAGAAGGTTAATGGGTCTCCATCGAATGTCTCCACAAGTTCTCTCTTTCTCTGTTGTAAGTTCTCTTTTTCTTTGTTCTTTCTTTTTTTTTTAATATAATCGTTGCTTTTGCTTTTTTTGTGTTTTATTGCTTATTTTATTTATATTTTTCAAATTTATGGTTGATAGGCTTCTTTATTTTCGTTGTCTTGTTAATTTAAAGAGACTTAGTTTTGATTGCTTGCAACTATATTGCTGTTTGATGGATTTAGGTATAATTATTGCTATTGCTTATGTTGATTTCATGAGGGATATTTGTATTGCCATTTGATGCAACAGTTTTAAACGATCTTTATTCTTTATGTTGTATCTTTGCTTTAAATGATGGATTCTTCTTTAAATCTGTATCTTATGTGGTGAAGCTTGTGATTTTGGTTTTGGTTAGACTTTGGTTTGGCCATAGTCTTGACATAGAGAAGAATAGTGTAGTATTTGAAGTACGAGACATAAGATTGGCTAAACACCATGAAAGAGCTCTCATACTTTCTTTGCTTTCATCACTTGCCACAACTATCTTGTTATCTTTCCTCATTTGTGATTTGGATTTGTAAATTATGAAGATCCCCACTTTAACATCGGTTTGAAGGTATAGGTTCAATCTTAAGATTTGAATATCTGTTAAATTATGACAATCATTTGCAAAACCAAATTTGCTATTGTTTTCTCATTTACAGATACAGGCACACGATGTAATTCAACACTTAATTCTTTTCTTAATGTTGAAATCAAATAACAACAACAAGCAGGATTATTAAAGTGTTGTTGATGCTGCTGAGATTCTGATGATGTGGCTTAGAGATATCTTCAGATACAAATCTTATATTAGTTATAGTTGTTACATCTCAAGGATGAGCAAGTATGGGCATAATTGAGTTCTTGTATTGTTAGAATTTATCCAAATCATGTGAAGCAAAACTTGGCAGCAAGTTATCATAATTTTCTGCTATAAAAGCAGCTCATTGTAGTGAGATTTTAATGTATGTTTTGAGCAGTGTCTTCTGGGTAGATTAAAAGAAAGCTAAGGAGAAGTTTGAGCTTTGAGCTCCGTGGATATTTATGCAAGATGAAGAAGAAGAAGAAGAAAAAAGAAGAATTTTATGTTTTTACGTAATGTTTTTAATGAAATTTCTATTTCTTCAAGTTTATAATTGTGTTTAAATGTTTTTTGTTTTCTTTCATTAACTCTTCTCCCTCCAATCAAAGCTTTAAGTTGATGTTGATTTACTTATAGCCGCTGTCAATGTTTAATCATCAATTTCTTAATGTGGTATCATAGCCTAAGTCTTGGGTTCAGCCTAGTCTTTAAGGTTGTGGCTATTTTGAAGAATGTCAATATTTCATTCCATTTGCTTTTCCCTTGCTCTGCTATTTTCTTGCCCATATCAATTCTATTTTTCATTTCCAGAAGCTTTCCTGAAAATTTCCATTTCGATTTCTAACAAAATTATTGTGGAAAATTGAACTCATTTTCTTTGCTAATGGTTATATTTTTCATTTCCATCTCATTTACAGCAGCTTTCCTGCAAATTCCCATTTCAATTTCTAACGAAATTAGTGTGAAAAATTGAACTCATTTTCTTTGCTAATTGTTATATTTTTCATTTGCATCTCATTTACAGCAGCTTTCCTGCGGATTTTCCATTTCAATTTCTAAGAAAATTATTATGTAAGATTAAACTCAATTTATTTGTTGATGGTTATATTTTTCATTTCTAGCAACTTTCGTGCAGATTTCCTATTTCAATTTCTATAGAAATTATTATGGAAATTAAACTCATTTTCTTTGTTGATGGTTTAAGATATCAAGTTTTTCCTTTGGCTTGTTGAGAAGAACATGAAGTGGCTGCAAATTTGCAATCTTTTTAATTTGAAGCCTTCATTTAAAAAATGGTTTCAGCAGAACTTTCTTTTCTTATATGCTACTTGTTCACCTGCACATGGGAAATGTCACTATGTATAAAATTATTAATAATAGCACATTTATTAATATATTTCATCTATATAATTAAATGCTATTAATTAAGTTCTTTGTTTGACTGTTAATTTATTTATTGATATACATTCTTATTTCAAGAAATTTATGTATTTTTTATAAAAAATTTGATTAATGTACAAAAAAATTGTAATTTATAACTAATTTTTTGCCTAAATTTGTAACATTAAAAATAATTTAATTTTTTATTTTTTTTAAAAAATAATACAGTACAATATTATGCACCAAACACATTATAAAATATTACAGGCTAATACAATTGTGTACCAAATATTGTATAATATAATACAGGCTAGTATTATACAAGCTAATGCTATACATATTAATACTATATAAGCTAATACTGTATAGTCTAATACAGTACAACGAACCAAACATAGCCTTATAGTTTTTTGTTATGACTTTTTCCACATTTTTATCATGTCTCTATTTTTAATGAACAACGATTTAGTCAATTGCTATTTTTTTTAATTAAGGATCTTAATTCTCTAGTTATTTTATTAATTTCCATATTAAGTGACAACAAAGTTCTAGTACAATTTATTTGTATCATTTTATCAAACATTTGAACTGTGTTCTTATTTTTTCATTTTCATAAAATCCAATATTTACCAACTGAAAGACTGATGATTTTAGAGTTGATTTAACTAATGAAAAGTTAATTTTGCCTCCTCTAATTGCTATCAATATGCAATGAATGGAGTATTTACTGATAATTGTTATATTGATTTGAAAATACCTCGTAATTATCTGATAATACATGAAAAAATAAAATATAAGTTGAGAGTTAAAATCGGCCCATTAAAGATTAACGGAAAAGGCCCAGTGTTGAAGACCAAAGCCCACTATCAAAAGGCTACAATTGAGCTACAGTTTAAAGCCTTATCTCTATAAATAGGGTAAATTTTTTCATAATTCACACACCGTTCTTAAGCGTCGAAGCACTAATACCCGATCCAACAGGGCTAATCTCCTTTTTTGCAAATTCTCAAAGCCTTTCACCCTATCAGACTTCATACATACTGTAATGCCCCGACAAAAAAAAAGTATTATTATTATTATTATAAAAAAAAGTGTGTCGGCCATAAGTGGTTCCACTTATTACTATCATTATTATTATTATTAGAATAAAAAAAAATGAAAAAGGAGAGAAGGGAGAGAAGACCAAACCAGGGAAAGGGGAAGAAGAAGAAGGGAAGGAGAGGAAGGGGAGGCGCTGCCGCCGATCAGCGGCGCCTGCGCCGGCGATCGGCGCGGCTACCACCGCCTCCTCGCCGTCCCTTCCCCTCCGGTGAGGTTGCGGTTTAGTTTTTGGTTTTTCTCTCTCCTGACCGAAGACTCTTTCTCTTTTTCCGGCGAGTCCCGATGCCGGATGAGGGAGCCGATCACACCGGCGGACTCACAAGGGGGAGGCGATCCTTTTGGTGGTCACCGATCGTCCTAACTCGCCGGCGTTGAGGAGATCGGAAATGGGTTTGCCGCCACCTTCCGACGCGATTTCCGGCAAATTGAGAAGGCGGTTTGGCGCGTGACCACCCACCGTGGAATCCCCGGGCCTGGATCTTCAAGTGGATAGTTTCGGTGTATTTTCCGGTGAGTCTCCGGCGAAGCTCCGGCGACTGGTCCGGCGAGCCCAAAGATAACAAAATACAGAAAAATGCGGAGATCGACACTAACGGGTATGTGGATACAAACTACCCTTAATTTCATTAAATTTTGAATTTTATGGTGAATTTTATATTATGTAAGTATATGAATTTAGGAATTAATGGGAAACAATTTGATTTAATATTAGAAAATAATGAAATAGCATGAAATAGATGAGAATAAAAGAAGAAATTAAGTAATTAGTTTGGGAAGCTAAGTGATGCCTAATGATGCCCATGAAAGTATTAAATGAAATATGGTGATTTTTATAAATTAAGTGCAAATATAATATCCTAGTTGTAAAAGATATGTGATATGATGGAATTAAGTTAAAGATAATATATGAGTATGAAATTATGAAATTATAAATAAAACATAATGGTATGTGTGAAGGTAACAAAAAGACATTAAAATAAATTAAGTGTTAATTGATATATATATATATATATATATATATATATATATATATATATATATATATATATACTAACATACATTGATGTTAGAAACATAAATAGCATAAAACAAAGTATGAAGAGATTCATGAGCGTTAAAAATTAATATGTTAGTTGAATTGTATATAGTGATATATGAAGTGAATAATTGATATACAATAGTACTTTGCGTATAAAAAATGTTATATTAATTTATAGAAGTATAATTAGAATAATTCAAGTTAACTAACTTATTTACATAAGTGCACTAAAAATATATATACATATTTAGTAATGTAACATGGTGTGACTATATATATAAGTAAACAAAAGAGTGAAATAAATTAATAATGTTATGAAGTGACGTAAGATGAATAGTTAATAAATTGAGTTGAAAAATAGTAGAGTAGAGCACTACGGTGCCTACAATAGTAAATGATGTTGTTGATGAATCAACGAAGGAATAATGATGAAATGAAGTTATTAAAGATAAGGGAAACGACCGGTATCCTGGATATATATATATAATGCTAATACATGTAGATACTATTTAATGGTAATATTATGTTTGCCCTTAGTAAAATTAAATAGGAATTGGGGTAATCGGATAAGGTTGGCATGCCAATTAGGGAAAATTGTAATGCGGCGCCTTGATGTGTAACATCGGATTGGATGGCTCCGAGAGCTGAATCCGGTGTATGTCATTATATTGAATTGTGGATTGGATGGCTCCGAGAGCTGAATCCACAACTGCATTTATATATAAATACATGTGTGTGTGTATGAAATTATATTGAATTGTGGATTGGATGGCTCCGAGAGCTGAATCCACAACTGTATGTGTATATATATATATATTTGCGTATATGACTGAGAAAAATTGTTAAAGGGGATTGGATGGTTCCGAGAACTGAATCCCCCGATTATATCCCGTTTATCTAGCTCGTTGCAATTCCACTGAATTTTACTAGGGGCAAAAATGGTAATCTTGTATGAAATCGAGATGAAAGAATAATTATGATAATTTGGATGCCATAAATATAAAGAATAAATAATATGAAAAATAAGATCATTAGGATGAGTAAGAGCAAAACTGTAATTACGTGATAAAATAAGAGTAAATTGGTTAGTTGGACCAAAAAGAGCAATACGAAACTTAACTTGGCTAAATAAGACAGAAAGGGGCAAGAATATAATTAATCAAAAATTAAAGGGTTAACTTGTAAATCTACCATCTTTGGAAAATTAAAAGAATCAAAATATAATTTGTACATTGGAAATTCAATAAAAGTCAAATAAAGCCAAAAGAGTTAAAATATAAGTTAATTAGAGAAAATAGTAAATTGGAATATTAATATAGCAATTAGAGGAATCAAATTTAATAGACAAGTTACAAAGGATAAAATCGTCAATATTAAAAATGTTAAGAATCAAAATGTAGTTCGTCATCATAAGAGAAATTTGGGATCTAAATTACAATTTATGCACGTAATTTAAATTAAATGATAAAGAAAGTTACACCAGTTAACATTGTGATCAAAATTAGTTAAGTTAAGGAATTGTCAATTTCGGAAAAATTGAGAAATTAATTAGGAAGGATAAATGATAAAGAGATCTAAAGTAAATTATGAATATATTAAGAATAAATTATAGATTTATGTAATAGAAAAAGATTACAAGAATTTGATTTGAAACTTTCTATTTAGTGAGGAAAGAAATGTAATCAACAAGAAAAATGTATAATAAAGATAAAGACAAGTAAAGAAGGTCAAATGACTTAATCGAAAATAAATAGCATTGTTGACCTGATTATTAAAGTGTAATTAATATCAAAAGAGAGAATTTGAATGGATTTTTATAAATAATGAATGAAATCATAATTTGGTCAAAGGGATGAAAAAAATAAATAAATAAAATATGATATTGTGGAATGAATCAAAGAATGAAATTATGGAACAAATTAAAAGAAAATAATAAGTTCATGGCAAGAAATATTCAAGGAGAAACGAATGATAAACTAGTATGAGAAAATAATTAACGAAATATTGATCTAGCTAGACAGAAAATTTTAAATTCTAATTCAAACAGAAGCAAGAACTTAGTTGAAATTATATGAGAAAATGAGAAAATATAGGAAAATGAAGTACGACAAAATACTAAATAGCGATGGAGAAAAGAAGGTTAGTAACAGAATAGAAATGGAACGTTACAACGAATGAATGTTGACTAGTATAAATTTACTGTATAAATTATAGTGAACCCATAAAGTAACAAAAGAAGGACAATTTAAATAAAAAGATAGGCAAGGACGAATAATTAATAATAGGAATTGCAGGGATAAGGTTAAGCAAAGAAATAGACTTGCTTAAGTTAATAGAGATTATAAAATTGAAAAATAAAATTTAATCGAATGAAATTTTGAGTAGTTGTATCCACCACTAAGCGACAATGTTGCTTAGCGTGCGGTTGTTGACTGCGCGCAGGAAAAGAAGATTTCGGGATGTGAAGAAAGAATTGTCGCATGGCATGTATACTTAAAGAGAATGGGATCGCATAAACTGAGGTAAATGATTTTGGACTCATAGATATATGTGTATATCTGTTTAGTATCACTATTTATGAGATATGAATATATGGATAAAAGTAGGGTGTTACATTTATGGTATCAGAGCCCGGTTTAGGCGATTCTAAGATCGGAGTTGATATGTAAGCGAAGAATTTATTACAAGTAACTTATGTACATGTCATATGGAACGAGTGAATTTGAAAAGGGCAAGCTTGCTGTTATCTGTTTTCCTCAGATATTTGAGTATAAATAAGTAAGTTGGTGATTGAGGACCAGAGTTAGACTCTTAGTTATCTCGATAGTTATGAGATAATGCTTCTGGGTGACTCCGTTAACCCAGCTGGTATACACTGCCACTAATAATGTGCATCAGTCATCCATGTGTATATTTGTGTTTCTGTCCATGCATAAACATACGATATACATACATACAGTTCAGTCATGTGGCCACATGCTTCATAGTCTGCATATGCATTTGTTATGGCATAGTCATACAGTTACATGTCTTGTATTCGGTTTTGTTAGTGGCAGTTTTGTTATACTAGTAAGGGGTATAGCTGAATCCGAGCATAGATGTCGTCAGTTACATCGAATAAAGGTCTCAATGAGATAAAAGGGATGCTTGATTTCTATAAGTTATAGAATCATTCAAGAATAGACGGTAAATATGGATCTTTTCTTAACAAGGAGCCCGTGTACAGAAATCAAATATCAGAGTTGAACAACGGAGATCAGGATAACCAAGAGTTGAGATGAGTGATGTGGTTAAGTGATAAAGGGGTTAAAGGAGTAATAGAAGATTAGTTATCATTAGGTAGGAGATCTGTTGATTGATGAGAACTTGTGTATATTGTCGAGTGATGAAGAAATTTATGTAAAGAATAAATATATGGTTGTGAAGGACAAATGAGTAGCAGTAACTACAGTTCAGATAAATTTCGAGGATGCAGAAAATTTTTGCTCTAATTTGTAACGGTATTTATTTAGAAGTGGAAGAATGTAAAGAATCTGTAATGGATTTGTTAAGTGTCAAAGAGAGACTAGTGCTAATCTCAGTATTGGTCTAGTGATTCACTCTGAGCAAATGACTAGTCCGGGTGGGCGAATTCAGAGGTTAAAAGAAAGAATATGATTAAGTATATGGAATGTACAAAATGGTTATCTATAGTAAGATTTAACTTTTGTTAAGATAGTATGAGAAAGAAAATGTTAAATCCTTTTAGCTCGATTCAATGGAGTGCAAATAAGGTCAGCAAGCATTGATCTGATTTAAAATATGAAATGAATCTACTTTCTGGATGAGATGTTTAGAAAAAGAGAAACGGATAAGGGCTGGTTGGTTTTCATTGTAAATGGGTTCCCTTAGTCAAAATCTGTTGGAACTATTGAATGTAAAAGTAGTTTGGTATTATTATATGGTATCCTCTACTCTGTATGGTAAGTAAATTTCGCGGACGAAATTTTATTAAGTGGGGGAGAATTGTAATGCCCCGACAAAAAAAAAGTATTATTATTATTATTATAAAAAAAAGTGTGTCGGCCATAAGTGGTTCCACTTATTACTATCATTATTATTATTATTAGAATAAAAAAAAAAAACGAAAGAGGAGAGAAGGGAGAGAAGACCAAACCAGGGAAAGGGGAAGAAGAAGAAGGGAAGGAGAGGAAGGGGAGGCGCTGCCGCCGATCAGCGGCGCCTGCGCCGGCGATCGGCGCGGCTACCACCGCCTCCTCGCCGTCCCTTCCCCTCCGGTGAGGTTGCGGTTTAGTTTTTGGTTTTTCTCTCTCCTGACCGAAGACTCTTTCTCTTTTTCCGGCGAGTCCCGACGCCGGATGAGGGAGCCGATCACACCGGCGGACTCACAAGGGGGAGGCGGTCCTTTTGGTGGTCACCGATCGTCCTAACTCGCCGGCGTTGAGGAGATCGGAAATGGGTTTGCCGCCACCTTCCGACGCAATTTTCGGCAAATTGAGAAGGCGGTTTGGCGCGTGACCACCCACCGTGGAATCCCCGGGCCTGGATCTTCAAGTGGATAGTTTCGGTGTATTTTTCGGTGAGTCTCCGGCGAAGCTCCGGCGACCGGTCCGGCGAGCCCAAAGATAACAAAATACAGAAAAATGCGGAGATCGACACTAACGGGTATGTGGATACAAACTACCCTTAATTTCATTAAATTTTGAATTTTATGGTGAATTTTATATTATGTAAGTATATGAATTTAGGAATTAATGGGAAACAATTTGATTTAATATTAGAAAATAATGAAATAGCATGAAATAGATGAGAATAAAAGAAGAAATTAAGTAATTAGTTTGGGAAGCTAAGTGATGCCTAATGATGCCCATGAAAGTATTAAATGAAATATGGTGATTTATTATAAATTAAGTGCAAATATAATATCCTAGTTGTAAAAGATATGTGATATGATGGAATTAAGTTAAAGATAATATATGAGTATGAAATTATGAAATTATAAATAAAACATAATGGTATGTGTGAAGGTAACAAAAAGACATTAAAATAAATTAAGTGTTAATTGATATATATATATATATATATATATATACACTAACATACATTGATGTTAGAAACATAAATAGCATAAAACAAAGTATGAAGAGATTCATGAGCGTTAAAAATTAATATGTTAGTTGAATTGTATATAGTGATATATGAAGTGAATAATTGATATAAAATAGTACTTTGCGTATAAAAAATGTTATATTAATTTATAGAAGTATAATTAGAATAATTCAAGTTAACTAACTTATTTACATAAGTGCACTAAAAATATATATACATATTTAGTAATGTAACATGGTGTGACTATATATATAAGTAAACAAAAGAGTGAAATAAATTAATAATGTTATGAAGTGACGTAAGATGAATAGTTAATAAATTGAGTTGAAAAATAGTAGAGTAGAGCACTACGGTGCCTACAATAGTAAATGATGTTGTTGATGAATCAACGAAGGAATAATGATGAAATGAAGTTATTAAAGATAAGGGAAACGACCGGTATCCTGAATATATATATATAATGCTAATACATGTAGATATTATTTAATGGTAATATTATGTTTGCCCTTAGTAAAATTAAATAGGAATTGGGGTAATCGGATAAGGTTGGCATGCCAATTAGGGAAAATTGTAATGCGGCGCCTTGATGTGTAACATCGGATTGGATGGCTCCGAGAGCTGAATCCGGTGTATGTCATTATATTGAATTGTGGATTGGATGGCTCCGAGAGCTGAATCCACAACTGCATTTATATATAAATACATGTGTGTGTGTATGAAATTATATTGAATTGTGGATTGGATGGCTCCGAGAGCTGAATCCACAACTGTATGTGTATATATATATATATTTGCGTATATGACTGAGAAAAATTGTTAAAGGGGATTGGATGGTTCCGAGAACTGAATCCCCCGATTATATCCCGTTTATCTAGCTCGTTGCAATTCAACTGAATTTTACTAGGGGCAAAAATGGTAATCTTGTATGAAATCGAGATGAAAGAATAATTATGATAATTTGGATGCCATAAATATAAAGAATAAATAATATGAAAAATAAGATCATTAGGATGAGTAAGAGCAAAACTGTAATTACGTGATAAAATAAGAGTAAATTGGTTAGTTGGACCAAAAAGAGCAATACGAAACTTAACTTGGCTAAATAAGACAGAAAGGGGCAAGAATATAATTAATCAAAAATTAAAGGGTTAACTTGTAAATCTACCATCTTTGGAAAATTAAAAGAATCAAAATATAATTTGTACATTGAAAATTCAATAAAAGTCAAATAAAGCCAAAAGAGTTAAAATATAAGTTAATTAGAGAAAATAGTAAATTGGAATATTAATATAGCAATTAGAGGAATCAAATTTATTAGACAAGTTACAAAGGATAAAATCGTCAATATTAAAAATGTTAAGAATCAAAATGTAGTTCGTCATCATAAGAGAAATTTGGGATCTAAATTACAATTTATGCACGTAATTTAAATTAAATGATAAAGAAAGTTACACCAGTTAACATTGTGATCAAAATTAGTTAAGTTAAGGAATTGTCAATTTCGGAAAAATTGAGAAATTAATTAGGAAGGATAAATGATAAAGAGATCTAAAGTAAATTATGAATATATTAAGAATAAATTATAGATTTATGTAATAGAAAAAGATTACAAGAATTTGATTTGAAACTTTCTATTTAGTGAGGAAAGAAATGTAATCAACAAGAAAAATGTATAATAAAGATAAAGACAAGTAAAGAAGGTCAAATGACTTAATCGAAAATAAATAGCATTGTTGACCTGATTATTAAAGTGTAATTAATATCAAAAGAGAGAATTTGAATGGATTTTTATAAATAATGAATGAAATCATAATTTGGTCAAAGGGATGAAAAAAATAAATAAATAAAATATGATATTGTGGAATGAATCAAAGAATGAAATTATGGAACAAATTAAAAGAAAATAATAAGTTCATGGCAAGAAATATTCAAGGAGAAACGAATGATAAACTAGTATGAGAAAATAATTAACGAAATATTGATCTAGCTAGACAGAAAATTTTAAATTCTAATTCAAACAGAAGCAAGAACTTAGTTGAAATTATATGAGAAAATGAGAAAATATAGGAAAATGAAGTACGACAAAATACTAAATAGCGATGGAGAAAAGAAGGTTAGTAACAGAATAGAAATGGAACGTTACAACGAATGAATGTTGACTAGTATAAATTTACTGTATAAATTATAGTGAACCCATAAAGTAACAAAAGAAGGACAATTTAAATAAAAAGATAGGCAAGGACGAATAATTAATAATAGGAATTGCAGGGATAAGGTTAAGCAAAGAAATAGACTTGCTTAAGTTAATAGAGATTATAAAATTGAAAAATAAAATTTAATCGAATGAAATTTTGAGTAGTTGTATCCACCACTAAGCGACAATGTTGCTTAGCGTGCGGTTGTTGACTGCGCGCAGGAAAAGAAGATTTCGGGATGTGAAGAAAGAATTGTCGCATGGCATGTATACTTAAAGAGAATGGGATCGCATAAACTGAGGTAAATGATTTTGGACTCATAGATATATGTGTATATCTGTTTAGTATCACTATTTATGAGATATGAATATATGGATAAAAGTAGGGTGTTACACATACGGTTCAAATATCACGTATCCTATTCAGGTGAACTCGCTCATTTTTTAGTCAACGATCTCTTTTTTTACTATAAAATTTTGAGATTTATCACTATCTATCCAATAAAAACTGGGATAATTGAACCACCCAATAAAACTTATGGTCAAAATATCATTGACATTTTTAAATGATTGAATGTTTTTTTTATATATTTATTATTTAATTATAGACAGTTAAATATTATGTAAACTTAAAAAAAATAATAGATTTTCTTAAAAACCGACATCTAAATTAACTTAAAAATGATAAATTTTGTAATAAGCAAGCAACATAGACGTGTATATTTCCTATTTTTTATATACTGTTTGATTTTTTTTTATTGTTTTAGCTTTAGTTCTCTCTAAATTGGGATATAAAGAGGAAGTTTCATTATTTTATGGAGTAAAACACACCTTGATATTGAATAAAATGTACGTTGTTATATATTTTTATTTATTTATTTATCCAATTTATTATGATAAATCATTATAAATTAAATTCATTGAAAAATTATAAAATGAATGCTAAATATAATAATATTTGCAATGTGGAGAAAAACACCAAAAAGGAAAAAACACTACGATTTCTCAAAAATCAAACAAATAAAATTCACTTAATTATTCAATCAAACTTTTATTCTAAATAAAAAAAAAATCTATGTCTATTTCCGATGTCTTCAGCTGGAAAAAAAATACCGTTTTATATGTATTGCATAAGAAAAACGAAATTAAAAGAATTGAAAAAATAAAAGTTTGATTCAGATAACGTTATGTTATATTTGAATTTCTAAAAACAATAATTTAAAATTTGTTGATTTAGATAGATGTGACATAATAAATGGATATATATCAGAATTCCAAAAGAAATAATGATCTCAATTCACAAGAAAAAATTAAATAAGAAATAAATAAATGATAATGTAAACATTTTAGTTTATTTATACAATTTTTGTATAAAATTTGCTTATACATTCTAGGAATGAGTATGAACCGATTAACCGGTTCATTAAAAATTTTTTTAAATCAGTCAATTACTATCGGTTAACTGTTATATCGATTTCGATTTTTAACTAGATTTTTCGGATCGATTTATCGGTTAACCATTAAAAAATTTTAATATATAAATTTAATAAATTATATAATTTATAATACTATTTTTAATAGCTAAAAATGCTTTAAAATGAAAAAAAATACTAATTAAATACAATATCAATTAAAATAATCAAAATAAAAATAAAATTTTCATAATTAATTATAAAAATTAAAAATATTCAATATAAAACTAATAATAGAACGCTAATTATGCACATAATTTTAATATTTATTTACTAAAAACATATATTTTAAAAAATTATATATCATAATATTTATAAATTACACAAAAATTAAAAAATATAAGGGTAAAATTTAAAATATAATTCATAAAAAATATATATATTCGGTTTTGGATCGGTTAAACATCGATTTTTAAAGTAAAAATCATAAACCTAAAATTTTGATTCGATTAACCTAAAAATCGGTTCGATTTCGGATCGATTTTTCAGTTAACTTAAATTTCTGTTAATCATGCTCATCTCTAATACATTCAGTTAAATTTTACATGATTAATGCTTAACCGTTATACAACTAATAGGAGACATTTGTGTTGTTATTAATTTTGACAGATTAAAACGGGGATGAAATTTGCTAAGTAAACTATCGACATAAATACTTTATCTCTTTTAGTAACGTTTGTTAAACCGATTCAGCTAAAAAAAATTAAAATAAAATTGAAATATTTTTCGGATCAAAATATAAAATAGTCAAGATAATATTGGCAAATATTTTAATTTTTTAATTATTTATTAAAATTTTTGAATTGAATTATATATATATATATATTATTTTTTATCTGATGAATTACAGAATACATTATTTTTTATATCAATATATATATATCTTAATTTTTTAAAATATAAATAATTAATTTTTTTGATAAAAATTTTGTTTAATAAACGTTTAAAAAATAATTTTATTTTTTCTCATTCCAACCTTTATCAAAATTAACAAATTATATCGTGTTAACTTGGTCTGATGGAAAATGCATAAAGTTACACAGCCCAAACTATTATAGGTCGGTGAGAATATGCTTTAATAAATACCAAACACTCAAAAGAGAACATATGTGGTACGTCTCTACGATTGGTGCATTTCAGTAAGCACCCTCTGATCTGATTGAAATAAATCTAAACCGTTCAATTTTTAATTCATTTTCAAAAGCAAACCGGTTGTTCCGACGTAGGCGGTTGAGATAGAAAAAAAGTTGTATGATCGCAATGGCAAAGGGCAATATCAAAAGAACCATCAGAAAACAAAATTTGAGCACCGAAGACAAAATGAAACAGGAGATTATAGCGCCAACTAGGGGTGTGCCGAATCGAATCAAAATCGAGAATCGAATCGAACTAAATCAAATAAATTTTAATTTATTTGATTCGGTTATTTTGATTTTTAATTAATTCAATTCTGAGCCGAAATTAAAAATCGATTTAATCGGTTCGATTCGATTTTTAAAATTGAAAAATCGAAAGAATTCGAACTGATCGAAATTTATTAAACTCACCGTTTTGCTTATATGTATATATACCTATTCTATTTCTACTGAAATCCCTAAGCAGTTCTCTATTTCTACCCAAATCCCAATCACCGTTCTAGCTTCTCCATTGGCACCATCAATCCAATCACCATTTCCTCTGCAGACGAACCACAAGCTACCGTCTCTTTCTTTGTCCTTCGCCATCTCTATCGTATTCCCTAACCTGGAATATTTTTTTCTCTCTTTTCAATTCAAGATCCTTCGAGACACATTCCTACCATTTTTGATGTTGGGTGGCAAACCAAATAGCACCGGAGGACTAATGAGGAGGAGGCGAACCTTCAGATGTCCTCTAATTTTTCCCACATGCCGGCAATGAGTAGATCGGAGATGGATTTATTAAGGTACTCCGGCGTGGATTTCGGCTAGATCGCGATGCGTTAGGGCCAACCAAATTTTGCTTCGGTATGAGTGAGTTGCGTGTACAACATCCATCGTCTTTTTTCCTCCTCCGCCATCTCTCTTTCGCCTCCTGTCTGTGACTATGGCTCAGGCGGTATAGCCACTTTCTCTACTCCCATAAGCTACTCTCAAAATGCGCTCAAAGTACATAATATCCTATTTCTATAACAGTACATACTTTCTCTCTCTAGATGTAAACCCTACCTCGACTTCTCTCTCAAATTGATATGTTGATATGCTCATGAATGTATGATTCTTTGCTCTGTTTGGCTTGCGAGGAACAAGTAGATAGGAATTGGCGGTTCTTAGTTTTTAGCAAAAATTTTACTTAGCTACTCTTATTAGCTTGCAAGAATTCTTTATATTCTGTTTCGGAAGAACCTCAAATATTTTGATTTCTTGTTATTCATCAAATGCTTTTATTGTGGCAACTTCAATTTTTTTTAAATAAATATTTTTCATTGGCAAAGCTTATAAATTTTGTTACTTAGTTGGGACTAGTATTGAAGGAGATGTTGGTAGCGTTTACTTTGGCCCTAATCATCCTATGAAGCCACATCGGCTTTGTATGATGCATCATCTGGTTCTCTCTTATGAGCTTCACAAAAAAAGATGGAGATTTATGTTAGTAAAATTTAGAAATTTTAATGTTCTTTCCTTTTTTTCTGTATAATTTATATACAAATATATTTTTGTTGATATTTCTTTTGTAATGGTGGTATTGGAATCAATAAAAATAGGAGAGGTTTAGAACTGGGTTTAGGTTGAAAGTGTAATTAAAAAAACCATGTATAATTCAGAATGGATTGAACTGAATCAAATCGATCGAAAATTATTTTGGTTCATTTGGTTTTCGATTCTATAAAGTTCGATTTCGATTAGATTCTTATATTTCTTAAATTTTGATTTTTGGTCCAATCGATTCGGTTTAAAATCGAACCAAACCGATAATTTGCACACCCCTAACGCCAATCCCAACCCCAATCGACGACAGAAGGTGGATTAAAAAATAGATATTGTGTCATGGATGACGAAATCTTACCTCGGGAGGTGCAAATTTCCCCTTCCATACGGTGATGCGAGCTACATTTTTTTTTAATTCTTTTTACTAGGACTTAAATGAACGAACTTACCATTTTATTTTTATATTTTGGATAAATAGTTCCTGAACTTCCATTTAGGGATATACACAGTTCAGTACAATTCGAAGATTTACGAATTTTTGTATTGTCTTGAAATTTTGGATATTTTAAAAATTAAGTATTGGTATTATTTTAAAAATTCGGGATAATTCGGTACAGTTCTATAAAAATTTGGGATAATTTGATACAATTTTTCGGTTCTTTCAGTACTAAACAATACAGTACAGTACAATTCGATATTTCTGATAATTCAATATTTTTAAAATTTTACAAAATATATCCACGCAATAATAAATACAAATATAATTAAAATATCTCAATAAGTATAATTAAATTTTAAGTCAAAATACATTACTTAAAAATCAACATTCAACGGTATTTCTCTTCATTATGCTGACACTGATTTGAGAATTTTAAGCAATATCTAAAAAATACAGATTTTAAATAATTAAATCACCAAAAAATATAAACGTTAAATAAAAATTTAAAAAATTACCCAAAAATAATAATTACCCGATTGAAATTTTTCAAATTCTTCGATCGATGCCTCTGAAGATAAAAGTGTAGCCGATTTCAACCAATTTTGACAACAAATGAGAACCTCGATTGCAATCGGAGTTAAAGAACTTAACCATTTCTCAACACGTCAATTGGCTTAGCAATCAGCTCCTCAAAGGCAGATGGGATAGGACTGAAAGCACCATAATTTCATGAACAAAGAGGATCCAGAGAGGAGAAAAGAGTGAATGAAGAGGTAGAGGAGGAGAGAGGCGGTAAAGGTAGAGAGGAGAAAATAGTGAATGAAGAGAATCTTAAACCTAATTTCTCTGTATTTTTAACTATTTAATTTAACTTTTCACTCAACTAGTACTCAATTAGTATATCCCTTTTAAAAGCTTTAAATTTAATTTTTAACCCTAAATTCAGTTTTTATTATTAAAAAATAATTTATATTTACCATTGTATATAAAGATTAGATTAGGTTCATGAAGATAAATATTCATTGGATATGATGAATTGAAGGTTTTAACTGTATCTCTATTATGGCATATTTTATTTTCGCTGCTAGTGTTGTACCACCCCATGAATATTTAAAGGTTAAGTTATTTTTATAAAATAATTTTTTTTTGAAGCTGGGACATAAAAGCAAATAAAATTAATTATTCATTAGATAAATCATTATTTATGAAGATAAATATTTCAAAAAACATTAGAGCACAAAATAAGTGAATATTATTTGAGTGATACTAAAAATAAAAAAAATCAATTGTTAAGGTGATTATATATTCATATAAGTATATTCAATCATTCATGATATAAAAGTAAATAAAGTTAATTGATAAGATAATTACATACTCATAATTATGTTAATTGGTAGAATTTTATTATATCTAATAACTATATATAATCACATTATTAATTTACAACTCCATTGCTAATATGGATATTGTGCAAAAATATATAAATATTAGTTGAATGACACTAAAAATAAATAAAATTAATTGATAAAATGATTATACACTCGTATAATACATTAATTGATAATATTTCATTATATATAATAAAATTAATTGATAAAATTTCATTAATATAATAATTTTATACAATTACATTATTAATTTAAATGCTTAATTATTTATATAAGTATTGTGCAAAAATAGATGAGTTTTAGTTGATTGATGCTGAAAGAAAATGAAATTAATTGCTAATGTAATTATATACTCATATAATTACTTAATTGGTAAGGTGATTATATACATATATAATTACACTATTTGATAAATTTTCATTAATATAATAATTATATATAACTATATTGTTAATTTGCATACTCAATTACTCATAAATATATTATGCAAAAATAGATGAATACTAGTTGAGTGATACTGAAAGAAAACAAAATTAATTGTTAAGGTGATTATATACATATATAATTACACAAATTGGTAAAATTTTATTAATATAATAATTGTATTGTTAATTTAAATACTCAATTACTCATCTAGGTATTGTGAAAAAATTAATAAATGTTAGTTAAGTGATACTATGAGTATATGTACTCATATAAATACATTTAATTATTCATAATATAAAGATAAATAAAGTTAATTGATAAGATAATTACATACTCATATAATTATATTAATTGATAAAATTTTTATATACAATAACTATATATAATCACATTATTGATTTACAACTCCATTATTAATATAGATATTGTATGAACATATATAAATACTAGTTGAATAACACTAAAAATAAATAAAATTAATTGATAAAATAATTATATACTTATATAATGCAATAATTGATAATATTTCATTATATATAATAAATATATTTAATTACATTATTAATTTAGATATTCATAAATATATTGTCCTAAAAATATATGAGTATTAGTTAATTGATACTTAATGTAAATAAAAGTAATTGATAAAGTACTTATATGATAAATTGATTAACTTAAATATCTATATAGATATTTATAAATAAAATAAAATAGTAATTGAGTGATATTAAAGATAGATTAAATTAAATATAAATTATTTTAGTTATATATTCATATTCATATTTATATATATATATAATGATTATTATAATAATTAAATTTCTGCTTTTAATAATTAAAATATTTAGATTAATTTATAAATTAATTATTATCTTAAATTTGTGTATTAAATAATATAATTTAAATACTTATTAAGTTAAATTTTTGCAGTACATGTATAATAAAAATTATAAGTAATATTTATATATAAATTACTAGTGTTGTATATAATAATGAATAAATATCGGTTCTTTCGGTACAATTTGGTATAAGATAATTTAATACAGTTCAATACGGTGCTCGATCCGGTTCTAGATAAAATATTCATATTTATTCCAAATAAAGTTAACGGTACAATTCGGTTTTGTTATAGTCAAAAAGTCAATGGTACAGTTCGACTCTGAATCTTTTTCTTTGGTACAGAAAGATCCAAATCCGTGTATATCCCTACTTCCGTTCATCCATCTATCAACTATATATTATATCAGAAGAATTCAAAAATAATATTTTTTAATAATCTTATTTACATCTTCCAGTCTAATTATTAATTTATATATATCTATTACGGAATAATAGAATATATCAGTTTGGGATTTATTTTTTGCTGGTTATTGTGACAAATATTACATTAAAATTAAAAATAATAATAATAATTGATGAGGCATATGGGTAACCTCTCGAGTATAGTTCAATAAATAGATGTCTTGTTTTTTTTTTTTTTTTCTGCGGGCAAACGTTTAACTCGTTGAAAGATTGAGTCGGCATTGAGCTAAAATATTTTGAACAAATATCTTATAATTAAAAATGTCGGCAGTAATAAAGTCCAAGAATGGACATTTCAATTATTGTACGTGACAATCGGCTTATAGTACCACACAAATCATCTTTTTCAAACCCTATATATATATATATATATGTCCACCTTTATCATTATGTATATATAAAGAACCCTTTTTTTCAAATAAAAATATGGTCCTTAATATTCACTTATCAATTAGGAGATTATATAATATCTCTAAGTATTTAATTTAACTGAGCATCTCAGTAATTAAGTGCTAAATACTACTCGGCATTAATGATAAACATAAATATTTTGCATTTCAAACATGGCATATAAATATAATATCACGCTAAAAACGTGCTCAAAAATAAAAATAAAAATAAAAATAAAAATCCTTTATAAAATTAGCAGATGCAAATAACGAAAATTCCTCATGATTAGGGAGATGGTAGAATAAATTATATAATTTAGGAGTTGCTAATTCCGGAAATAGCTTTTTAGAATCTCATCTCATATTTTCTCTTCCTAGACTACTATAACAAACACTAACACCACCTGCAGTTTACCAATTCTGTACCCTATGTAAGTCAAACAATCCAACGGCTCATATAGCCACACAAGCTCGATTTAACGCATCAAATAATCGTGCATAGAATATTCGATTTCACAATCTGCCAGCTCACCTGAAAAGGTTCAAGATATTTTGTTTTAATTACCAAAGTGGGCTTCTTATTGAATAAATTTACGACACTCTTCATTACTCCCATCATGATTCTCCTAGTCTTGTGCCTCCTTCCGCTCCCTATCATACCCGAAAGGTGAAAAAATGACTCCAAAGTTACTGTTTTTATCATCGGTCTTAGCTCGCAAAGTGTAATCTCACTGTTACGTGCTAGGGTTTTTGTTTTCCAAACCACAAACCAAGATGGGTAGCCCCAAATCGGAGAGCAAAGAGACTGTTCCTTGCGATTTTTGCAGCGAGCAACTGGCGGTTCTTTACTGCAGAGCTGACTCAGCTAAGCTCTGTTTGTTCTGTGATCAGCATGTTCACTCCGCCAACTTGCTTTCGCGAAAGCATATCCGGTCACAGATCTGCGATAACTGCAGTAAAGAGCCGGTTTCTGTGCGGTGCTTCACGGATAATTTGGTGCTTTGTCAAGAGTGTGATTGGGATGCACACGGTAGTTGTTCTGTTTCCGCTTCACATGATCGAAATCCGATTGAAGGGTTTTCTGGGTGTCCTACAGCTTTTGAGATGGCTTCTATATGGGGATTTGATCTCCAGGAGAAGAAATTGGATCAGAGCTGGTGTAGCCGTGGAGCCCAGGATTTGGTGCTGCAAATCGACCCTCGGATTTATAAATCTAACAGTGGAACGGGCTATCAAGATTTGATGGTCCCTAACGATAAAGCAATGGCTTTTGGAAATGTGAGTTGTGGAGAGATGGTGACAGTCTCCAAGAGGCAGCAGAGTCCGAGTTGTGGGAAATACAAGCAGGTTATATATAAACAGTTGCAGGAGCTGTTTAAAAGAAACTTGATGCGCGGCGATAGTGGCGGTGGCGACGGAGACGGCGGTGTTGGTTGTGAGGATTTGGTGCTGGAAACGCCTAGCAGGAGTGATTGGCAAGGAAATGTTGAGGCAGCTGGTTTTGCGAATCAAAATGATGGAGTTGTTGCCTCTTCTACGGTTCCTCAAGAAACTTTTGAAGAAGAAATGCCATACACATCCTTGTTGATGATTGAGTCACAGATGGATCTGAAACCGAGTGGCCGTTTGGCCGGTGGGAATATGAGGTGGGATACTAATATCACTGCTCCGGCCACTCAGGTAAATCGTTTTTCCCTTTTCAGATTTTCATGTCTTTTGTTTTTGTTTCTCCTTTTCTTTTACTTGTTTAGCTAGTTTTGTTCTTAAACTCTGCCAAATCTAATTGAATATTATGATTGTCGAGTACTTTTTTCTCCTTTTATTGAACTGACTGTGGATTGCTGATCTTTAAATTTATGATAATGCTGTTATCCTTTTAGTAAATGATAATAATATTTATAATAAAGCTGTAATCTTTTCATTCTATTTCTTGACCTCCTGTGGGTCTGTTGATAATGCTATTAGTAAATGATAATAATATTTATAATAAAGCTGTAATCTTTTCATTCTATTTCTTGACCTCCTGTGGGTCCGTTGATAATGCAATTAGTAAATGATAATTATACTTATATTAAAGCTGTAATCTTTTTATTCTATTTTATCTCCTCCGAATCTGTTGATAATGCAATTATCAAATCATTATAAAATTCATCATAAAGCTGCAATCTTTTTATCCTTTGTTTTGTAACTCCCATGGATGGCTTGCAGATATGGGATTTTAACTTGGGACAGTTGAGGACTCATGAAGAATCTGACCAATTAGAAATTGAATATGATGCAAGAGATGCAGGATTCCTGATCAAGAATATTGGTGAACTTATAAAGGAAAATTCTTCGAGTCACGAAAAAACATTGGGAGATATTTACCAGATTAGTTGTCCTATTACGAATGATGATATTGCGTTGTTCAGCGTGAGTCTTTTTCCCTTGCTTTCTACTTTGCAATTGTTTGAAATTTTAGACCATGGATACTCCTTTTAATAATTATCCTTAACTTGGTTTAATATTTTATATAATTTTGTGGTTGCTAACTAAGGAGTTTGTGGATGCTAATTCCTCCAATATATGTTGTATTTTATAGACACAAGGGTGTTTTTCTAAATGAATTGTCTTCTTTTTCTGCATGGGAATCGAAATTGTTTAGTTTCTTGCTTTCTTTTACAACTTTACATGTGCTATTGATCCAGGTAAAATCAGACAATTGAATTCCAGTTTTTTGAAGATGAAAATCATATATGAAATTTTTGTAATAATTGAATTCAGTCATCTCTGCAACCTTAATGTTATTGAACCTCTACTGTATGACTGATTGCCTCGTGATCCCAGTCTACTTAAGTCTCAAATAAGCCCAATTTTTGTCTTCCTGGAAATGCAGAACAACTCAAATAACCCAACAGGAAGCCAGGGTCCAGCCACGTCCGAGAGCAACAACCTATCAATGGCAAGGTCATCCTCAGGATCAGCATTTGGTAAGCTGAAAGGGTCAAGCGATATCCAGCTGATGGAACAGAAAATTTTTGTTAGAGGTGACTGCATGAGAACAGTGCCAGCTACCAATTCTGATGTGGAGCTGCTGGCAAAGAACAGAGGTACTGCCATGCAACGTTACAAGGAAAAGAAGAAAACTCGAAGGTGTGTCTTCATTTCTTCATTTTATTGCAATGATGATGATAATGTTCTGAATTGCTAAAGATTCGTTTTGTATTAGATACTACAAGCACATTCGATATGAATCAAGAAAAGCGAGAGCTGATACTAGGAAGCGAGTGAAAGGTAGATTTGTGAAGGCAAATGAAGGCCTTGATGGTTGAAATAATCTTTAGCAACTGAAGAAGAGGTCCTCTACTTGCTCTGTAAATATCAATCAACAATCCTCCCAGAGTAAATGTATAATTGAGTAGCCATCGTTTCTGTATTTGGTGTGAAGCATATGATATCCATGTGTACTTCTGCCAACGCACAGAATTCCATTGCGTTCCATGTTTTGACCTTTGCTATTATTATTATAACAGTAGAGATGTCAGTGGCGGAGAAACCGTACCAGTAAAGTTTTGTTACTCTGAGGAAGAGAGAAACCAGTAGTAGGTGAATTGCAATCGTAACATTGGTTTTGTGAGGAATTTGGACGCTCATTTCGGCTGTGATATGATGATAGAAACCATCCAAGGTAATTTGGAATTGCTTGGGAACAGAATATAATATGAACTTGAAAACCCAATTCATCTGCAGCAGTTTATTTATTATTATTATTATTTTAAATTGAGACAGTGATTTCTCAAGTTTACATTTTGTCAAAGTTGTTAACTTTTTGCGTTTTCGTGAAATGGCAGCCGGTTTGTCTTTTTGGTAGCAGTGAGATTGCAACTTTGGAAGCTTTCCATGCTTTTACTGTATTGTATCGTTCATGGTTTTGCACCTTTTTTTTTCATTAATCAGTTTTGGGGGTTAATGTTGGGTGGAGCCCTACCCATGTGCTTGCTCTCTCACTCTGACCGTTCGATTTTTCCAACCAATACTGGCATTAATACTTTAACTCAAAAAACTATACTTAAAAATTATATATCGTTAAAATTAAATCTTTATAACAGATACAATTATTGGTTTCCTTAACAAGTCTTGAAATACTTAGATTAATATACATGCTAAGTGATTACGCTACATACAACAATTTCAAAAACCTATACTATATCGTCTGGGAGCTCTTCGTAGATGCCAATACCTTAGCCTTCAAAACATCTGCAATTTCACCTTGCTCAAGAAACAAATCAAACGCTAAGCTGCAATTGACAACAATTTTACCGTTAGCAATTAGAAAATCAGGTTATACTGCCTTAGCCGTTGTATATTATCATTAACTAAAACTACCAAAGTACTACTCTGCCACGACAGTTGCCCTTCTTTTTCACGTCTTAATCATACTGGTACTTGCTGTTATTGTCTATCGTAAGGCTATTGTTAATTTTAGTTATATAGCTTTGATTACTATTTATTCTAAGGTCTATTTAAGACAAAACTTTAAGATGTTCTAGTACTTCAAACTGGTTCTATTTCCTTGGAATATTAATAACCTTGAAGTACTAGTACTTATCATTTATCAATTATTTGTCACTTACTTTCACTATCCTCTATAAAACTATAAATACCCGTACATTCGCATACCTATCAACTATTCTTATGATCCTTTCTAAACGAAGTAGCTGTGCTCAAGAACTCTAGTTTTCCCTATCAGTTTATTACTCTGTTTATTATTATCTAACATGTATTTACTCCTTACATCTTATGCTTAATTAATGTTATACTTAACTGTACATTCATATTCATTGTATATTCATACTTGAATAACATACAAGTTACTTTTTTCTCATTAAGCCTATAGTATGAATAGGCAAACTTTATGACTGTTATGTTATTTTTGATATTTGAGTATTAAGTAGTTCAGTGTGATTTGGTTCGGACTGGAAAATTAATATTCCAAACTTTCTAAGTATTCCGAAAATGGAAATAAGAAGCACTTAGTTACCAACATTTTCTAAACCTATGCTTGACACTACTCATTCAATACTTATACCTCAACTTGAGTATATATCATACGTATTGATTACTAGACTAAGTAAAGTCACATATACTAGTTTTGTTATTCTACACGAAACTTCATACTTCATTCACATGTTTTAATCTTTCTAAGATACTTCTTGGGGTGTCACATTTTGAATTAGGCCAATTTTAATAATAACATACCCTTAATAAATTGAATATATGTAATATATAACATTTGAAGTCAATGTTTCCAGAAAGTCAACAAGTGTTCCATGGACGCCAATGTTGAAAATTCTTATTTAATCCCGTCTTGTATTAAAAAAACAAGCCAACTGTTTAAATATTCTAATGTTTAATATCATATATACACTTAAATATCAGCGAAAATAAGCAAATTGAGAGCTTAAAAATCAACACAAAAAAATGGAAACAACAACTCTTGTGTATCTGCTACTTGTTGCGGCCATTGCCACGGTAGAGTGCAACTCTGAAGGTAATTTAATTTCAATAATTCACTTAATTATAAATCATGATTATGAGTATTTCTAGTAAATTAAATTAAATGGGTGTTGAACAGGTGATGCTCTATACGCCTGGAAACGTCAACTGGTTGACCCAAACAATGTATTAGAGAGCTGGAATCCAAAGCTTGTGAACCCATGTACTTGGTATCATATCACCTGCAACAGCGAAAACAGTGTAGTAAGGGTGTAAGTGTGCTTCAAATTTTCTATTGGCTACTCACAAAATTGACATTTTTTTTTTAATTGGTGCTCGAGAAATTGCTAAAATTTTGAATTCTGATCACTATAAGGGACCTTGGAAATGCTGGATTATCAGGACCTCTTATCCCCCAGCTCGGAGTTTTGGCCAATCTTCAGTACCTGTAAGGTCTTGATTGTAACATGGTTTGCAATGGAAAAACTTGATTTGATTTGATTAGGTATTTTAAATTAATGGCACTGGCAGGGAAATATATGGGAATAGCATAAGTGGAAGCATTCCATCAGCAATTGGTAATTTAACAAAATTAATCAGCTTGGGATTGGACCATAATCAGCTAACAGGCTCCATTCCATCTTCGCTTGGCAACTTGCGTTCTTTGAGGTTTATGTGAGTATTGAAATTAACTTAAGTTCTAATATTTCCATTTTCGTTTTTCTAGTTTGGTTCATGTTCATTTTATATTTTCTGCAGGAGACTCAATAGTAATAAGCTCACCGGCTCTTTGCCAATGCATGTAGTTAGCCTTGTTTATACCGGCAATTTGAGGACATTGTGAGTTTATCAATTCTTTATATTTGTATATCTACTTCTATTATTGAAATAGGAATCTTCATTCTTATATTTTTATATATATAAAAAACATATTTAAATTTCACTCGTTTTTATTTATAATTGGAATTTGATGAAAATAATTTATCAGGAATGTGTCCGACAATTTGTTGACCGGAACTGTTCGCAATTATAGTCCTGAAGGTAACATTTACAACTGATATGTTAATATATTATTGGTTTGATTAGTAAAAAATAAAAAAAAAATACATGGAATTATTTACAAATATTGCTTTATTTTCTTCTAGATATTCTTGTAATTTGCATATTCTTTTTTTTTCTTTGATAGGATTTGCTATTACTACTATTATACAAGATCCTAAAGCTCCTAAGTGATGAAGAAGGTAGTTTTGGTTCAACAGCTGGTTCTTAGAAAGATATTGAAATAAAACTTAGATGCTTACTATATAATGTATGGATTGCTGTTCAAATAAGATTTCTCCAGAATGTATTTTATTTCATTTCCTGCTATGAATAAAATTACAGTCGTTTTTTATTTTATCATTCAGTAAAAATTCAGACAAAAGTCTTCCAATTCTTAAGTACAAGTGATCGCTTGCAGGTTCGAGGAATTTTGAACATTATACAAACTTGTAAAAGATCGAAAATGGGCCACAATATGGTTAGGTTAGCCCACACAATGAGCCCGAATTTCCTAAATGGGCCATGCAAAATTTATCATTAAGCTGAGAAATTTAACAAATAATAAATTGATCTATAGAGAATTGATTTTTGTGACAGTGTATTATTGATTTGTATAGATTTTTAAATCTGATCTGATTTGATAGACATATAATTAAGGTGAAAGTGTACCTTTTATAATAAAAATCGAGTCAAAATTCAATTATAAGTCTGCTATGATTTTATTATTAATGATTTTTTTTTTGTTTGTATAATTTGAAATTGAGAATTTTGACAATAAAAAAAAGACAGCTAACAAAGTGGCTTTGGAAGAAGCTTGAAAAAAAAGATTGAAATGGAAAATTTGGGAAAAGAAGATGAAACTTGTTCATTAATCATTAGACTCACTTTGTTCATTATAAATTCAAACTAAAATGATCTTTGACTCATTATAATCCTTCCTTTATCCAAATCCATCATTACCATCTTTGCTTTTCCTCAATTCTTACTATCCTTTTACTCAAAAAATACCTTTCTAGACCGGTCACATAAAAACATTTAAAAATTTATTTGTTCCATTAATTGATTGAAATTTTCGTTCAAAAAAATTATAATAACCGATTATTTTTTATTTTTTATGATAAAAATTGATCATTTTAATAGTATAAGTGATAACAACTGAAATTTTTTTGATTAGTACGAAAATTATAAAAGCAAATTTATTTTTATAATTTTCCTGCTAACCAGAAAATTTTCTAATAGGGTGATGGCCTAGTGGTGATGCATGTTAGGTTATGAATGAAATGTTTCAAAATCGACTTCCGACACCTCCCATGGGGAGTGGCAAGGAATCTTAACTTGCAACGACTTTTCGAATTTGAATTTAGTTGGTCCAGTAGAGTTCGAATATCGGATGGTTAATAAAAAATAATAAAACCAAAATTACCCTTAACCCATTTCTTTTATATAAAAAAATTAATTCTCATTTTTCAAAAATAATAAAAATTACGTTTGTAATATCTTAATAGGATGCAAGAATTAAGAAGAAAAACAAAAAAATTCTTGTAATTTAATGTTGTAAAAATTTTAATAAGTTGAAAAAAGAAAGAAAAGCAGTAGAGAGGTCAAAGTCCGTTAAGGCAGATGAAAAGAACTCTTGGGGTAGTGATTATACAACTCAAAGCTCCATCTCTGTACTGTAATAGAAAGCTGTTTGAGGATGTTCAACGACAAAGCTCCTTTTTATGCTTTTGTTCCAACTTTTTCCATGTCCATCATTAACCCCTCTCTCTTTATATATATATCGTTAATGGTAGGCTTAGTCAAGTCACTCCTTTTAAGAACAATCTAACATGTAAAAAGATTATTGCAAAAGCTGTTGTTTCTTCCGCTAATTTAACCTTTTCCCCAACTACTTGTTTGAATTTGGACAGTACTCGATAATTAAATCATAAAATCTTGCCTCTTTAAACTTCAATCGAATTCAAACTTTATATAAACCTTTATCACATTGAATAGCTCATTTTGTAAGCATTACTTTATTATAATGATGGAATGTTATCAGGCATTGCATAGCTTTAACGACCTTACTCACTAAATATATATTTACTTGTCAAAATCTTTTTATAATAAACATGCAAATTGAAGATCATACAAAGATATATAATGAAGTTTGAAAGCTTAAAAAGACGAGTTTCACATGGCAACAATCAAATTCGTAGTGGACCAAATCCAACGCATATCTCTGTCTGTCCCCTTCACTTTCTCCCTAATTTAGATTACCCAAATTAAGTTACAAGTAATTACAACTCTAAATATGTTTAGAAGAAATGGTAGTTTGAAGGGGTTATTGAGCAGCAAAGGAATTAATCTTGTTGGGTTATGAATCCATATTGATAACGGTTCGGATTATCGGAATATTATCTAAACTAAGTTTAGGTGAAACCGTTCTGCACAGCTACTTGAATACCTGAAACAAAGAATTTCAGCTAGATTTTTAACGAGCAGAAGCTCCGACGGCCAAGACAGTGTGATGTTTAAAAAAAGATTATAATTATGAGAGTAAAATTTGCTAAAAGAGAAATACCAGAGATATCCAGCTTATTTATAGGGATGTAAATCCTATTAAACAAGATTCAGTTTCCTAATTAGAATAGATTCTTATCATCAACATAAAATCTATTTAGAAATACATCTTATTTGATAAGAAAACTGAGTTGAGATTTTGAAATAAGAATTTCGCCTACTTTAGGTGACTAGGAGTCTTAGTTCAGGTGTAACTCCAAAAATGATTTTGCCAGAGTACTAGTTCGAATACAGGGTGAACCGAGTAACCTAATGACCGAGCTATCTGCATGAGGCTTTCGATTATCACATATTGATTCCACGATATTATAGGGAGTTTAAAATATAGGACGGTAATCTGCATTATGCATGGGAAAGAGAGAATGATTGGAGAGTGGCTTATTCTTGATTAATCCAATCTAATAGACAGTGAATGCCGAATCTAAATATTATTATTAAGAGAAATAAATGGATATATTAATTAATGTGAGATCACCATGGATTTCTATGAAAGAAAATATTCTGTCATTGCTGTGGGTGCTGTGTTTGTGTTGTTTAGAATTGTCCATATCTTCAATTTTAAATTCTCCACAGATATGTTTAAAGATCACTACTTTTCTATTGTAGTGCTTGGGGAACATTCAAACTCTGAAATAGACTATGTTTTTGTCTTCAAATATTCTCTTATATCCTCACAAACACTTCAAATTAATTATTTTTTAAATAATTTTGTTATGGTGGTCCAACATTCCTTTAATCTGCTATTCTGCACACTGGAATGTTGCTCTGCTTCCTACACTTGCACAGTATGAGGGTAAAATCGTCTGACCATTCAATTTACCCACCACCTCCAAATACTCAAAGACTTAGCATCTCTCACCTTAATCACTGCCCATTTTCGTAAATTCTGTTCCATTTATGTTAAGAGTAGAGGAGCTAAATGGTCAGGTTGGATGGGTTTGGATTAGATAATTAATATATAGATCACAAATGGATTGAATCATAAATAAATAAAAAAATATGGATCATAAAGGAATAAGTATCCAAATAGGATTGGATAGATTTGGGTTGATTCATGGGTTTAATATAAATTATTATAAAAATTTAATAATATTTTATTGAAAACTTAATATAAATAATAAATTAAAATATAAAAAAATAAAATAAGTTTCAGCAAAAAAATGAAAAAAGATGCCCATTAATATGATATTAATAAAACATGTATTTTGATTCTTACCAATATTGGTTTATATAAATGCAGAAATCAGTATCCTAAAATGTGATTTTTCTTTGTTTTTTTTAAAAGGAAAAGCACAATCATTATACTTAATTACAAGACAAAAACAAAAGATTATACCTAATTAAAGCCAAAAATCATTCAAGAATCTCTATCTGTCTCCTAGCTGATATCCAATCCAATAACAACTAAAGCCATCGACATCTCTATTCTAATCAACCATATCATTATTGCTTTGAAAACTCAAATCCTACATTTTTACTTCTACTACTGCCACTTTGTCTCACAATCCTCCTAAATATTTTTCAAAACCTATTATAATTCGATAATACAAATTTAAATAATACCAAGAAATATTTTACGACTTGAGAGCAAAACCTTAGCATTATAAATCCTTTAAAAAGCTTCTCGCAGCAGTTGTTGAAATATGAGAGTGATACTTACCGTGATAGAAAAGATACTATGTTTATAGACAATTAGGTGTTGGGATAAAAAAATATTTCTTGGGTTAAGATCCAATGGGTTGAAAAGTAAGATATGTTAATTTTGCATTGATTCAATGGGTATTGAATTTTATTGATTTGAGTTAAAAAAATAAAATTGATCAATTTTAGATTGACTCAACGGGTATTCATTTGAATTAAATTGAATTTAGATCAATTTTTTTTTATGAATGTGGATCGATCTATGGATTTAAATCAATTTTATCAGGTCTAGTTACGAGCTTAATTTAGCATGATAATTATTTTGGAATTTTAATATCTATTTAATCCAGAAGCTTCTTTTGAAACACGGACAAGTTTATTAGTGAAGCAAGAAATAGGTTACAAATGGTATCTTTATTAAGTATTTTATTTTTTAAAGAAAAAGAAAGATGGTGAAGGCATTTCTTTTGATGGGCTCTATAAATATTCGTCCAATAAAACAATTCATTCCATGCACACAAATCATAATCTCATACTCTCTCTCTCTCTGCACTATAAACACTCACACGTATATAATATAAGCATCTCTCGACTTTATAGTAAAAACAACTTTTGAAGTTCTTCAATGGCGAATTCCACTGCCTTTCATCATCTTCTTCTTCTGCTATCCATCGCTGTATCACCCATATCTGCCAACGTAGAAGGTAACATATAAATATTCTTTCTTTTTTTAAAATTCTGTCTCTCTGTTGGGTATAATCAATATATATCTGAGAAGATTAAGATAGAAAGAAAAATGATGAACAGGAGATGCTCTTTATGCATTGAGAAGAGGAGTGAAGGATCCAGGACTTGTTCTTCAAAGCTGGGATCCGACTTTGGTGGATCCTTGTACTTGGTTTCACGTTACTTGCGATTCTGATAATCGGGTCACCCGACTGTATGTATTTCTACTTTCTCTTTTTTATTAAATATTTTATTTTTTGTCAATTCTTTTTCTATTCATGTGTTGTTCGCGGATCAGACCACTAAATCGAAATTTTAGGGGCTTAAATACAATTTGTAGAAGAAATTGGGCAATTAAATACAAAATGACTAACGGACAGTTTTGAAAGCTAAATAATTCAAAAAGAAAATGAATTAAACTAAAATGCAGGGACCTTGGAAATGCAAAGCTGTCGGGCAGACTTGTACCTGAATTAGCAAAACTCGAGCGTCTTCAATATCTGTAAGCACCTCTTCACCATTCTCATTTTCTTCTATGTTAGCTCATCAGTACAACTCCTTTTGCTCCATTTCAAGTATGTTTTTTTTTTATTTCATTTTAAATGTAACTTTTTAAAATTTAAGAAAAAATTTAATCCTTTTTTTTGTTATTTTAAATGCATTTATGTAATTTTTTATCCATATTAATTAATAAAAAGACATTTTATTCATTTACAAATATTTTAAAAATATTAATATGTTTTAATAATTTTCTTTTCAAAAGTAAAAAATAACGCATAAAGTGGTATAAATGAAGTAATAATTATTTATTCACGAATTGGATCAATAATAAATGATTGTGTAAAAATTTATTTCTTACATTTCATTGTATATTTATAAATAAAAAATTACTTGTTTTTTCACAAGACATGCAATTTGTTACTAAATTAATTTATCATATATGATAGTAAATTAATTCCTTAACTACATTTATTGAATTCCTTTACAATGTTTTAGCTAGAGCTGGAAAAAAAAAACCAAAAAGCCATTAAATCTATTGCATGATTAATTGAATTTATATATAATTTTACACACATATATAGACACGAGGATAATTTTATTTAATAAAGTGATGATTTTCCTTTTCTTTTCATATTTTGCTGGATACTTACTTTAAATTTGGTGATTTTATTTTAAAAAAGAGAATTTTTTCTGAAAATTTAAATACGAATTGGTAATAGAAAATTATTGAAATATTACTGAACACTAGTTGACACCGAGTTTCATTCTCCAAATAAAATATAATCAGCTTCATATAGTGATAACTGATAACTTGAGGAAAGCATAGTCAAAAGGAGCTTAACGTTGTCAATAGCAATATCAGTGTCTATTACTAGTAGTGTTTATCAAAATAGACTATTAATGTTTATCTAATTTTATGTTATTGTAATGATATTAAATTTGAATTACTTTTCTTTTATATTTAAAATTTTATATTTTAATTTAATGGATGGCTGAAAACTTTTTATAGAAATTTTGGATAATTAAAATTATATATTTTTATCGTTTTTTAATGGTCAACCAACAGTTGATTATTAACCAACCTCATTTAGTTATTGACAAATTGTTAATAAATTCAATTTAAATTTAAATTTTAAAAAATCAATATTGATAAATTAAATTTAGAAAAATGAAATGATTAAACCAATCTCTATCTGCCCTGGTTTTACCTAGATCAGATTTACGGGTTATAACTGTGAATCTGATCTTGATAAAACATTTATGACAGTTAATAACATGCAATATTTAATAATTTATTTATTTTATCATTTAAAAGGGAACTATACATGAATGAACTAGTGGGTCCTATACCAAAGGAGCTTGGAAACCTGAAAAGTCTTGTGAGCTTGGACCTTTACCACAATAATCTTACTGGCTCTATTCCTGCTTCTCTTTCCAAGCTCTCCAATCTCAAATTCCTGTAAGTTTTTTTTTTTTTTTTCAATTCATGTATAAATAATTACATGAACTGAGTTTATGTAGTAAAGAAATTTTGGATTTGGTTTGACTGATGAATGAGGTAATGTTTATGCAGGAGACTTAATGGTAACAGACTGAGTGGAAGAATACCAAGAGAACTTACAAAATTGGGAAACCTCAAGATCCTGTAAGCCAATCTCTTTGATCTCCAAAATGCCCTTTTATCGAATCTCTTTATCATGGTAGATCTATCTGATTTGTGCAGTGATGTCTCAAATAATGATTTGTGTGGCACTTTCCCTACTTCTGGTTCATTTTCTAAGTTCTCAGAAGAAAGGTGAGACTGTATATAATATATATTCATTTCTTAAAGTTCTTTTTTTGAGGGTTTCTAATTTTGGTTATTTGGATACAGTTTCAAGAGTAACCCAAGACTAGAAGGACCAGAACTGATGGGATTTGTAAGATATGATACAGGAGGAAGCTGTTAAGGAATTATGCATAAACACAGTTTTTTTACTCTGTTCCATATATTAACTCTTTATATGGAAGAGTCCGTAATGTACCTTCACTCATAAAAAAGATAAATTATTAACTAAGAAAGCCACTTTATGTGAAATAAGAATGTCAACTTTATCTGCTTTTTATTTATTTATTTTACATTTGAGACCTCACAGTACATTTGGACTATATTGATGTGCCATGATTCTCAAGCTAGTTTTATTGCTGCAAGGATGAGAGAGAATAATGCATGAGAATCAATTAAAGGCAACAAGGGACTCGCAGAAAACAGATGAAAAAAGGAATGCAGCTATTAATTCCTATCATTAAATACAAAATTTCTTGGCTGATGAAAACATCTAGGCAATAATTCAATGAATTCATGCCTAGCGTTCACCATAAAAATTAAGAGAAAAAAGATACAGGTGATAGACTGATTATATTGGGTATCTACATATCTTCGCCTGTTCTGTAGCGCGTGCGCGAGAGGACTCGCATACTCAACTTTAGTGCTGAACTAGAAGCAAAATTATGGCCACAAACGAATAAAATTAATCTTCACCTGCGTCAAACATACCATTCAGAAACAGAACATATCGTTGCTATGCTAAGTAATTTTATATACAGCAAAGCTGCCAGTGCAGAAGCAGAACTGATACCAAAATCAGAAATTCTTTCTTTGCTTTGCCGTGCAGGCAAAAGATACTAGGCATTGAATCCCCCACAATTGGGAAACTAAAAAAGATAAAAATGACAATAGATGACAAGATAAATTCCTCTCAGAAGCTAAGAGAGAACATGCTAAAATTACCAATATAAAATGGACTAGAAACATGCCATGATTGTTTGTACCAGTGTTTCCTGAATGGCCACAGTTCTGATGATCTGATAAACAAACATCGACAAGGTTCCATTCCCCACCACTAATTGGCATATGAATATATTAATAAGGAATATTCACATTGAAAAAGGCATCTGTTGCTCATTTGGTGTTACACGTGTACTGACTCTTGGTTAGAAATATTCATGTCTCGGTTCCTTTTCTTTGTATTTGAGGCATCAAACTTCATTCTAACAATAGGTTAATGAGAGAAATTGCAGTTAGAACAGTGACCAGCTTGTAACATACACGCAGCAATTTGCAAATGAACATGAACAATTATTGTAGATATTTTCAACATCAATAATAAACCATGAATTGATCAAATTCATTTTTTTTAACCATACTAAAACTCCTATTAAAAAGGTGGCATTCTCGAAGGCATACATTTTGGCATTTCAATTCGTACAAGAATGTTTATGGCATTAACATAGAGAAGACCTCTCAAATTTTATGGTCAATTTTTGTTTTTCTCCAGAACACAATATTCAGAGCTCTCTGATGACACCAGACCTAAATATTCTCAAGTTTCTGGGCATGTTAAAATTACCAAATTCAAAATCCTCCCCCCACAGCCATGTTTTAACATAATTTATCTAATGCTAAAAAACAAAGGCATCAGATTCTGAAATACCTCTTATCTGAATAGTCTCATTGACATTTTCAGGAACCAGTTAAGGATGAACGGCTGTTAGATAATATTATTGGTGTCAAAGGAGGTGAGGCCATATCTTCAACCAACTCTGAATTCTGAGTAGCTTCATCTGGGTTATAGAGGCTCATTGCCATTGCTCTAAAACTGCTAGAGGGTATGGAGAAACTACGGGTGACAACCTGAGAAGGTGTTGGCAGAGGAGATGCTGGAGTCAACACCATTGATCTGCGTGCAGCACGGGAGTGACCCTTAGCTGCTAAAGGAGCTGAATGCCCAACCGGACTTGATGTCCTTGAAGACTTAGAGGCTGAACAAGCCGGAGGTCTAGGGAGCTCATGAAGCTCACTTATTTTAGGTAAGGACACAAAAGTAGGGGAAGCTGTTGGAGATACCCTCGGAGACACTTTAGGAGATGTTGAACGTAACTGCACTGTTGGACTCTGCAAAATGGGACCAGAGAACAATCCAGGAGGTTCCACTGAAGCTGGTTTTGTGGACCATGGCCTACTTGTAATGGGACCTGAAAAGGATTGTCTTTTGATTTTCTTATAATCAGAGGTAGCCGACCGTGAAGTCAAGAACCCATCAGCCAGAGGAGGAGGTAACTGTGAGGAAGCAGTATCTTTATTGCTCTCTCTGAGAACTGATTCTGCATTTTTGACAGAGGATACTGGGTAATTCCGGCATCCTACTAGTTTTTCATATTTTCCAGGATCTAGAGGAGAAGAATGCCACAAGTGCATCCCTCCACTCAGACTTGTTTTTAATGTTTGAGGAACTACACTAACTGATCTTGCAGAATTTGGACTTTTAGTATCGTCTGGGGTAGGCAGTACATACGTGTTGAACTTTCTTGTAAATGATGGCCGCATTTGTATCTTTTCAGCTGGATCCAATTTATTTTCAGCAAAAAGAGGAGCTGATAGGCTGCTTTTTCTAATTTCTCCCCTAAAAGAAAAAGACTTCCTGTAGCTTGTGTCTAGATTTTCCTGCAGATATGCCAAAATAAGCATAAATCGCAACATTGCTACAAGAACTGCATCTTTACATGCAGAACATGAGATATTTGAATGAAGTTCATAAATGAGAAAATCTGTGAAAAAGAACTCATATGACATCAAGGATTTCTGAATTCAGATGCATGTCAATATCAAAATGGAAGACAACCAAATGACCTGATAACCGCTGCCCCCCATCCCCAACCCCCACCCCCTCCCAAAAAAATATAAAAAAATTCCTGACAACAAGAAACTGAGGACAGACAATATGAATTATATTTTAGTTAGATTTTCAACCATCAGATTACATTTAAAGCAGTTCATTTGGCTATCAGATCAAACACAAAGAATGGAGACTTGGAAAATCCAGCAAGTGAGCAATCCACTGAAAGGCTCACATTAAGCAGAAGCATGAGTGCTTTATTCATTTGGAACAAATAAACTAATAGAGCAAACTTTTTGTCTTTTCACCTTTGCGGATTCTAATGCTGAAACTTGAGGAAAGTTGACATCTACCAGATCCAACTGCACAAATTGTTAGAGTAAGATGAAGTTCTGATACTGCAGAGTTCATTAAGTAGCGATGCATCCAGATAATATAAAGGCAAGTATGATCAACTTTTTCCATCATGCACACTCAAGCAGAATTACACTTATCTATTACCTCCATTGAGTTTCTCGATGTAGAAACATCTTGGTCCTGGTCATTTTGCCCATAATCAAAACTCAGTTCTCCATCATCTTGTGTATAATTGGCATCATCATCATCATCATCATCATTATCATCACCATCATCACCATCACCATCATAATCTTCAAGTTCACTAAACTGGTAATCTATATGTTGCTGTTCAGTCACTAATTTTACATGTGGCTCAAGTTTTTCAAGAGATTTAAGAGCCTTCTTAAAGAAGCACAACTGCACTCGAGCAGGAAGAACCGCAGCATAAGGTAATCATGCAGCAGAACCAAAACAGAGAAAATAATAAAGCAGAAGAAGAAATACCTGAGCAGCATGATGCCTTGCTGCCTGTGTAAGAAGACTTCTATATTGTCCTTGCTTAAGGGATTTCAGACGAAAAACAAACAGGGTTGCCTCTTCATCATATTCTTCGTGAGCCGCCTGCAACTGTTGCAAAGAAAAACTTTCTGCCTTCCCACTTCTTCCACGCCCTTTTTCTCTCTGCCTCGTGATCATGTACTCATACACATTTCTGCATATCAAGTAACAGAATGAGAAGACATTTAGAAAACGCATGGACGTAGGAGGAATAGAGTGCCATGTGAGTGAGTGTGAACTGGTTTTCTAAAGATTAGCACAGACCTTTTCTCATCACACTGCCGCTTCATCTCCTGCATGAGCACAGAAGAACTAGCTGAGGTGAAATTTTAGTAAAATGTTCAAACATTTATGAGATGTTTAAAGCATGATAGAATTTACAAATGACGAAAAAATTTGATCATGTTTCAACAATAAAAATTCCAAGTTTCCGATAGAAAAATAATGCATTTGGATAAATAAGTAAAAAAGAATGAGGAAATAAATAAAACAAGTTTCTGCAGACATGCCAAACCCACAAGAGTCAACAGGATCACTTTTTACATATATATATATATATATATATATAAAATATTCAAGGATGACTATATAGATATTTTCTGAACAAGTGAAATTTTATGCATGGGAAAACATCACGGTAACTTGCCATGGGCCAATTGGAACAAATATCAAAGAATCCAGAAACAAACCTCAACAGTTCGAAGCTCATTGAGAAGAGACTCTGATGGGACTGTAATTGTCTGGGAAATGTGAGTACGCTGAAATACACAAACCCACACTTAAATACCAAGAAAAAAAAATTATGTGCAACTAATGATACCTTCTTCATGACAAAGACTTACATATCTATCAACAAGTTTCTGGAGTTCAAACTGCACTTTTCCCAGCATCAGCAATACTTTACCTGCACAGGAACAGAAACATAAAAATAAAAAATAAAAAATAAAAAATAAAAAAAAGAGAGGCTTTAGCTTCTATACATTCATTGGGATCAGACACAATCAACCAAAAATAAATCGTGAAATCTAACATTATGTCGAATAAGCCTGTCGAAGATGAGATGCTAAAAGCCTTGAAAACATTTCAACTTATTGCGAAGAACCAAAAAGGCACAAATGGGAAAAGATTCAACTTACCACTTTCTTCATCATCATTCAATGCAGTTTTTTCAAGAAGACAAGCACCCATTTCACGCAATGATTCTGAGAATTCTGAATACAAAAGAAATTAAAGAAGAACAATATATAAGTGGCAAAGCAATAAAAAATAAATAAACAAATAAAAGAATTGCCATGGATTACTTAAATTGGGAAGCTTGCTACTTGGATCATGGAAGACCTCCCAATCAACATTAAAATACTACAACTGGAACCAATAGTTGATTCCACAACTAACTGCTTAATGAAATAGCAGTAATCAGGAAGTACAAACACTGTAAAAGAGAAAACTATAAAGCAGAGATCAACAATATCAAGAAAGGAAAATTGGGTTCTACATTGACAATAATGCATACAGTGCAATATATATAACCACCAAGCTTCACAAGTGAAACTAAGGAAAATTTTAATATCATGAAATATAGACACCTTAGTAGCACATAATCCATAGCTAGTGACATTTTGGTTTCAGCCACATCTTGGACCAACGGGAAGGAAGAATGGAGAAAGAAAAACAATGCCTCTAAGTAGCAAACATTAAGACAAAAAAATAGTACTAGCAATATTCTCATCGCCTTTCCTGATTCAAAACTCGCAAGAGAAGGTAAAAAAAATCCTACCATAGGCGCTATTAGCAGTTGCAGCAGCAGCAGAAAGTAATCTATCATAGCAATCTCGCATATCCTCCATGTCCTGTTGAAAAAGAAAGCAAATATATTACAGTAGCTGCAGTGAGATCAAAAGCACAGAAATAACGGCATTAGCATCAGATCATCGTTACTTACAAGCCTAAGCTACCAGCACTATGGCTTTGATTAATAGTTACATAAAAGCAATCACAGCCAATCCAATTATACTAACAAAAATAACTCAATAAATGAGAGAAAAACCAATCATTTCAAAATCTTCCATAAAAACGAAAATCTTCTGTTAAGCACTCAATATTAATCAAATTAAACCACGAATTAATTTTCTTATATTCTGTAGGTCCCTTCCTTCGCTTTCACAGAGATTAGACACCATACCGTCAAGTAAATTGCCGAGAAATCGCTGGAATAAAAAAGCAGCATAAACTCTGTTCTCCCTTAATTTCTCGGCAACCAAACAGAGAATTAAATTATTGAAAAAAATAAATAAAAAGGACTTAGGTGTACCTGAGAGGCCTGAGCAAGCTCGTCAAAGGGAGCCAAAGTACGAATATCTTTTCGGGCCTTGTGGTCACCATGGCGAAGTGCGAGTCCTCGCAATTTCTTAAACGAGCTCTTCATTTTCCTTTTACTTTCTCGGAAAAGTAAATGAACAAATGAAAGCGACAGAGAGATTGAATAATCCAAAGAGAAGATGAAGAAGAAGCAGAAATTGGAAGGAATTACTAAGAATAAATCAAAATTCCAAAATCTCGTTGAAGCTTTATATACATTAATCTCTCTCTTTCGCTGGTTACGCCACGAAGAATATATAGGACTCCATATATTAAAATCTCACCATTATCAAATCTGTTGTGAATACAAGAAAATTATTCAACAGAAAAATACGTCTTTCTTGACTTCCTTCCTCGTTTCTTCGTCCCTGTTCTTCTTCTGCACTCTATCTCCCTCTCTCTGGTTTTTTTTTACTTATATATATATATTATTTTTTACTTATTATGCATCAATTAGTATTTTAAAGGAATCATTTTAATTTATTATTTGTTACTTTTTCCATCGTTTTGTTTTGTGTAATACTCGCTTCGTGTCATTTTAAAAATGTATTTATTTTATTTTATTTTAAATATTATTTTAAATTTAAAAAAATAATTATATATATATTATATATTTTATTAAATATTTTTTATCATTCTATATTTTTAACTAGAATTAAATTAAATTTTTAAAAATATATAAAATATTTTAGTTAATGATTATTTTTTTTAAATTGAGATATTTTAATTATTTTTTTTAATTTTTATAAAAAATAAAAAATATTTTTTAAAATAAAACGAAAGAAATAAATGATATAATTTTTTTTGCTGGATATATAATGGGACTTGAATTTGATTTTTGTATACACTGAATTTTAATAAGTCTTAATAAATAAGTAATAACTTGCATATGTATTTTGCAATTAATGTTGATTTTTATTGAATTAGTTTATAAAATGTCTTACAAATTTTGCTAATTTTTTTCATTAATTTGATCTTAGGGAGCAAGTTAAAGTTGTTCTGTCTATATAGTTATATTCATGAAAGAAAATTTGTGGTACCTAAATTCTATACATAAAATTACTCATACAGCTATCCAAATAAATTGTGCTATAATTAAAAAATTTCCATATTGATATTATTAATGAGAGCGATAGTGCAAAATTACTCCTCACCAAAAGTACAATTTAGTATCTCTGAATTTTTAAAATTAAAATTTATTTTAATGTCTATTTTTTAAAAAATTTTGATGTAATCGCACTACTTATGGTACAATATTGCCACGAAATTTTAAAAATTTGAGTAATATTACCCCTCTGTTAAAAGTACATATACAAGGCGATTTTACGAAATTCATATAATCTCCCAAAAAATTAAAAAAAAATAAATTAAAATTCCATTATATGCTTGTCTCAAAAAAAAAGAAAAAAAAAATTCCCCAACAATACCTTAATGCAAAAATAGAAGGATATGGAGTTGTCAATTTTCTTGTAAGCAAACATATCCTAAATTGTCAACTTCCTTTTACTTTATCAGTTGATATTAATTACCATATATCATTTAAGAAATAATATCACTTAACTAAAATTCGTTTCTCTCCAAAAATAAAATAAAATTCGTTACTAATTGGATATTCACTCAGTGGTAGCACATGCTTGATAAGTAAAAAGGTTATGCATTTTAAAAATTTTCTTATGTTAATTTTTTAAAACATTAAATTTCTATATAATATAAGATAATTTCTACTTTTTTTTTTCAATTACATAAATATATAGTCAAATGAAAATAAACAAAAATAATATTACAAGCCATGCCAAGTGTTTAAATAATTATAGAGGCAAAATAGGCTAATGCTATGAATCTAACGGTTTAATTAAAAATTAATCCATGATTGACTATTTTTTATTTTTTCATTCTGGAAGAAAGCAACACGTTCCGACATTAAATGTATAATAATAATAATAATAAGCACAATTGACTTCCTAACATGTATTATCATAATTACAAATAGTGTATCTCTAATTTGTCCTTCATTAATGTTTTTTTTTCCCAACATCAAAAGACCTTGGTATTTTTTTCCCTCTTGTATCCAAGGGTATATTCTTATCATTATAATACATGCATGCATCAGCTCTTTTGTTTTTTTTTTTTTCTACCAAATAATTAGTAAAATTTATGGGTAAATACTAGGTAATTAAGCCATGACCATCATTGCATATAATTTAGTATAATGATATCTAATATAATTAGTAAACTATTTTCCGTTACTATTACTCAAAATAGTAAGTAAAAACCTATAAATACAGAAAAAATAAAAAATAACATGATTATTATTAACTCAGCAAATTTCAAACACATTCAACTTATGAATTACACCTCCTAAATAATTTCCATATTAATTGAAGTGGACAATACATGTTTAATATCCAAATAGTAATACATAATTCTTTGTTGCACTTGCAAGTTATGATCTTACTCTGTTTACTAATACAAATTTAGCACAAGAATTCCGAAATGGATTTTGATACCAAATTGTTTGGACAATTATCAACTTCTTAAGTATACTCTTATTTAAATTCAATCCATGGTTTTATTCATATATTATTATTATCAAATAAGAAAATTAAAAATAATTTTTACTTGATCGACTCGGCATACAACGAAATTATAAACCAAAATTTACACAAGCAACAGAATGTGTACACTACACTAAAATAAAATCCACTTAAAATTCTTGGAAGTTTTGCAAAAGTTGAAATCAAAAGACAAACGAGACGACTTGAAAGAAAATAAAGAAGAAACATAAAGTGAGTCTTTGGTCAAAAATTCAGAAAACGTGTTTCTTTGGCATCTAATAAACCTAGTTTTTACAAGTCAACTCCTTATAATCATATTTTTGTTTTATGTTTCTGTTTCTGTCCAATGAATTCACTCTTTTGACCAAAAGAAAAAGAATCCTTATGTAGAACTAGATTGGAAGATACTGCAAAAATTAAGAGCGAGAGCTTTTGGGTAATTCATTTTATATAGATTGTGCTAGGGCTGTTCAGTTTGTGGGTTAAACCGACCAACCCGATCGAGTCAAACCGACCAAACCGTAAAAATGTGGTTTAGACGGTTTGAAAGTCGGGTTGGGTTGTATTTGTCATTTTGACATTAGAGAAGGTCGGGTTACAGGGTAATAAGTCGAGTTATTTCTTAAACCGACCATTTTCTTCATCCCAAACTTTCTTCTCCCATTTCTCAAACGATAGATGCCTAAAACCAACAATCCAAGATTATCAGCGAAAGATTGGGGCTGCCTCCCGCCGCCCATCGGAGCTGTCACCGGTGTCATCTGCTCTCTTTCATCATGGAAGGTAAGTTCTGAGCTCATATCATAAGAGCAATCATCACTTATCTCTTTCTTTCAATTTGGTAGCCTAGGATAATTTTTTCTGTTTTCAATGTTAAGTTTATTGTCTTTCCAGAATATGTAAATCAGTGTTTCTAATATTTCCGTTGAGTTCTTGATGAGATATACACATTCCGGCGATTCCACCACCTACGCCGGCGTCATGAGGGAGGCTTTTGGTCCGGTGGGATCTCTTGCTATTCAAATTTGTGTTATGATCACTAATCTTGGCTGCCTCATCGTTTTTATCATCATCATCGGTTAGTATTTATGAATTAAACCTACTATTATTTATCTTATTTCACAAACTCAAGTTCTTAAGGGCTAATTCTCGTGCTTTTTCTCTCTTCTTCACTCTTCTTTTTGCTTATGATTAAACATTATGAAGAAGGATCAGTGCACTTGGGGGTGCTACAAGAATGGTTTGGCATTCACTGGTGGAATTCTCGTGCTTTTTCTCTCTTCTTCACTCTTCTTTTTGTTCTGCTTCCTTTGGTTTTGTTCAGAAGAGTGGGTCAGTATATCATATTGTAAATGGGATTATATTTTTCTGGATTGAGTTAATAAAATGTTGCAAGATTAATAAGTAATTTATGGGATCGTGTTTGCAGAATCACTGAGTTTCAGCTAAGCTATATCAGTTTTGCTAGCAGTAGTATTTGTTGGAATAAGCTCGGTGATAGCAATTTTAGCACTTATTGAAGGAAAAACCAACAATCCAAGATTATTGCCTCACCTAGACAATCAAGTTTCCTTCTTTGATCTTTTCACTGCTGTTCCAGTCATTGTTACAGCTTTCACATTTCATTTCAATGGTGAGCTTATCTTTCTGATGTACTAGTTTCAGTATGCTGCTATCCAGTTCTTCATCTGGCTAGAATTGGAGGAGGTAAGGGAGAACAAGGAATATAGCTCATTTTGCTTAAAGAAGAGAAAGATGGTCCCAACTGGGGTTGCAATATATAGAGGTTAGTTCCTCTTTCCTTCTCTTACTTTCCTACAAATAGTTCCATTTGCATACATATGTTTGATATTGCCATTCCTCATTCACCATTAGCTGCATTTACCTGACTAATTAAGAATGTTGTACTGATTTGTAATGTGATTATTTACCACTGAAGCTCTAGAAATGGGATACAAATGAGTAGCACATCTACTAATGGATGAGCTTCAACAAAGAAGCAGAACAAGATCAATCAAATGAAGTAAGCTCAAGCCGGAGCTAGTTTTGCTGAAGATTTTATCAATATCATCAAATATCTGCCTGTTCTCTGTTTATCCTTTTACCCTTTTAACATGCATGTTTGAACCGTGTCCTGCTTTTGTCATATTCATTGGAATCTCATCAATTTAATCTCTTGAATGATCGAAAATTTGTGGCAGCATTGCTTGTCTAGTGAGAAAATGTGGTGCTAGTGTTGGTAACGAATTTCAAGAATCTGGAATAGTGCTCAAGTACATTTGATTTATGAAATAGAGTTGGCATAATGTTTTAGAACCTCAAAACCATTGAGCCATCACTATCATGTCGTCAGTCACTTATTAAATGCTTTGTTTGGATGCAAAGAACCAGATATGGAGCAGAAATGAATTATGCAGTGGATATTTCCTGAGATGGCCTATGGCTGGAATAGTTTTGACCAGATGCTCTAATTACTCTCCGCTTTATGGAACGGCACCAAGAAGAGTTGGTATTGTCATTCAAGTTCTTGAGTTGGTATTGTCATTCAAGTTCTTCTTTTTTTTTTTAATATTTATTAATTTTAAATTTAGTATGTAATATTTAAATTTAGTGTTATTTATAATTTAATGTAATTATTATTTTGTTTATTATTTTATTTTATAAGTTTTTTAGTATATAGTTAATTTACTTCAAACCGTTTCAAACCATTTCAAACCGTTTCAAAACCACCCCAAACCATTTTAAATTACAACAAAAAAACCGCTCCAAACCGCCCCAAACCGTCTCAAACCACCTATATTGATTTGGGTTGGTTTTTTTTAATTTTTAACCCAATCCAACCCATGAACACCCCTAGATTGTGCACATTTTCGTATGTACGTGGAACTAACAATTGAAGTAAAAGAGAAGTGCATATTTATAAATGAAATTATGCATTATTCAACAAACTTAAACAAGTAAATACCAACTTTATATCTCATTACTACCTCACATAACAAATGAATCATAATTATAAAATCGTGCAATTAAAACACTCTTTTCGCTATAAAATTGAAATCAATTTGGTCAAGAGCTTGAGACAAAAATCAAAAGAAACTAGTCTCTGAATTCAAGTCTTCGAAAACCTAACGTCTTCTAGAGACCAACGAAAAGTATTAACAATGCGCCAAAGGGTTTCGAAATTGCAGACAAGTTCCTTTTTTATTTTTTTTGGAAAAGCAATTTCATCAAAGAAAAAAGAGAAGAAACATCATCCAAAACATAAGACCTAAAATCAGAAGGGGCACCATCCAGAGTCCAGAAGAACCACATCATATCGACAGATAAATGAACTACAGAAAGAACAAAACTTGTTTGAAAAAATTACTCGGATGAGAATTTTGGTGCCAAAAATAAAATCTACTGAGCAACTAAGTAACCCTTTTGATATAGCAATTCTGTATCAATTTCTTACACGATATAGTTCAATTGTCCCACAGATTGAATCAATTTTGTGAAAGAATTATGTGAACTGAACAACAAAGCATTTGAAGATGATCTTCATAACTCGATTCATAAGGCATCACATGTAAATTTAAATTTTGGCTAAGTAAAATAGGTCACATCAGGTGGCCAAATTCGACAAAACAAAGCCATAAAACTTTTGCCAACGTCAACATTCTTATGTTGGTCAATGATCTCCAAGTTATTCCACCGGGCGTTCTTCCAACAGAAGTGTCAAAAAGGGGCCAAAAAATACAATCTGCAGAAATCCTGGGAAAATCAAAGTCCTAATCATATTAATTAAGATCTCTTACAGACTAAACCGGATAGCCGAAAAAGAAAAGGACGGACAACCCAGAAGAAAACTATATCAAAAGGCCATCGCCAAAAAGTAATATTTTTAAAGCATAAACCAGATGGTTCGTAACAGAAAGCCAACAAACAACTAACCTGAATTTAAAAGGTTTTCAGAGCGATCAGTATTGATTAAGCAGCCGCAGCCATTGGCACAGATCTGTAGCAAGCTCTCTTTGCCGCACGCACAATATCCTCAACCTGCACAGGCAACCAGCCAAAATAATTATATTAGCCAAACATTCAAAATCCGTGATATTAACATGGAATTAATTTAAATTAATTTAACATTTCAAGTCCAAGATTACATTGTAAAAAATAATTATTAAAAAACACATCTTACTTTTGAGTTCCCAAAGAAAACCATAGTTAAGAGATTCACAGATTAAACAATAAACTGCATCAACAATAAATAAGCTACGCAAATAATCTATATCAATTACATTTAATAGAGTATCCTACACAACAAAAAATTATATCAACTACTTAGCAGCCATGGTTAACAGATTAGCCTATGCCAGCCAAAAAAAACAAAAAAACAAAAACACACACTATCAGCTACATTCTAACTGCAATATTGGATCTGCAAACCTCGGGCATCGAGTAAAAAAAGAAGTGGACATTCATTACGGAAAGCAGGTCAATGAAGAAGATATTGAAACCATGATAATGAAGACAATGATTGGACCGATGCTACTGCTATTTTCTTAAGCATAACGAAGAAGATTCTCAAACCAAGGCAAGGCAAAAACTGGACCTGAGGCACTGCCATTCTTTCAAGATTTGCTGCATAAGGCATGGGAACATCAGCTCCAGCAATTCTCTCAACTGGTGCATCAAGATAACCAAAGCAGTCCTCAATAACAGATGTGCTGTTCAAAGGTAAAAGCACATATGTAATTCTAAGGGTTATGGGAATCATTCAACACCAATATGTAGGAATATTGATGGAAAGAAGTAAACCAGATTTCAGCCCCAACACCATGCTGAGGAAATCCTTCCTCAACAGTCACCAGTCTGTTAGTTTTCTGGACTGAAGCATTGATTGTGGGTCTATCTAGTGGCCTAATTGAACGCAAATTTATGACCTGTATGAACAAGAGTAGTTATTACTTTTGAGAGCTAGAAATACAATAATTTATAAGGGTCCTGACTTGTAGCAAAAGTTTACCTCAGCACTGATTCCTTCTTTTGCAAGTATCTCAGCAGCCTGTGCAACAAATAGATGTATTACTTCCGAATTGAAAGGGAGAACACAATTAATGTATTATTTCCAAATTGAAAGGGAGAACACATTCACCCAATACACACACAAGGAACTCCGAAAACAAATAGCTCCATATAATAGGGTGCCAAGTACAAGCAACATGTGCTATGGAACAAATAAAATCTTTGGAGAAGCAATAAGAACCATGAGCTGTGATAACCAATGTTGCCAAGGGATAAAGACTACTCATTTTGCTTTCAACTGTTAACTCATTTTACCTCAAGCAAGTGATAAATTTTCCCGTGCAATTTCCATTATAGATTTTGTACACCTGTAACCTCGTGATAGCATCTGTGCGTGCAACTACCAGCTAAAATTAATATTCACAAAACACGACACATTGCACCAGACATGGATCAGGAACATTTCCATGAAAACACTAGCAGATGTACAAACCTTAAGAGCATAGCCAACCATTTTTGAGAAGGCTGTAATGGTTACATCCTTTCCTTCTCTTTCAATCTGTTGGAAAGTAGACAAGTAGAAGATTAAAATGGCAGCCCGTTTGGTTACGAACAAGCAGAATACAGCAATGTTTAACAGCAGAAACATTAAAAAAAATCAACCACCAGACTTTAGGATGCATACCTTGGCTTTTCCTATAGGAAGGCAAAAACTGGAGTCGAGCACTTCAGCTGAAACGGGAAATGACTCACCATATCTGGACCACAAAACATAACACTCAAAACCTAAAGGATATTGTAAACACCGTAAAACAAACACTAAGTACACCATTAATAAAAAGCTACCTACAATAGCTCATTTTCGAGGAAAACGACAGGATCAGGGTCCCTTATGGCCGCTTTTAACAGTCCACGAGCATCTTCAGATGAGTATGGAGCCAGCACTTTCAGTCCAGGGCAGGAGGCATACCATGCTGCATAACACTACAAATGAATCCAAACAATGCATCACCAAATGTCTCTCCGAATTTTATTGTTTTCAGAGGTTACAAGTGCTCCCTCTGAAAATTTTCCAATACTGTAGGGTTTTTGCATTTGAGATGTAAGTTCCCGGCAAAAACACCCACTTGAATTAGGATTATTCCCCAAACTGTTACTATTATGATTCACAAAATCAGACAAGAATGTATTGCATTGCCAAAAATACCAGAATACACCATATTTGGTCAACAAATACGGTGTATATCATCAGTTCTTCAGCTTATTAGCCTACGATATTCAAATTCCACGCTGCAATTATTAATGTTCAAAAAACATTTTCTTGTAATTTATAGTTTTAAAAAAATTTAGGACCCACAACTGGAGCAGATGTTGCCCGATGTTTAACATGTAGTACAACTAGAAAATATATCAAGTCCTGTAGTTCTGATATTAAAATTAATCACATAAAGTTTAAAAAAATGCCTAAAAGGAAAAAGGAAAAGAAAACTCACCGAGAACAGTGGTGAGAGCATAAATACAGCCTAACATGTACCCTTCAATCAAATTCACTATTTTTGTATGATTATTCAGTTTATGATAAGCATGCTTTTCTTTGCCCTCTAAATACAAAAGATTATTGCACACAACAGTCCATAAATGAATAAATATCACACCATGGAATCCAGGACTAAATATAATAAACACGGAAAAAGAAAATGTATTCTGGCATACAAAGCCACATTATCTCCTAACACCACCACAATGAACAATTAAATGATTGGAGGGAAAGAAAGCATCAGGAACTATACCTGGGAGTGTTGCGCACCAACTCCTGCAGCAGCTCCATTAGGCCCTCTGAAAACTATGGGCACAGATAACTGGCCAGCAGACATATAGTTTGATTTTGCAGCTGAATTAATAATGTGGTCAATTGCCTGCATCAAAGGCACAACTGATTAATATAAATTAAGGAAATCTCAACCAAAAATCACAAGAATGTATTCCATAAAATCTAAACAATACCATCAAAATGCAAATACACATCCTAAGGGCACTGCCACATACAGAATCTTCTTATTACCCCTAACACTTGAATTAAACCTCAAAACATATTGTGGCTGTATATAAGTAAGCTACTGAGAATCAACATACAACACGGAACATGCTTAACCTGCATAGAAAAATTAAATGTCATGAACTCAATGACGGGCTTCAGACCATAATAAGCGGCACCAACTCCAATTCCAGTAAATCCAGCCTGAAAAACACACAAGAAATACAAATGATGGTAAGGCAACAAATATCACCAGCAGCATGGCAATAGTAAAAAGCCAATAAACAAGAGTAACCTCAGTAATAGGGGTATCAAGAACCCTTTCAGGACCATACTTATCCAACAGCCCTTTAGATATCTACAAAAAGCAGAAAGTTAGAAGTTGATAGAAAGACATGCAGAAATGAAAGAGAACCTATGGCTTCTGACAAACATAGAAAACCACCAACTGATATCTAAAATCTCACCTTGTAGGCACCCTGATATTCCCCAACCTGCACTTAGCAGTACAAAGTTAACATACATAAGAAGATAAGCCATTGAAAAATAAAAAAAGAAAAATAACACTAAATCCAAATATTTTCACCTCTTCTCCCATCAAAAACACCTTAGGATCAGCAGACATTTCCTCGTCAAGGGCAGAGTTGAGTGCTTCCCTGACCATCATCTGCATATAGCACACAATGCTAAATCTCCGCACTTCTAGATAATGAAGAATGCTCCAAACCAACCACGCAATAAACGAGATCTAAGATATTAAGCTAAGCAAGGCGTAAATAAAGAGAAGAGTGGAGTTATTGATTCACCTCTTTAACGGCGGATGAGTAGCTTCTCCATGCTGAAGCCACAGGTCGAATCCTCTGAAGCGAGTGACCAAACGCCTGCAAAATTGAATCAAAAAATAAATTAAACAAAAAAAAAAAGTTCAAGCAACATAAAAATTCATAGACACGGTACCGGGAGAAGATAACTCCACTACTAACCTTTTGCCTTATAATCCCCAACATCTTCTTCTTCTTCTTCTTCTTCTTCTTCTTCTTCTTCTTTCACTCAAATACTGCAATCACAATCCAAATATAACAGGCATAAGAAAAACAAACGCTGGCTCCATAAATGAGCAAAAAGAAAATTCCCAACACCTTGGAAATCTAATAGCTGACTGTAAAGAACAGTAACCGGGGATCGAGAGATAGGTGATTTAAAAGAAAGAAGTTGAAGAAGCGTACCTCACCTTAACTGATCGGATTTGGAAGAGAAAACTGGATTGGATCGAACACAAGATGTTGAAAATAGCGATCAGAATAACCACCACTTAATTTCCCTTTTCTCTTTTCTAATTTTCACTATTTCGATAAATATTTCTTTATTTAAACTTTTAACTATTTTATTCACAAGCAGCACAGCACACCTGCAAAATTGGGCAAAAATACTGTACGTTAACTCTTCTGTAAGACTCGTAGAATCTCATCCTGTGATTGGATGTAATGCTGGGCTTGCGCAGTCGTTTGATTCTGCCATTCTTCGGCCCATTGAAAGTGTACATCGGGCATGTATTTTTATTTAGTGAGTTACGCGTAATAAATTATTTTTATAATGTATTTTTTAAAATGTTTTTGTTTAATATTCATCTTTTACTTAAAAAAAATTAATAGAGAATAATAAAGAAAATTTATGATAATTAAGTTATAAATATTTATTTAAATTGTAATTCCTGTAATTCTCTTCAAACTGGATTAATTTGTAATTTTTTAAAAAATTTATGGATTGAAGGAAAAAATTAGCAGATAAACTATTATTCTTATTAGCTTTATAAATACTAATGCAAATACTTAAGATGCACACTTATTTAAATCACTATGTGACAAAGTGGTCTACGTTTTATATCAAAAGATTATATTAATGCACATTATAAAATAAATTATTATGTATTATTTAAAAAAAATAATTGAAAATTTATTTATATCAAAAATGCAAAATACAATTATAATCGGTAGGTCATTGATTTTTGAGGAGGGAATCAAACGGCTGATGACGATAGACTAAAATGGTAGTGAAGAATGAGAAGCAGAGGATGAATGGTTGTGGAGATGATTGTAATTAGGGGTATGTTTGAGGGGTCAAAGTGAAAACTTAAGGCGACGCTTCAAAAAAACAAAAGAAAGGCTGCATGAGTTGAATTGAATTTTCTTTTTCTTGTCACGGGAATAAAAATAAAAAATAAAAGTAGAGGCATTGAGCATGTACCGGTTAATAGGTTCATTAATAATTTTTTTAAATAAATTTATTAATATTGATTAATCATTATATTGATTTTGATTTTTTTATCGATTTATTAGTTAATCATTAAAAAATTTTAATATATAAATTTAATAAATTATATAATTTTTAATATTATTTTTAATAGTTAAAATACTTTAGAAATAAAAAAAATACAAATTAAATACAATATTTATTAAAATAATAAAAATAAAATTTTCATAATTAATTATAAAAATTAAATATATTCAATATAAAATTAACAACAAAACGTTAATTATGCACATAATTTTAATATTTATTTATTAAAAATATATATTTTAATAATATTTTATAAAATTATATATCATAATATTTATAAATTATATAAATATTAAAAAATATAAGTGTAAAATTTAAAATATAATTTATAAAATATATATATATATATTCAATTTCGAATCGATTAACCATCAATTTTTAAAAATAAAAATCATAAACCTAAAAATCGATTCGATTAATTGAAATTTCGGTTCTTTTTGCTTACTCCTGGTAGTTGGTATCAAAATTCTAGTAACTTGCTTAGATACGTGATAGCTCAACTAAACAATAAGGATTCTTTAAGTTGGAATATGGTTCAATCTACCTATTAAATAGTATTAAGTCTTATTTAATATATTATATAAAAATAAAAACCTATCATTATCATCAGATATGTCCTTTAAACTGGTATAAACTCAATTTATATTTTTTCTATAAATATTACTTTTTCAGTTTCATTTTAAATACTTATTTTTTTTATTTACTTTATGTATCTCGCGGCAATATTATCATTGTCTATTATTAAAAAAAAGGTTTAGAGATAAGTTCAAATAATTTCATTAATTTCTTACATTTTATATAATTTAAAATTATATAAAATTTAAAATTTTAATTTACCATTGATACATAAATTTTATATTATTAATAAAAATTTAATTTGCACGAGAATGAATAACATATTGCGTTAGCTGAAATTATCCCACGTCAGCAAAAGAAAAAATGACTCGCCGTTTAAAGAAAATTTAAATAATAATAGAATTAAAAATAAAGTTATTAATTACCTGCTGCTACAGTAAATTTTGCATTTATATAATAAAAACACAAAGTTTACAAGCATAATTATAGAATTAACAATTTAACTCCCTAATATTTAATAGTGTTATTAGACTAATTGCTGCACATTTATTAATTTCTTCAATAAAAATTCATGAGCAATAAAAACTTCATGAAACAAATATGTCGAATATTATGAAATATAATTAATAAATTTCAACAAAATACAATATTTAATACTCTGGCACCCCGTTAACTATAAGAGAAACAAAGACTAATGAAATACACAAATTAGGATTAAAATGTTAAATGGAAAAACACATATCAGATTAGCTGAATGTTAATATTTTTTGTCTACACTAAATTATTATATTTTTAATATTAAATTTACATACAAATTCGTGGATTAAATATAAACAGTTGAATGGAAAAATATAATAATATTATTTTTTAATCCAAAATATTTCGAAAACTGAGACTTTAGTCAGAAAACGAAAGGCCAGATATTTTCTTGTAACTCTCTCCGGCCCACGCAAACGAAACAAAATTGCTATTCTCAACAGTTATTCAAAACTTGGACAAAAGATAGGCATTTGGGCCCAAATTTAAGTAGAAGAATTCCATTTGGGCCCATTATTTTGAATAGAAGATTAACCCAATTAAAAGTCAAGTTCTTTTACCACTTGGGCCGGAGTCGGGGAAATAATTATGAATCAAACTAATCACATTTTATATTATTTTTTTAATAATGTATCTGATTCGGTTAGATATATTTTACCAATTAAAAGCCGTTATGTATTAATACATGACAATTCCTAATTTTTGAATTTGGTTAGAAGCACATTAAAATTTATTGTTTGTCGATTAAAGGCAAGACAAAATAGTGTCAGCAAATTCACCTTTAGAAAAATAATATTACATACACAAATAGGGATTTAAGATGTCAATGAAGTCTAAAAAATATCATGACCTATTTAAAGCTAATTAAACAGTTAATTATGTATATATAAAGACTTGTTTACTTTTGATTGCGACATCTACCAAAGAATGCATATGCCATAAACATTGTGATGGTTCCGTAGCCAACCCGAATCCTCTTGTAAGTTTTTTCTTCCCCTTTTTTTTCCTAAAAAAGTAATCTTATTTACAAATTATTGAATACGCTAAAAATAAAAAATACATAAAAATTACTTTTAATTTAAACGGTCAAAAATTCAACTTTTTTTTAATTGCTCATTATCCCTTTCATGCTCTCAAATTTCTATCCGCGTATATAAATTTTTGTTTAATAATATATTTTTTCAAGTGGTAGATAATAAAATTCAAATTTCGATCAATCATAGAAACAACTGTATGGATAGATAAAGCTGGGCAAGTTGCTGGGGGGGCAGCCGGCACAGGGCAAATTGGATGAAATCCTAGTATAGATGTGCTTGGTCTAATTAAGAGATTACGTAGTAAAGTGGTAGAGGTTAATTGCGATTACTATAATTTGAGTGGCCCTTCGCTCTTGTCTTTAATTATTATTATTATGTTAATTGTGACCCCGAATCTTGTCTTACCTCAACCAGAAGAAAGGCATCTGTATGCTATTTTTTATTTTATTCCATTTGTGTATAGCATTTCTTATCACCAATTGAGCTTTTCTCTTTCCTTTTTTTTTCAGTCTAATTATTTATGATTGGTAGTTTTATTTTGTGTATTCCATTCTTTACGTGTCTATTTTTCTGTTTCATTTTAAGCAACACAGTAAAATTTAAATACTCTTTTGTTCACAGATTAGTTAATAAAGTTCGATAAATTAATAATAAATGTAATATTAATGGCACAATTCATTTAAAATTAAGATCCATAAGTTTAATAAAAAAATTATCCGGAGAAAATGGTATCTAAAGAAGTAATATTTATTATTTATGCGGTATTATACGATTAATTCGGTTTATGAATTGATAAATGGGATTTTAACTAAAGTAATTTATTTTTCTTTATGAATAATTGATATAAAATAAGCATGGTTGAAAATTGATATCCATTAACTTTAAATTTAAGAAATCAAGCGCAAAAAAAATAGCCAATTCACAATTATGACCTTATAAAAGTATGTGAATCAGTAAGCAATGGAAGAGTGTATTGGTCAACTTTGAAATTCATAGCCACTTTTGAATTTCTCCACCCTTGAGTTCTAGAATTTCATTTTATTTTATTCTGCTCCAAAATGTTTATTAAATGCTTGTGTTTGTGGGTGTTTTTCTTTTCTAAATAAATAATAAATAATCACATCATTCAATTTCTAGATGGATTATACTATAATTTTATAAATTCTCCACTGATCATTTATTTATTTAAATAAAGCTCCACTTGAAGCATGGCATATGATGCCTAGAGAGAAAATACAAAGACATGATATAGAAATGATTGGCACAAAGGACTTTTAAAGCACTAAATTCTCAAAACCCCAATTATTTGTTATCCTTTTTGTGTAATGATTAAATGCCAAGATTAGGTTTCTATGCTCTTGGTGTTTAAAATATTTATACCCATTCCCTTTAAGATATTGCATTTGCAAGAACTACCAACTGTTCGATTAAGTTAAAAATTAAAATTTGATTTGAGGGTCATATTTATGTTTTTATAATATAGTATTATTCTTGCTGTTGAGGAATAAATAAAATAAAAGGAATGAAAAGATTAAAGACGCACAAAGACATTTTTTTGTGAACAACAGATTTTGCTCAAAAGACAATAATTGCAGCCTTTGACGTTTCTCTCTCTCCTTAAAAGCCTCTTCAACACCCACACGCAACCTCCTTTTAGCCTTTGAATCAACCGAAAATAAATATATAAATATTAATAAATTAAAACAAAAGAAAAAGAAAGAAAGAAAGAAAGAAAGAAAGGCAAAAGAATAAATCACAGCCGCAATTAGCCTTACGAAACCCAACTTTTCTTTCTATATTTCATACACGAGCGGGCTTCGAGCATTTGCTTTTGGGAATCTCAATCCTTTATATATTTATTTATTTTTCTTCCAATTAATTGGTATAAATTAAATAAAATTAAAAATGCGGAAAAGGAGTTTCCCTTACCCCTACGGAACTAAACTTCTTCCGTTCTTCATTCGTCAATGTTTGAGGCTCCAGCTTAACTAAATCTCAACTGTCCCACGTTACCCCCCATCTTCCGTTTTTATTTTTCCACATTTATCCCTACTGCTTCTCCTTTTTACATTCATGCCATTGATTTTTAAGCATTTTATTTTAAGAATAATATATAAATTTATTCCAAAATGAACTAATCAATTGTCAAATTATCCAAAAATTTATTAAAAATGTTATAAAAAATGAACGATAATTATCTATATGTGATACCTGAACGGTGATATAAAATAATTTAACATTTTAAATAAGTGTATTCGCATACTTTTTTAATAGGATAGAAGTATTATTTAATATAATTATATTTTCAACCAATTTATAAATAATCTAGCACTGTTTGATTTATTAAACAGTGATAGATATGTGTATTTATTCCACCTGAACAAATACCTAAGTTTGTAAATATAGGTAGGTGATTAGGAAATGCAGGCAACTTATTTATATTTTTATTGGAATTTTTTAACATGAAATAGCCAGAATATTTGAATTTTCTTGGGCATAGCTATTATCACTGTGGGACAACTAGCAAAAATACAGCTTAGTTTTTCTTTAACAAAACAGCTACAATTATAAATAAATGCAGAATATTGAATTTATGATAACTGCTTAGGGCAAAGTTCTCCCAATAAATGAAACAGCTACTTACGATATATTTTATTTAAAAAAATAGATAAAATTCAAAATATGTCCTCTTTATTTAAAACATATGGAAATTTAGCTCTTATTAGATACTATGATTGATCCACTACATAAATTAAATTTATCATTTAAATTAATATGTAATATTTTTCAAAATTACTGGTAATATATAAAATACGAATGCGATCATGAATAGAATAATCACACTTATTAATCATAGAATCGTATAATAAAAAATAATTTAAATGATTATGTACTAAATGCAAATATCTTTAATAAAACATTTATATGATAAAGTTAATTTTAATATAATATCAAATTCGAGTTCTCACTATTTTATTTTTCCCTCAAAAAACTTTTTTTTTTAAATAATATAATACAAACAGGTCACGAAAGGGCAGAATTGATATTTAGAAAAAGAAATATAGATTCTTGAGACGATTTATCCTAAATATTGCAACTGATCAAAGATAGTGAGACAAGAAGATTTCCTAAATCTTGAAATGGGGCATCACATGAAGTTGGCATTTTTGTCACTTGCCCTAAATCCGACGTAGGTGCCCGTCGTTTTGGGGGCAAGTAGGTCCCATGATCTTTATTCTCCTCACCCACCTTCCTCCATTTCTAAATGTCAAATTTACCCCTATCCCTTAATTCCAAACAATATATATATATATATAAAGTGAAAGGCCAATACGGCAATTATGTTTGATGGAGCCTCAGCCTCTTCGTTGAAAAGAATATGTCTCCAGCTCATTGTCAATTTAATTCAATAAATAAAAATTAAAGAAATAAAGCATTTTATACAAAATAATCAAGTTAATTAAATCAAAACACGCATCCAATGCGTGCACCCTATTATAATGTATAATTACGATTAATTTCAAAAGAAAATTTATTTTGGGTTTAGAAGTAAATTAATTTTTATTGTATAATATTTGATTAGCAGTGTCAACAAAAGTAACACCCTTAAAATATGAACGATGACTTTAATTGTTAGTGTTTAGTTCAATAATTAATATTTTAATATGATTGATAATTTTCGGATATTTTATATATAAAGTTATTTATTTGAAAATAAATAGAGGCAGAATTATGCACTTTGACTTAAACACAGCCGAATATAATTAACCTCAATACAAGTATATATTGATAATTACCATTCCTATACGTAAAATAACTATATGAGGTTAAACTAATTATTATTTATGCAAGGATCGCTTAATTAGTTAATTATCCAAAAACTATAGGTACATCTTTTTTATTATACCATTAAGGTAAAATAACTATAAGAGGTTAAACTAATTATTATTTATGCAAGGTCACTTAATTAGTTAATTATCCAAAAACTATAGGTACATCTTTTTTATTATACCATTAAGGTAAAATAACTATAAGAGGCTAAACTAATTATTATTTATGCAAGGTCACTTAATTAGTTAATTATCCAAAAACTATAGGTACATCTTTTTTTATTATACCATTAAGGTAAAATAACTATAAGAGGTTAAACTAATTATTATTTATGCAAGGATCACTTAATTAGTTAATTATCCAAAAACTATAGGTACTTCTTTTTTATTATACCATTAAGGTAGTATTTGTCAACCTTGTAAAGGTTGGGATGAAAAGAAAATAAAATTATTTCAACCTTTCCGATCTTTTCAAACGTTTGTTAAAAAAATGGATTTTAGAAAAAAAAATTGTTTATATCTTAAAAAATCAAGATATGCATATTTTAATACAAGGTCAATATATGTATTTTTATATTTTGTCAGATAAGAAATAACTACAAAATTAAAAAAATATATTTTTATTTATTCCAAAAAATTTAACAAATAATTAGAAAAATATTTCGAAATGCTTTATAATCTTATTTTGACTATTGCATATATTGATCCAAAAAGCATTAAAGCTTTATTTTAAAATTTTTTATTTTAATTAATTTAACAAACGTTATTTAAGAGGATCAAAATACAATATAAATAAAAATGCAATCTCAAATTAAAATATTTTTTTTAGTTAATACATAATTTGTCTTTATATTTACTTGAAAAATTGGTTATGGGAGTGCGTTTTGTACAATTATGAATAATTACATTAATATTTTGATTATAAAATATAATAAGGACAAATAAAATACTCCTTATTTAAGTTTAAATAATAATATGAATAATAATTTATCTAATTATTTTATTGTTTACATTAATATTTTAATTATGAAATCTAATTAGGAAGAAAATTAATAACTAATATTTGTAATTTCGGAATTATTGAGAAACTAAATTGATTGTGGATAAGGGAGAGAATAGTACGAAATGGAGAATAAAAACTTGAAAAATTACGAGTAACTAAAATGTGTTCCCCTAATACGTGCCAACCAACCGAAATACAAAGAATTTCTTTTTGGTTGATCCGTGCGGGGGTACTTTTTCGTACTTTCACCTTTAGCTATTAAGGCAAATGCTGTGCTCCAGCTGTCAGCATGGCGTAAGCTGACTTCACCCTCACGAGTCTCTAACCTTGAAACCTTACGAAATGACTAAACTGCCCTCTTCTGCTTTTTCTTGACCAAATTGGCCCTCCCACCGTCCAAAATTTTTCATCCTCAACTGCTTGTTAAGTTGTTCAATTTCATCCTTGAGGTCTCTCCAGCTTAGCTATAAAAGTGTAAGAAATAAATAACTCAAAGTTGTACACTTTCTTTGCATTTTATTTAAAATCTGTATCCCATTTTCAGAAAAATTAAGTTGCATTTCATAATTCAAACTATTAGAAATGGTGTCTAACTTTATAAATAACATTTTCTAAAATTTAACTTCACAATAATAAAATTTGAGTGCAAAATTAGAATTAAATTATCTTAATAGTTTAGAAAATAGTTAAAAGAAAGGAAATGTAATAAATAATATTTTGCAGAAATTACAAAAAAAAAAGGTTGAAGAAGGGAAAGAAAACGTTAAGAAGCGGTTTAACAGCATCGGTGATTCCTACACAGAAAGGTCGAACAGAACTAAGTTAAAGTTTTAGATGCATTAGGTTTCTTTTAATATTAAAAATAATCCAACTTTTTATTGTCTTTGCCACAAAATTTAAAAAGTCCAAGACGTTTTTAACAAATAGAATCAAAATTAAAGAGAAAGAGCTTGAGTCTTGTTTACGCCAAACGGGTCGTCCTTATTCTGAAGGACTCCTTTCTTCTTCTTCTTCAACGCCCATTACTATAAAGAAACCACACTTTCCCTCTCAATTACCCACACCCATCTCCCCTTTTCTCTCTTCCTAATCACTTTCTTTCTGTCTCTACTTTGTTGTGTAATGATAAAAAATCAAAACTTCGCTTAAATTTTGCGACTTATAACTTCAATTCTGCCTCCATTTTTCTGGGTTGGGGTTTTTTTAGCAGAGTTTTGAGGATACGAGGCCAATTTTTGAGGATGGAGAAGATCAATTTTGTTAAGAATGGCGTGCTTAGATTACCTCCTGGATTCAGGTTCCATCCAACTGATGAAGAGCTTCTTGTTCAGTACTTGAAGAAAAAGGTGTTTGCTTGTCCCTTACCTGCTTCTATAATCCCTGAAGTTGATGTCTGCAAGTCTGATCCTTGGGATTTACCAGGTTAGTGGCAAAAACCCTTTAATTTTGTAAAACCCTTTAATTTTGCCATCTGGGTTGCCGAAATTGACCGTAGAAACTTTAACTTTGCCTTGTGGGTTTGCTAAATTAACCATGAAAACCAAACAGCAATGCCATGTTATTGCTTGTTTTTGATGCATGGGGTTTATGGGTTTTAGGTGATTTGGAGCAAGAAAGGTACTTTTTCAGCACCAGGGAAGCTAAGTACCCTAATGGGAACAGATCCAACAGAGCCACATGTTCTGGTTACTGGAAAGCAACTGGTTTAGACAAAGAAATTGTTACTTCTAAGGGCAATCAAGTTGCGGGGATGAAGAAAACCCTAGTTTTTTACAGAGGCAAACCTCCCCATGGCACTAGAACTGATTGGATTATGCATGAATATCGTCTTGTTACTGACTGCAATTCCCCACTAAAGAACAACTCAGTTCAGGTGAGTTTATCAAATTATTCGAGAAGTTAGCAACTTGACCAATTTCAACATTGTTAGAACTTGTTTCTTATGCGGTTTGTTTTGAATTTGGTACAGAAGGGTTTGGTGCCAATGGAAAATTGGGTTCTCTGCCGGATATTTTTGAAGAAACGAAGCAGCAAAAATGAAGAGGGAAATCTTGAAATTGGCAATGAAAATAGAGCGAGGAAGCTGAGGGCAACAAAGCCAGTTTTCTATGAATTCTTGAAAAAGGAAAGGACTGATTTGAATGTTGCTCCTTCTTCATCGTCTTCAGGATCAAGTGGAATCACAGAATTGTCCACAAATGAATCAGATGATCATGAAGAAAGTAGTAGCAATAGTTTTCCTTATTTCAGAAGAAAACCATAAAATTCAAATTACTCTTTTTAGTTTTTGGGTCTTCAAGTTAACTAGTAGGTGTCTCTTGTCTGTGACTATGGATAGAACACACAGAGAATTATCCTGAAAGTAAAAGAAATGGGGCTGTAGTGTTGGTTTTTCTTGTAATCAAATCCAAGAAATTTCAAAGTTAGTGATAATATTTGCTCTGTTTTGGCATATCCAACAGTTGTATTTCAAATATTTTCACCATTAATGGAGCACAGAGCTTATTCTTTTATTAAGAGGCAATTGAATTTAAAGGGAATAAAGAGCAGAAGAAGAAGAAAGTGAAACATTTCTTTTTGTTTTGTAACAGAAAATGAAAATTCCTTTTTCTGAGAAGAATCTGAACAACCAAGAACGAGGATAAGATTTTTGCAAGATTTTGCTAAAGATAGCACCTTCACGTCAACATACGCTCTAATCACTTTCAGGGAAAGCACAATTTTACTTAAACAGAACCTAATTCCTTTATGCCATATCAAAATGGATCGAATATCCCAAGTTTTCTTGAAAAAAAAAAAAAATTTCAGGGTATTTCAAGATTACAATCTTCATATATACTCTCCTCAATCCCTATCATTGAAAAATGAGTATAATCTAGTTGGCTATCAGCATCTTTTGGTCCCGTAATTTATGTATAAAAAAATGCAATTAAGCTCTTTAACTAATATTTTGTTCAATTGAGCCCCTAAATTTCCAATTTTGTTCAGTAAGAGGTAATGTTCACGGGCATAATTGAACAAAAACTAGAGATTTAGGAATGCAGTTGTGTAAAATTCTGTTGAGGGGCTCAGTTACTTTCTTTTAGATCAAAATTAGTATGCTTTTTCTGTATATGCTATATTTTTGCGAGCATAAAAAGTAATATGTCCAATGTATAGTTAAAAGAAACAGACATTCTTGAAAATTTTTCAAAGACATTAGCTGCAATTGTCAGATGCTAACAACAAAACATAAGAAACAAGGAGAGTAGGTAACGTTGTGGTGGGGAAACATGGTTAACTAAAATTTGAAATTGCAAGACCAGTAGGTGAAAGTAGAGAGACTAAAATCTACATGTAATGGAATCAATGAAGAAGATGAAGCATGTGAATGTGAGTTGGGGTCCAAGCTCCAAAGCTAATTCTATGACTTTTTTTAGGTTCTTTATTAATTAAGTTTTATTTTTGTGATTTCTTGCACCTTCAAGCAAGTTTTTGAAGCTCTTACGCTATTGCTAGTTAGCCAAAGATAATTGTTTATATAAGCCGTTGTTAGACAAGATCATTGTTTATAGTCCAACCAGATTGATTCAAGTTCATATCCATTTTAAAAATATATATAGCACTGATTTTTTTTTAAATATAACATAAAATATTTATTTTGGACCACATTAGGTTTAATTTTGACATATCAAATAAAATAATATAAAATTAGCTTAACGCTAATTAGGTATTTATTTTTTTGAATTATTATAAAATTAAATTTAAAAATATTAATTACGTGGTTTATAAAACTCAAATTCGAAAATATGAAACTAATTCAACCAATGAATTTCTGTTTATACTTGACTAATATTAAGAATAATTAAAAATTTAATAAAACCCATTAAAAGTTAATAACCATATAGAGATAAAACACACAAACACACAAAATTTGAAGTGATAAAATATCCTTTATGCCTTTTCAATTTTGATTCATTAACAATGAGATTCTGCCACTACTTCCCAACTACTATCGGACGTTGACTTCAATTAAGTGTTAAATGCTTGCTAATCTTATATTATTATTCTTGTTATCATAATAAAAATAACAATTATAATATTGCTAATAATTCATATTCAAATATAGCTTTGTCTGCTACACACGTCGTACATGCAAGGCAAAGACCCAATTCAAAGTTGACTCACTCAATTAAATCTAAATCTTAAGAAAATAATTTAAAAAAAAATCATGCAAATTGTATATTATATATCGTAAACAAAACTTGCAAGGTAGTTCGCTATCATACACAAATACAAAATAAAAAAAAAAAAATTGTGCAATACATGCTGAGCTGGGCCACGTAGCCAATCGCAGATTGACAAGTGGACAAGGGAAATAAAACGGGCTGCACGAACTCGATATAATTGAGCTGATAATAATACTATACTACTACAGGAAACATAAAAACAGAGCATAAATTAAATTAAGAATTAAAGAAAGATAATTAAATTGAGAGAACAAAATAAATAAATAAGCCGACCAAAGTTTCTTGTGACAGGGGTTTAAGATGAAAAAATAATTATTTTATCTCAGGCTGTTGGAGTTCTTCACGTCACTAATTTTCTATTATACAGTATAAATATCATTTTCAATGACGCAAATAAATAAATAAATAAAAGAAAAGGGAATTATGGATTGCTGAGGTGGCCTTCAAAATTGTCAATCACGTGGATAGCCCTCCATGGTAGACCATACACCGAGGGCAAAAGCTTTCGTTAGCCTCACCTGATAAGGTCAATGTCCCATAAAAAGACCCGTTACCTTACCTCACATACAAGGACATTGCAAATAGTGTAGGGTCTCTATCTCTATTAGACCTGTCCATACAATCAGATATCAATCCCCCTCGTTGGCTAAATTTTGCGAGCTTTAATATATAATTTGTTATAATCTTATACATTATAATTATTAGTTTTATTTAAATTTTGGCTGAAGGTGCAATTTGATTCTAAAATTTGGCAAAAAAAATAATTTAAATTTTAAAATTTTATTTAATATAATATAACTTATAAAATTTAAAAATCCGATCAATGTCACTCCTGAATTAATATAACTACTAAGATGGCATGCATGATGACAAACGGAATTTCAATTGACAACATGTGAGCGTTGATGTGGCAAAAGAGAGACACGCGTCAGCTCATATGCAAGTCACGTGACATGAGAAAAAAATAGTAATTTTTTTTTACCCCTCCTCTTCCCTCTCTCTCTCTCTCAAAATCAGAGAGTAATTACGTTGCAGACAGTGAAATAATAATGCATTTGCATTATCAATAATGTAAGTTGACCAATTCAAAAAAAAAAAGGTGTTTTGTTTGGAGAAAAATAAGTTGAGAAGGGTTGCTTAGTATCTCTGCAACAATGACTTGTGCATTATTCAAGACATATATTTAAAGTGAATTGATCTGATAAAAACATGAAAATCCACCTACATAAATTGAACATGTGAGATGGGTCCCTTTGTTATTAATTAATTAATTGCCCTAACTCATCTCCAACCACCACTGATTTCTTTTTCAATATATATATGCCAAATATTCAAAAATATCCTTGATATTTATCGAAAAAATAATTTTATCTCTAATATTTAGTTATATTATTCCTAAAATTATTAAAATATTGTAATTTTACTCATGAAATATTGAAACTATTTATTTGATATAATTGTGTCAAAATGATACAATGTATCTATTTCAACGGTAAAAAAATGAAATATGGTCAAATTAACGATTCTATTATTTTAGATATAATATTGTATCATTTTGATATATATATATATATATATACAGGGATAAGAATTTAGAGCAAAGTAGAGTTGCAAGTCCAATTTAGGCAGTTGAATGATCAAAAACCATAATGTCTAAGTTGGGAATTTATGGAAGAGGTAATGATATAAGACAAGAAAGTACTTAGTAGATTGACAAATGAGGAATTTTGAGGGGAGGAAGAAGAACACGAACATGCAATGTAAAGACTAAACCAAAGAGAGTTGCGTGTAAAAGTGCAAACTTCAACCAGAATGGGAGACATTGTCTTAATTTCTGAGAGTTATAAGTCACATTCACTAAATAAATCAATTCAATTGCAATTTTATTCTAATCGAACTTTTTCTTTGGTGGTTTTCAATTCCTTTTTTGTATTCACACCATACCATTATGGACCACAATGTTTCATTCCTACATGACAAAATTACATTTCTTTTCCTCTATTTTCAATTTTTTCTTTCATTTTCTTTATATTTAATATCATACACATTATTTTTCGGTTCGTATCGAATCAAATAAACATTTAATTAGAAAAAACAATTTAAGGAGTCGTAGGAATTTAATATTTTTAAGTTTTTTGAACGGATCACTTTGCCTTTTCTTTTGAATCTGTATTAGCCAAATTTTTAATATTATATTATTAAAAAAATAGAGACCTACAATGTGAACTAAAATAATATTATTAGTTTATTTAGTTTATCAGGCTTAATAAAATACAATAAAAGTTAAAAGATTAAATGAAATATGTCAAATTTAGAAATTTTCAATATATATATATATTTTTTTTGGGAAGACTAAATATTATCCTACCTTTCGTTAATTGAAAGGGTAAAGATTCCCTTAGACATAAACCAAAAAGATTCCATTAGTCCTTAGAATTGATGTAACAAGAATGGGTATATAACATCAAATTCTTAATCAATGGAAAATCATATTTCTCATTCCCTTGTCAATTTTTTCAAAGTGTTGTTTGATAATATAATTAAGGGATTAAAAGTTTTAATTTGACTTTTCTTGATAATTTAATCAAACTTAATCCTTCTTTATTACCAATTTAATTAAATTAAACCAAGTGGTTTACTCGTATACCTATTATTCATATAAATTGGGTAATTCATAAATTATATGAAAAATAAAAATAATAAATTATTTTTTTGAGCTGGGCTCAAGTGCAGGCTAAACTTTTTAATTTACATAATTGGGCTAAAGCTTAAAATAATTTTTTTTCTTGTCCAATAGACACAATATATTTATTCAACCCGGCCCAATCCAGCCCATGGATACTTTTTAACATAGTCCAATCTAATATTATTTTTAAAATTAAAAACACACACATATATATTTCTTTAAAGTGTAGTACTGCACACTTTAACAAAACAAAAAAATAAATTACATACTATAGACTTTTTTTTTTTAATATTGATTATTGATTATATGTTATACTTTTTTTCTAAGGATGGACGCGGAATTGAATTTTTAGAGGTTAAAATTATTTTTTATTATATATAATGCACGAATAAAAATACATGGGTTAATGAATTAACATGTCAACAGTTAATTTATAGTGGAATCTATTTTTCGAAGGAGTACTAGAATTTAGTAACTGTTTTTTACCTTATTTTATAATTTCAGTCTATTAATATTGATTTTTCAAAAAATAAAAATAAAATTTAGTTTATTAACATCCGATTAACCACTAAATGCTATCGATTGACCATTAATCATTAAAAAATCAAACACATGCAATTATAATTATCCTAAATTTCATAGAAAAATCTTTCATTTATCCATCAAAATTAAATATGAATTCTCTAAATTTTAAATATCAAATGCAGGTTATTCAAATTTAATATCAATACTCTAAAATTAAATTAAATAAACACTAATTTATCAATTATCTGTTTTCTAAAATTATGACTGCTAATGGATACATATAAAAATTATCCTTATAATCATATATTTATTTATAAATATGATAAACTGTCAACCAAACACTTAAATTCAAATCCGTTAACCATCAATTTAAAAATTAAAATTAACGTCTAATAGAAATTGAATTGATTAATCATTAAAAATTGATTCGTACTTAAAATTTTAAACTGTGTAATGGTTTTTTGGTTTTGTTGTCCAGTCCAGGGTTATGTGTTACACAATTTAAAAAAAAAAAATATTAAACTACTAAGAGCACATATATTAAGTCTTTAATTATTATTTTTTAATTGTTTCATCTTTTAATTTTATTTTTTTGTGTCAATCCATACTTATACAAGCTGATAGTACGTGTATTATTCAAATATATATTTGTTCTTAATGTGAAAAAAAATTTGATTTAATGAAAAACCAATTTGATAGATTTTATTTTAATTTTAATTTTTAATTTTTTTGTTATTGATTTCGATTTTTAGGTGGATCACTAATATGTGATTAACCAATTCATATTTACATATATTTTAATTATTTATACCCTATTTTTTTTATTTCTCTAAAACTTATTAAAGTATATATAAATTTTATATTATTTTGCTTAATTATATGGAGTAGTATTTATATAAAATAATCTATTAACATTTATTTATATCGTTTCTTATTATATATATGTTGCTGTTCATGCCTTGATAGCTTTTAGTGACTTTTTCTTATTTTCAGAGTTCATATTTAAATATCTAATTTGTCCCATTTTTTTACTTATAATTAAATGATAAAAATGAGACATAAATTGTAGCTAATATTATATTTATTTCATAATTTTTATTTTTAATTATTTGAATATCGGAAATATAATTAGATTTTGAGGTTCACCAAATTCTAAAAATTAAAATTAATTGAGCGATTAACCGAATTAAAAAAAAAAAAAATTGATGTTAAGTCAGGGGTTAAAAGAAATCGACAATGGTTATCGGGTCCCCTGATTTCAGTCGTTCCTTCTAGGCAATCGGAAGAGAATCGCTATCAAACAAACTCTCTTACTCTCTACACTCTTCCGTCACTGTCTTCTTCTTGATTCTCTCCCAAACTGCCAAACTAATTAGAAACACTGAATCCCTCCGTCTCACCGGCATAGCAAACCAATTTATAATCTTTTTTAAGGTACTCATTTTCTCTATTATATTTCTCGATTATAATGATTATATATATATAATAATCATATATAAATTCTATAGAGTGTCAATCCTTAATCTGGGCATGTTTTTACAGTCATTTTGTGGCTGCTTTTACTCAAAAGATGCTTTTTTTTTCCGATTTCTAAATTTCGTTTTATTTTGATTTTGATTGTATTGTAGTTTATTTCAAGATTTAGATAACTTGTTTTACGAAGCTTGAGGTTTGAATGGGGAGCGCCAATGAAGAGAATCTCAGATTTTGCATTGACAGAGGAGGCACTTTTACTGATGTCTATGCTCAAATCCCCGGCCAACCTGATGGGCGAGTTTTGAAACTTTTATCTGTTGATCCATCAAATTATGATGATGCTCCGGTGGAGGGGATTCGCAGGATTCTTGAAGAGTATACAGGGGAGAAAATTCCAAGAAGTTCAAAGATTCCTACTGATAAGATTGAATGGATAAGGATGGGTACAACTGTGGCAACTAATGCACTCTTGGAGCGAAAGGGTGAAAGGATCGCTCTCTGTGTCACTCAGGGCTTCAAGGATTTGCTGCAAATTGGTAACCAGGCTCGTCCCAATATCTTTGACCTTACTGTATCAAAACCATCTAATCTTTACGAGGAGGTTGTTGAGGTACATGAGAGAGTTCAGCTAGTTCTCGACAAGGAGGAAGCTGACCAACATTCTTCAGGTTCTGTAGTTACAGGAGTCTCTGGCGAACTGGTCAGGATTGTGAAGCCACTAAATGAAGAAGCTTTGAAGCCTCTATTGAAAGGGCTATTGGAGAAAGGAATTAGCTGTTTGGCCGTTGTGTTATTGCACTCTTACACTTTTCCACAACATGAAATAGCTGTAGAAAAGTTAGCTTTGAGTTTGGGCTTCAGACATGTTTCCTTATCTTCATCTTTGAGTCCCATGGTTCGAGCTGTTCCTAGAGGTCTAACAGCTAGTGTGGATGCTTACTTAACCCCAGTCATCAAAGAATACTTATCGGGGTTCATTTCTAGATTTGATGAAGGCTTAGGGAAAGTGAATGTTCTATTTATGCAATCAGACGGAGGGCTTGCACCTGAAAGTAGATTTTCAGGGCACAAAGCTGTTTTGTCAGGTCCTGCGGGTGGAGTTGTTGGTTACTCGCAGGCCCTTTACGGGCTGGAAACAGACAAGCCCCTGATTGGCTTTGATATGGGCGGTACATCTACCGATGTAAGTCGATATGCTGGGAGTTATGAACAAGTTCTGGAAACCCAGATTGCTGGTGCCATAATACAAGCACCTCAGCTTGATATAAATACCGTTGCTGCTGGTGGCGGTTCCAAGTTGAAGTTCCAGTTCGGTGCATTCCGTGTAGGACCAGAATCAGTTGGTGCACACCCTGGTCCAGTTTGTTACAGGAAAGGAGGGGAGTTGGCAATTACTGATGCTAACCTAATTCTAGGATTTGTTATTCCTGACTTTTTCCCATCCATTTTTGGCCCTAATGAAGATCAGCCTTTAGATGTTGAGGCTACTAGAGAAGAATTTAAGAAGCTTGCAAAGCAAATAAATTCCTATAGGAAGAGCCAAGATCCATCTGCAAAGGACATGTCAGTTGAAGAGATTGCTCTGGGATTTGTGAATGTTGCAAATGAGACAATGTGTCGTCCTATACGGCAGTTAACTGAGATGAAAGGCCATGAAACAAGGAATCATGCCCTTGCTTGCTTTGGAGGTGCTGGACCACAACATGCTTGTGCAATTGCTAGGTCATTGGGTATGAAAGAAGTACTTATTCACAAGTTTTGTGGGATCTTAAGTGCTTATGGCATGGGATTGGCAGATGTTGTGGAAGAGGCACAAGAACCATACTCTGCCATCTATGGTCCTGAATCTGTGATAGAGGCTTCTCGCAGGGAAGATATGTTATTAAAGCAGGTAAAGCAGAAGCTACAAATGCAAGGATTCAGAGAGGAAAACATTACAACAGAGACGTACCTAAACTTAAGGTACGAAGGTACAGATACTTCCATCATGGTAAGGAGACATTTAAGTGAAGACCGTTCAGGATGCAATTTTGCTGTTGAATTTGTAAAGCTGTTCCAGCAGGAGTATGGATTCAAACTGCAAAATAAAAACATACTTATTTGTGATGTAAGAGTTCGTGGCATTGGAGTTACTAACATACTGAAGCCACAAGTTCTTGGGCAAACTTCTGGTTCCCCAAAAGTGGAAGGGCACTACAAGGTTTACTTTGAGAACGGATGGCACAATGCGCCTCTATTCAAGCTTGAAAATCTTGCGCCTGGGCACATTATGGCTGGCCCTGCAATTATTATGAATGGAAATAGTACTGTAATAATTGAACCCAACTGTAAAGCTATTATAACTAAATATGGAAACATCAAAATTGAAATTGATTCTCATATAAGTACTGTGAAAGGAGCTGAAAAGGTTGCAGATGTTGTGCAGCTTTCGATTTTCAATCATAGGTTTATGGGGATAGCTGAACAAATGGGGCGGACCCTGCAGAGAACTTCCATATCAACAAATATCAAGGAACGGTTAGATTTTTCTTGTGCTCTCTTTGGTCCTGATGGGGGACTAGTTGCTAATGCTCCCCATGTACCTGTACACCTTGGAGCTATGTCCAGTACAGTTCGTTGGCAGCTGAATTACTGGGGTGATGATTTACATGAAGGTGACGTGTTGGTTACTAATCACCCTTGTGCTGGAGGTAGCCATCTTCCTGATATAACGGTCATCACACCAGTTTTTGACAAAGGGAAGCTAGTATTTTTTGTAGCAAGTAGAGGTCATCATGCAGAGATTGGGGGTATTACTCCTGGGAGTATGCCTCCGTTTTCAAAGTCCATATGGGAAGAAGGAGCTGCAATTAAAGCATTCAAGCTTGTGGAAAGGGGAGTTTTTCAAGAAGAAGGGATAAACAAACTTCTCAAGTCCCCTTCTTTTGAGGGATCAGCTCATAAAATTCCAGGCACCCGCCGCCTTCAGGATAATTTATCAGATCTACATGCTCAAGTAGCAGCAAACCAGAGAGGAATAGCCCTCATCAAAGAATTGATAGAGCAATATGGTTTGGAGACTGTGCAGGCATACATGAAATATGTTCAGCTCAATGCAGAAGAAGCAGTGAGAGAAATGCTCAAGTCAGTTGCTGCTAGAGTAGCATCTCAGTCCGTTAGAGTTCGAGAGGATGGTTACGTGACCATTGAGGAGGAGGATTACATGGATGATGGATCTGTAATTCATCTGAAACTTAAAATTAATCTGGATAAAGGGGAAGCATTTTTTGATTTTAGTGGGACGAGCCCTGAGGTGTATGGAAATTGGAATGCACCAGAGGCAGTAACAGCTGCTGCAGTCATATACTGCCTTCGGTGTTTGGTGGATGTTGATATTCCTCTTAATCAGGGCTGCTTAGCTCCAGTAATGATACATATTCCTCCAGGCTCATTCCTTTCTCCAAGTGATAAGGCTGCTGTAGTTGGAGGCAATGTTCTCACTTCTCAAAGAATAACTGATGTTGTACTCACTGCTTTTCAGGCCTGTGCTTGCTCTCAGGGTTGCATGAACAATCTCACTTTCGGGGATAACACTTACGGTTATTATGAAACAATTGGGGGTGGAAGCGGAGCTGGTCCAACCTGGAATGGGACAAGTGGAATCCAGTGCCATATGACTAATACACGAATGACCGATCCTGAAATTTTGGAGCAAAGGTATCCTGTTCTTTTGCATAGATTTGGAATACGTGAGAATAGTGGAGGAGATGGAGTTCATAAAGGGGGTGATGGGCTTATAAGGGAGATAGAGTTCCGGCAGCCAGCTGTAGTTAGCATTCTCTCAGAGAGGCGAGTTCATGCACCAAGAGGTTTACAAGGGGGAAAAGATGGAGCTCGTGGGGCCAATTACTTGATTAAGAAGGATGACCGGAGAGTTTACCTTGGAGGTAAGAACACAGTCGAGGTGCACGCAGGGGAAATTCTTCAGATTTTAACACCAGGTGGTGGTGGATGGGGCTCTTGATCGTGCAGGGCTACACAATTGCTTTTGAGTTATTTTCCCGTTGAACTTGTGGTTTTGTTGTCTAGTTGGCTGGAGTGATGTTTCATGATGCAAAAGTCGTATGTCTATCGTGACTTATCTATCTATGATATGGAAGCTTTACTATCATATATTATTGGAATAAATGGAGTGTCTTTCTAGGTGAGAAAATTTCTTCATGTCTAGACTTTATTGCTTCTATTACTTCATTTGTGTGCATGCCTGCAATTAAATATAAATAAATCACATACTGCCAATAAGATATGATCATGAAACTACACACTCGGAATATATTGGTTAGGCTTCTGATCGTAACTAGACTTGAATCTGACACATAAAGTGATGGGAGACTTGTGGTTCTATTTCTGCAGCAAGGGTCGTGAAACTCATGCCATACTACAATTGTGCATCAAAAGTTCCATTCAACTTCTCAATAAGAATTGTTTTATAGTTTTTCTGTTGACAAACAAAGAAACAAAAGGTTTGTTTAAGGGTTGATTAGAAAATATATAAGAATCTAGGGCGTGAATTGTTGTATTAGGTCCTTGAGGGGGAAAGTCATCCAAATTTGTTTAAGCATGTAGAATACATATTAGTAAATGCTCTGTCAAGGTTCAATTGAGGAATAGAAGGAAGCTAATGGCGCTCAGCTTGAGAAGAACTGAATGCCTTGCTCTATCCACAAGAATTGATGCAACTTATGTACTTGTTTACCTTTGCTTGATCACAATCATGGTACTTTCCTTTTCTCTTTCTTCTTTTCTTTGATTAGAATATAGTATATACAAGTTTCTTAATCACTTTCTTTCTGTCTCTACTTTGTTGGGTAATGATAAAAAATAAAAACTTAGCATAAATTTTGCTACTTTTAACTTCAATTCTGCCTCCATTTTTCTGGATTGAGGGTTTTTTTTAGCATTGTTTCGAGGATACAAGGCCAATTTTTTGAGGATGAAGAAGATCAATTTTGTTAAGAATGGTGTGCTTAGATTACCTCCTGGATTCAGGTTCCATCCAACTGATGAAGAGCTTGTTGTTCGGTACTTGAAGAAAAAGGTGTTTGCTTGTCCCTTACCTGCTTCTATAATCCCTGAAGTTTATGTCTGCAAGTCTGATCCTTGGGATTTACCAGGTTAGTGGCAGAATCCCTTTAATTTTGTAAAACCCTTTAATTTTGCCATCTGGGTTGCCGGAATTGACCATAGAAACTTTAATTTTGCCTTGTGGGTTTGCCAAATTAACCATGAAAACCAAACAGCAATGCCATGTTTTTGCTTTGTTTTGATGTATGGGGTTTACGGGTTTTAGGTGATTTGGAGCAAGAAAGGTACTTTTTCAGCACCAGGGATGTTAAGTACCCTAATGGGAACCGATCCAACAGGGCCGCATGTTCTGGTTACTGGAAAGCAACTGGTTTAGACATAGAAATTGTGACTTCTAAGGGCAATCAATTTGTGGGAATGAAGAAAATCCTAGTTTTTTACAGAGGCAAACCTCCCCATGGCACTAGAACTGATTGGATTATGCATGAATATCGTCTTGTTACTGACTGCAATTCCCCACTAAAGAACAACTCGGTTCAGGTGAGTTTATCAAATGATTCGAGAAGTTAGCAACTTGATCAATTTCAACATTGTTAGAACTTGTTTCTTATACGGTTTGTTTTGAATTTGGTACAGAAGGTTTTGGTGCCAATGGAAAATTGGGTTCTTTGCCGGATATTTTTGAAGAAAAGCAGCAGCAAAACTGAAGAGAGAAATCTTGAAATTGGAAATGAAAATAGAGTGAGGAAGCTGAGGGCAACAAAGCTAGTTTTCTATGAATTATTGAAAAAGTAAAGGACTGATTTGAATGTTGCTCTTTCTTCGTCATCTTCAGGATCAAGTGGAATCACAGAATTGTCCACAAATGAATCAGATGATCATGAAGAAAGTAGTAGCAATAGTTTTCCTTATTTCAGAAGAAAACCATAAAATTCAAATTACTCTTTTTAGTTTTTGGGTCTTCAAGTTGACTAGTAGGTGTCCCTTGTCTGTGATTATGGATAGAACACACAGAGAATTATCCTGAAAGTAAAAGAAATGGGGCTGTAGTGTTGGTTTTTCTTGTAATCAAATCCAAGAATTTTCAAAGTTAGTGATAATATTCGCTCTATTTTGGCGTATCCAACAGTTGTCTTTCAAATATTTTCACCATTAATGGAGCGCAGAGCTTATTCTTTTGAAGGGCAATTGAATTTAAAGGGAATAAAGAGCAGATAAGATCTCAGTTCAGTTATCACCTGAGGCTACCTTCCTATTAAGTGCTAATTTATTTTCAGTGACGGTGATATTCCCTAACCTCTACTGCTGTAAAAGAATAGATTCAGAGAGGAAAAAGAAAAGTTGGATCTGTTAGGTGCTCGACTGCTCATTGATTGGGATGCTCTGTACGGGGAGAGCAGTGTGTATCATAGGCGTAATTAGTGAAACATTTTTCTCGTAAAGCAATCCAAAAAACTATATTGCTGTCCAACGAATTGTGAAAACAATATACCAGAGAATCGCTATACATAGATGATAGATGCATATATTTCATTTTCTTGTTATAACTTGAAGTTTAATTTTGGTGGAGAATTAGATATAGAATTCTAGGAGCAATTATTTATTATAACAATTAAAATTTTTCATAGTATTTTTTTTTCCTCAAAATTCAGCCTACGCCTATATATATACACACACACACTAAGAATTTTGAAGTTAATTTACGGCATTGACAGATCCAGACATTCAATTTTAGCCATATATAAAAGAATTTTGCTGAAATTCCATCTTGATGCATTAAACTAGCACTAGCATATCCATAATCAGGCTCTCAAAGTGAGCTGTTGCAAATAGCTATTTGAGCTCTAAACAGCTACCAAGCCTACCATTGATTTGAAACTGCTAACAGCTGTCTCAAAAAGCTACTCTCAATCACCACTCACTAGTGATGTGCCATAACGTGTGATTAGCAATGCGATGGGGAAGGATACATCATCACCAGCAGCCTGAAACTTTGATCTTCTTTTGACTGAGGCTTCTTTGTCCTGCATTGCTTCGTCTGTATCAACATACGAAGCTAATATGGAGAGACAGTGCCCTTTTGTTGCAGCCTGTATTTATTCACCTTCCTTTTTTTTTTTTTTTTTTTCCAAAGACTTGGTGGTTTGCTACTTGCTAGGGAAGCAAAATAGTTGTTGATTCTATCTTTACGATAACCCTTCGTCTGTTTCTTTTTTATGCATGTTAGCAAGATTTTTTCTTCAACCACTTTCACAAATCAGCCTAGGAAAAAGTACTTATTCACAAGTTTTGTGGGATCTTAAAGTGCTTATGGCATGGGATTGGCTGATGTTGTGGAAGAGGCACAAGAACCATACTCTGCTATCTATGGTCCTGAATCTGTGATAGAGGCTTCCCGCAGGAAAGATATGTTATTAAAGCAGGTAAAGCAGAAGCTACAAATGCAAGGATTCAGAGAGGAAAACATTACAACAGAGACGTACCTAAACTTAAGGTATGAAGGTACAGATACTTCCATCATGGTAAGGAGATATTTAAATTCAGGATTCAACTTTGTTGTTGAATTTGTAAAGCTATTCCTGCAGGAGTATGGATTCAAACTGCAAAATAGAAACATACTTATTTGTGATGTAAGAGTTCATGGCATTGGAGTTACTAACATACTGAAACCACAAGTTCTTGGGCATACTTCTGGCTCCCCAAAAGTGGAAGGGCACTCCAAGGTTTACTTCGAGAACGGATGGCACAATGCACCTCTATTCAAGCTTGAAAATCTTGCACCTGGGCACATTATGCCTGGCCTTGCAATTATTATGAATGAAAATAGTACTGTATTAAGTGAACCCAAGTGTGAAGCTATTATAACCAAGTATGGAAACATCAAAATTGAAATTGCAACTGATATAAGTACTGTGAAAGGAGCTGAAAAAGTTGTTGATATTGTACAGCTTTCAATTTTCAATCATAGGTTTGTGGGTGTAACACCAATGATTCTTGGGGCAGCATTTTGATCCTTGGACCTGTAATCCTACCAAAGGTGGGAACAGGAAATTTCTGCCCTTGGGTGAGACAGTAGGTGGAGAGCCATTTCCTGTCCCATGATCTTCCCTGGTCCAATAAGAGAGTAGTAAGCTCATTTTTCTTTTGCATTTTATAGATTAATTGAGGATTGAGAGTAATTTTCTTGCTCATCATCAATTGTAAAATATGAAACTTGCAATATATATATGTATATTAGTTATTTAGTTAGATGAAATGATTAAGCATTTACATTCCAGCTTTTAAATATTTTCAACTATTTGATTATTTATTTACCATTCTATTATTTTGTTATTTTAAATATTTTTGCACGGCTCGGCGAGTGGTAGCCACTAGTAATCTGAGTGGGGAGACTAAGTGAGCTAAGGGATCCAATAAGAGGCTACCATGTGTAGAACCCACATCCCTTCTTTTTTGTTCCTTTAAAGAGCCAATAAGATAAAAAAGTTGAGGACCCAATACCCTTTTTTTTTCAATGAAAAATAAATAAAATAAATAAATAAAGTATCATCTCCTGTATACACATGCTTGCAAATTTCTTGATGTTGTATTGAATAGATGACTCCACTGAAAATTTTAGCAGGCTGTTCTCTATATATAAAAAAAAAAAAAGAAATACAATGTGTGTATCTCTCTATGTTGCTATAATTATATACAAAGAAAAGTAATAACAAGAAAATGCAAAAAAATATGACTATTCTATTTCGGGTTGAGAATTGTCTAATTTAACAAATACACAATATATATACACCAAGAAATAAGACAATAACAAGATTTTTGCAGTGCTGCCTACATATTAATAAGTTTTTTGTAAAGAAAAAAGATTTTAATGTTTCAAAATAAAGCATAATTTGGTGTGGGCGTATATATTTAAGCCTTCAGATTAACTAAATATAAAAAATTTAGCGATTCGGATATATGTACATGCCGAATTACTAATCTTCAAAATTGAAAAATCCAGTTTTTCTTTTTCTTTTTCTTTTTTTTTTCTTTTCATATAATAATAATAATATATAACCTTTTATTTTGTTTTTTAGCTGAACTTCCAAATTTCACTTTCCCCACATTATGTTTTTCTGAACCTTTAGTTATAAAATAGAGAGACCTTTGTCTTTATCATATTTGTATATATTTTGACCTCTAGCCTTTCTATTTGCCGTCATCGTCAACAAAAACAGCTACAATAATAATAATAATTGATAAAGCTCGAAATGTCTCTATTCAGTAAGGAGAGTAGAAGGTAGTTGCAAAGCCGATCAAGTAGTTAGTCCTGCAAAATGAGGTGTCCGATCGGATCTAGGCGTTAGCACTCTAAAACTTAAGTTAGTAACTTGGGAGTAAGTGCTAAAAAGGGAGAGAGGGTCTCAAGAGTTCAATACCTAGTGCCATTATATTTTTGACTATTTATGAGAGATCCTTGGAGACGGAGGGTACTTGATTGCCTTGGAGATATGATAGCCGGCAGTCAGAGCAAGTGAGCGGCGACGTGACTGGAAGTAGATCAATAGTGTAGGTATTGTCTTGTGTCAGTAAATTGACAGGACAAGCTGTCCTATCAATCCGATCGGGCGCTTTACTTTCTTGCGTTACCTTTCAATTCACATTCCTTCATTATTGGGCCGCACTTATTGGGCTTTTGAGGAGGTATTTTCCTTAGTTATCAATAATAATAATGGATAAAATTAGGACCAAAATCTGTAAGAAAAACAAAGAAATTGAGGTGATGAGTGGTGCCATGTTCCAAGCAATCACTTCAGATTAGTTAGAAAAACTAAACTTTTATGCATAAAATTAAAATACATTAACAGCTTTTTAAATAAACAAAAAATTCAATTTTGACTTCTACATCGAAATGGGTTATTGAATCGCTTTCCAATTTCATAATGAAAACTTAATTATATTCTAGTTAAAATGAATAAATAATTAAATACCCAATATTCTATTACTTGTGATTGTGAATAATATTTTACAAAAAGTGCAAGTAACTTCTACATAGAATCCTCAAAAGAATTATTTTATGAACACGACATATTTAGTTATTTATGGGATAGTGACTAAATAAATTTATTTTTAAATTTTATCTTTTTATTAAAATAATTAAAAGTGTTGAAAATATTGTGGATTTATTCTTATTTAATTTTGCAACAGGCAAGTAAAATATGAATTATTTTCAAAACTTTAGAGATATTATTTTAAAAATCAAAATTTAATAATAAATTCGTACAATTTTTAATACTTTAGAACAAATTTGACATCTAAATGAATTTAATAAATTTTTAATCCATGGTATAGTTACGAAATGAAAATTTTTAATGTAAAAAAGGGGAATATCCGTAAATATATGAACTTTTAGGGATCAAAAGAAACTGTACCAAATTTTCTTATTTTTGTTGACTTACTTTAATAATATGCTTTAAACTTTCATTTTTGCAACTTGCTTGTCTCCTTTTTGACTTTTTCGTTGGGCCAATTTGAGATGTTTAATCAATGCAATTAGGAATTATGACATATACATATACACATATATATATATATATATAGGTTAATTAGAGTGATTTGATATTTATAAATAAGATCTTGAATTTAAGTATTGTGAATGTCGAAAATCAATACTAAAAAAAATTTACTCTTAGGACCAACACAGCTCAATCTGAATAATAAAAATAATTATACGAACTAAAATATTAAAATATTCGAAAATAGAAAAAGGGGCCATCAATTAGTAAACATTAAGCACAGAGGTTGGATTTTGATATTGGACTTATGTGAAGAATGTTTGCAACTTTTTTAGGCCTACGGCATGTGGAAATTATATACTATGACATTAGAAAAGCATCACATTAATTTATTTAGTTTAATATCTCTATGGTTGGGCCAAACGGTGTCGCATTACCCCTTATCTAATCTTTTATGCCCATCGGTCTCTATGATTATTGGCTTATAATTGCCATATTTTCAAAGCCTATGTGGCCCCTTTAATTACTCACGTTCAATTATTTTATTAAGATCTCCCACTGAAACTTTTCTGTGTAATTATTATCGGTATTAAAAAATCAATTATGTTACATTCCTATCCTATGTTATATTAATAAAATTTAATTATTAACTGTCATGTAGCATTAATCGTTGACTCATTTAATATAATAAAATAATATTATACTCATCCCACTTTAAAATATTTTTTTCTATTTAAATTTTTTTGATTTTAAATATTATTTTTGGAATTTAAGTGATAGATTTACAAGTACATTCTATTTATTATATACCTTATTAAATATTTTTTTTGTTATAGCTACCCACTTTTAACTAAAATTAAATAAAATTTTTGAAAATATAAAAAGAGTATTTTTGTCAATAACTATAATTTTTCTTTATAAAATTGAGATATTTTAATTATTTTTTTTAATTTCCGTAAAAAAAATGAAAAATTAACCTTTAAAATGGGATGTAGGGAGTATTCAACTCTAAATAAACTTTTTAAACTTATTTGATAGAAATTTATTAACTTGATTATTAGAGTATTAATATTTTTTTAAGTGACCGGAATTGAATAGGGGGTATTAGATAGGATTAAAGGAGACATCTCCTTGTTTATATATGTGTGTGTGAGAGAGAGAGAGAGAGAAACACACAGATTATGAACTGTTTGTTTATTTTACAAATAACTTAAAAATCAACGAAATTTATTTCTAAATAATGGCCTACATACTTTTCTCGAATAAATTTAATTACTTTGTTCTTAAGTTAATTATATCAAATGATCTTTATTTGTTGGTTGCAAATATTGTTAGATTCGGCTACCAAATTATGCTTTTATACTTTAGCTATTTTCGTGAAATTATGTACCTTCATTTAATCTCAACTATCTTCTTCAAATTATAACCATATGGGTAAAAGACCATTGTACTACATGCATTATTTTATTTGTTGTTGCATGCATTGACGTGGATATAATTATATGTATAAAATGTTTTCTTTTTTTTTTCTGTACTGCATTTAATTTAATAAATCAGTCTTTCTTGTTATTTTCAAATCAAGAATTTTCTGTTCATCCGATTATGTAAAATAATTAATGGATTATTTCTGAAAACTCAAGTTAGTAGAGAGTAAACTAAGAAAAAAATATATTCTAAAGAGATTACTCAAAAAATATTTTACCTTTATATAATTGTTTTATCATCCGCTATTAATTGATAGAGTTATAAATGTTTAATAATAATTTTAAGCAGTTCAAACATTAACGCTTGTAATTGCTATTCATTAATTTTTATAATCAATATTTATTGTTTCGAGTGATTTGACACTTGTTCCTCTTAGGCTAGATCTTGAGTTCAAATTTTATGAATTGCGAAAATCAATATTGAGATAACTTTACCCGCATAGTGAGTCAATCCGACTTGAGTTAGCATTAATTTAAATGTGATATAGTTTAAAGGTATTTTCATATATATAGATTCGTTTAAAATATCTCATGATCTCACTAAAAAAAATATTTGTATTCGGTCATTTGTTTTAAAATGTATTGAATAGATAATTCGGTTATTACTGCACCTTCAGAAATCAACAAGTAATATTTTATAGCATTGAAAAAATCATGGACCAATAACATTTAATATGAAAAATTATTGTTCGTATTGAGTATTTATTTGCAGATCAAATGAACATTAAATTGTTATGTTCCCTAAAAAATACGTATTATTACACATTCCTTCATTCTACAAATATATTTATTTGGTTTCTTCTTCTTCTTCAATGTGTGGGTGTATATATATAATATGTATATAGTCTCACTGATGAGTAAAAATATTTATTAGTAGTTCAAAATTAAATTTTTTTTTTTACATTTGTAGTTCAACGTATAAATATGTAAAATTTGAGAGATTCACTATAGTTTTTAAAATATAAAAAATTTAATATGTAAAAATATTAAAATTCAAAAATTAAATTATGAGTCTTGTTTATATGTATTGATAACTACAGAAATTACATCCTTAAAGGTCCAGTCATTTCGGCCCAATTGTATTTGAGACGGCCCAAGTCTACTAGCAAGAAAGGCTAGCGTGAGCTAGAAGCCAACACAGAGAAGCGCGATGTCCGATCGGACTGATGGAATAGCTTGTCCTGTCAGCCCACTGGCATAAGCTAACTCCTATACTATCTACCTACTCCCTGTCACATTGCCACTCACCTACTCTGACTGTCGGTTATCATCTCCCTAAGGTACTCAAGTACCCTCCCTCCAAAGATTTCCTATAAATAGCTAAAAACATAATAACACCAGGTATTGAACTCTTGAGACTCTCTCTCCTTTTAACATTTACTCCCAAGTTACTAACTTAAGTTTCGGAGTGCTAACGTCTGGGTCTGACCGGGCACCCCTTTTTGCAGGTCTAGTTACTCGAACGACCTTACAACCGCCTTCTCCTCTCCTTACACGATAAAGTCATTTTGAGCTTTATCATTTAGTGCTTTCTTTGAGAGCGATAGCAGACTCAAGGTCTTACGAAAATATAGTTTACGAAGATCGTAACCGCGGTAATGAGGATGGATTTGAAGCTCCAAGGCAAAGAAAGAGATCTTCCAGATCGCCACTCGGAGGGAGTCCCCTCCTAGATCTTGATAATGTGATGGCGTGGCAGCAGGATAACGCCCCTATTACCGTAGGTAATATGCGCGTTGTACTTAACCACCTTACTGAGAGCGTGGTACAAGCCTTGGAGATGGAAAGCATGCCCAGAGCTTTTGAAGACGGTCAAGAAATGGACCTAGTGGCAGAAGGCTTCGAAAGAAGAAATAACAAGAGGCTCTCCCTGAGAGAGTCGAACGCTCATGACGGGAGAAGGACGAGCGCCAAAACTACGGGGCAGACATGATAAAGGAAAGGAAATGATGTTTTCAAGCAGAAATGATTCTCATATCTCCAGCAGATTGTACGCCTCATCTTTCCACGAACAAGGAGGATGTGCACCTAGTCATGCTTACTTTCAAAGGACAAAAGGAGAATTCACTCCTACGGCAATGAGCGACGAGGATGAATGGTTCGAACAAAGATTGAAAAGGTTTGGCTCAGTAGAGTCAAAGAGAGGGATGTCAGAGAGAAACGCTTGCAATGTTACCTCCCCTTTCTGCAGAGAGATTCTGAAATCCGAGCTGCCTCCTAAATGGAGAGACGTGGTGATGAAAAAATATACAGGTAAAATAGATCCTGCCACTCACCCCGCGAAATTTTTTACTAAGGTGCAGGTCTATAACTTTGATGAGAGGATCGCCTGTAGAGTTTTTCCAACTACTTTAGGAGGAGCCACTTTGAAATGGTTCCTCGAACTCCCTCATGCATCAATTTTCTCCTTTCAATAGCTCAAAGAATCATTCGTAGCACGATTTCATGCACGAACGCACGCATCAAAATTGGCCAATGATCTGTGCAACCTCTATTAGAGAACTAATAAAAGTTTCAGAGACTACATTGTTCGCTTTTAAGATGTGATATTGGAAACAGAGGATTTAAGCGTGGGGTCGGCATCCAGTGCCTTAGCGAAAGGCATTACAGACCTTCCATTTGCCGAATCGCTAACCACGAAGCCACCAAGTAGTTTTCCTGACTTAATGAACAGAATTAAGCGATGCATCCAATTAGATGACGCTCTCAGAACCGGCGGAATCGGAAAGACCAGTGTGATGGACAGGTTGCAATACATGGATGGTTAACCATTCAAAAGAATCCCTACATCCGACCGAGCCAAGGAAAAGCCGAAACGGTCTGTCTTCTCAAGGATTTCACAGAGGGACAGTGAGGATGAGAAGGATAAGGATAAGCCCGATCACCGCAATAGTTGGTCGGCCGGGACTTCTACCCCCATCGGCATTGCTTCTCCACGAATGCCAGTGATTTCCAAGAGAAAGCACGGGAAATTCGATCTATCCAAGGTGGCCAAGCAGGAGAAAAGGCAATGGAGGCCGCGATAAAGGACATAAGCTATTCCGCAAAAAAGCCAGCAAAACTGCAACAAACACTACAAGAAAAACGCAAAATAGAGAGGAAAAAAGTCCTCGCTAAATGATAATTTTTCGTAGCTAAATCAGTTTAGCGAGGAAAAAAATTTGTAACAAAAGTCATCCTAGCTGAATTTAGCGAAGACTTTAATCCTCTCTAATTTTTGCGAGGAAATAACGATGACTAAATCCTCGCTAATTAGAAGAAAGAAAATAAATGAATGAATATTTACTTAATTGGAAATACTAGTGGGACTGCAAATGGTTTCATCTCTTGCTTTTACTTTATGTCTTGTTCTCTTAATCGGGGGAAAAGCTAATTTTGCATATTTTACTCTATAAAGGGGAGTTTGATTTATTCTAAAATAAGTTTCCATTAACTACAGAGAGAGAAACTAGTCCCCATTCACATGTTTCACACAAAAAATGATCCAATTAAATACATTCAATCCAAACCACTTTATATATTGGTTTGATAACTGCTATTAATAATTAAGTACCATTAAGGCTTGTTAACAATATTAATTATTTAATATATATAACAATTCATGCATACTGAGTTTTTCAACAAGCAAATGAAGCTGGCAGTTAAAACATCAAACTACTATGACAACAACAATACCTAAATGTTGGTTTTTCAATTCCTTCCCAAATAAGAGTACTTACAGAAGAGGTTTCCTCCTGCTCATTGAAATCACTATGCAACAGTTGGTTTCACTGTAAAATTTCAAAAGGAAATTAATTATATATATATATATATATATATATATATATATATATATATACATTGTCATTGTCAATGCTGGAAATAATGACTTGCCAGCCAGCCCTTTGGACATAGGAGCTGGCCTTATTGATCCCAACAAATCACTTGATCCAGGGCTTATCTATGATATTCAACAAATCACTTGATATTCAACAAAAAGTATGAGAAGCTGAACTATAAACTTACCTTAGAGGGACCAAAATTAAAAGAGGTGTTGGTCCACGGAATATTGTCTTGGGTGCATGACGAAGATAAATACATTGTCTCTTGAAAAAATGGACTTCACAAAACAGCTACGAGCTTATGCCAATCGGCAAGAGCTACCGAATTTTCTTGAAATTGGCATGAACAAAGATGTAAGAAGTTGAATATCGTTTGCTTAGGAGAAAGGTCCTCCTGTCGAAATCGACGTTCATACCGGATTAAAGATTCGAATCATCGAATCCTTTACTCAATGCTTAAATGGTGTAAATACCAAAAAGTCATTTGCCATACGTGATTCTCTTACGAATGCCAGACTGAATGATATCCTGGTCAAATCAAAGTATTGGAAAGTCGCCCATTGTGCATGATGTAATAATTATAAAGCACAACTTTCGCTTCAACGGAAGACATATTTCTAACGTCCGATCGGATCAAATGATTGCCGACCCAGGATGGTTATGCGCTGAAATGCTCGACAAATACATTTAAATTTAAGAAGTATTATCATTTAACATTTAAGTGATTGCATTCTCCACAGGAGACCTTCATACATCAACAATAATGTTTCTTTGTATTAGTTACATCTGTGATAAATTTCGCCCAAGACGATAATGACAGCGCAAAGACATAATTAGAAGATAGATTAACTTTCGTACATGAAGCATTCTAAAAAAAGAGAGAGAGAGAGAGGGCTAAGCCGGCTGATTATGTTTCAACAACACCGCTCAAGCTCGATCAGTTGCAAAGCAGCAAATCTCACACCAACAACACCTGACATGATGACAGTCTTGATGATGATGGTTGTTCTTACATTGGTGCTAGTTGGCTAACTGGTGATGAAATAATGGAATGTGCACAGAATTCGGCCAAGATCACAGTATAAAATTGAAGCACACTGAAAGAGGCGTGGTCAGAAAATTATTTTGACTCCCTATGAGGAGGAAGAATCTCATGATATTCGACTGCTATAACCATGCCTTCAAATGACGAATCAATGGTATGCTATTCTCATCTCCAGATGTCTCCCTATTCTTCGCCATAGAACTCGGTTGAACTGTTACAGATACTTTTATGGGAAGATCATATTGTAAAGGGATTTCAATCGCCTTCCCTTTCTTGAACTTCAAAGGGCAAACCATGAGCCCACGACTTCCATGAGCCTCCAGAACACACCAATCTACAGGCTTTAAATAGCTTGATATCATCTCTGGTAAAAGAGGAAGAAGAGGCAGAAGGGATGATCAAAGAATAAGACGAGGTCGTCCTAAAGCCATCTTTTTATAGACTCCAACCTTCAGGAATTCTCCAAACATTCTCTCGAATAGCTACAACATGTCTCCAATTAATAAAGATGCATAGCAAAGAGCGAAGTGTCACCCTTAACGCATGAGCAAGCGTTAAATGCACATGCACACCAGCAGGCGAAGCGTTACCCTTGACACATGTGCAAGCATTAAATGCATAACGAATGCCCAAAATCGACGAATATAATTCCTCGAATTGGACGTTTCTAGAAAATTTGAAAATCTCGCCAAAATAATTGAATAAGCATCTTGCCCGATCGGACCCGTTGGGGGGGACAAATGATAACTACACAAATTACATCCTTAAAGGCTCAGTCATTTCGATCCAATAGTATTTGAGATGGCCCAAGTCTACTAGCAAGAAAGGCTAGTGTGAGCTATAAGCCAACACAGGGAAGCGTGATGTCCGATCAGACTGATGGGACAGCTTATCCTGTCAGTTCACTGGCATAAGCTAACGCCTATACCATCTACCTACTCCCTGTCACATCCCCGCTCACCTACTCTGATCGCCCGTTATCATCTCCTTAAGGTACTCAAGTACCCTCCCTCCAAATATCTCCTATAAATAGCCAAAAACATAATGGCACCAGGTATTAAACTCTTGAGACTCTCTCTCCTTTTAGCATTTACTCTCAAGTTACTAACTTAAGTTTCGGAGTGCTAACGTCTGGGTTCGACCGGACACCCCTTTTTACAGGTCTAGTTACTCGAACGGGCTTATAACCGCCTTCTCCTTTCCTTACACGATAAAGTCATTTTGAGATTTATCATGTATATAGTCTGACCGATGATAAAAATTATTTATTATTACAAACACCAATAAAAGTAATAAAGAGGAAAAAGTACAGCAAAGTAGTTCAAAATTAAATTACTTTTTTTTTTATATATTTCCAGTCCAACTTGTATAATGTTGAGATAAAATTAATCTTAAAATAAGAAATTTATATTATATTTGCAGATTTAATCATGCATAGTTTATGCGATTGGGGATCTGTTAATTTTTTAATCGATTATACCTAGTTTCCATCTGGCCTCTATTAATGTAATTATATGAAAAAAGCTGATTCATAGAATATAAATTAGAGGAAAATAATTTATAAATCATAAAAAACTTATAATTAAGCTTCAGAAAAACAAATTTTTATTTTAATAAATAGCTAACCAAAAATAGACAAATAACAGGCATCCACGTGGCTTGTTGGCTTTGGCTTATTTCCCAAACCCCATCAGCTCGGCTTGGAGTCGGGATAAAGGAAGAGAACAAAAATAGATAAATAAAATCTAAAAAAAAAAAAGAAGCAAATTAAGCTAAAATAGGAAACTTTTATTGATTGTTAGTAAAAAAAAAAAAAAGAAGAAGAAGAAAACCGGGAAAAGTAAAAAGCAGTTATTGAAGCGGTTCGATTTTCCGGGTTTAAAAGCTAGAATGACCACTCGCATCATCTCATAAAGGCCACCACTCGCTCTGATTGATAGCCACGTGTCACTTGTGACATTATATCAGCATTGACGTCAGCGTTAAAAGCCCAAGCATACACAGGGAAAGACTCCTCCAATATCCAAATAATAAAAAATTTGCATTTTTATCCCAAAATTTATCAGAATTATTCAACAGGGCCCCTGATCGGATGCTGGTACAACTGAGCCACATAAATTTTTATCCTGCATAATGCTTATTCCACCTACTGAAATTAGTACGAGCGACACGTATGCCCTAAAAATACATATTATTAAGGAATTAAATTGAATAAAAAAACCATAGAAATAAATATTTACGGTTTGTTAGTCTTTTAATGTTTTAATTGGAGCAAATTTTTATGAGTTTTCATGTTTTATTTTCGACTGAGTTTCCAATTCGAATAATTATTTTGGTTTAAAATTGATTGATTGACAAATCAATATATTATTATAAATTTATTATTTTATTCAATCAATTAATTAGAGTCAACGCATGCTATTAATCACTCAATAAAATAAACTAATATTTTTTTTGATGGAAATAAATCAATAATTTTTGTTTTACAAAATGGAGTCAAATTGTTTTGCTTTATTTATTTTGAAATAATTTTTTCTCTTAATTTATTATTTTATCAATATAAATATTTCAAATTCCAACTTGCCATAAAAATGGTAAACAAAGCCTTGATGAAATTAATGTAGCATTTGGTCTAATTTTTTAAGATAGTTAATAGTTAACTTTTTTTCCAAATATTTCATATTGGAGTTTTTTTAATCAGTTGGTGATTTATTTTTTAAATTATTTATTTAAAATATAATAAATTATTTATTAATTATAAATTTCTTAATTTTATTTTTAGAATTCTAATTTTTTTATAATAACAACTCATATATATATATATAATAAAAGCATACAATAAAATTATAATTTTAATAATAATTTAATATATAAACAATCATCCTAATAAATTTTTATTAAATAATATTAATATTTTTCTATTAATTATAAACAGCCGTTACCAACTACAAACCTGAAATGGTGATAATTTATTTGAATAATTTAAAAAGAATTGACAAAAGAACAAAAATTTTGTTGGAAAGTTAGATTTAATAAATTATTGGGGAAAAATATAATTGGCATGAATTTAGAGCGAAAGGACATTTTTCGAATAAAAAAAAAGAAAATGAAACGTGGCACAAAACGAAAGAGAGTAAAAGGAAAATGGTAAACGGGGTGAGTGAGGTCCGCTTTAGTGTAAAAACGCGGGTAGAGAAAAGCAAAAACAAAGGGATGGCTGTGTGAGAGTTTGGATGGTTGGTTTTTATTCTCTCCTTCTCTTCTTCTTTCTCTCTCTGTTCCTTTGGGTTTTGTTTTTGTGGAGAGGAGTACACAACGCCCCTTTCGCTCCCTCGCCTTCGCTCTCTCTAACCAAAAGCACAAATTAAATGAAAGAAATTAAGCTCTCTCTCTCTCTCTAAGAATTGAACCGTCCTTCTCTTTCTCTCTCCGAAACCGAAGCTTTTTTGGTGCGTTTTCTATAACACCCGGAAGTGGAAAGGATTGGTGAGGAATGGGGTTTCCGATTGGGTTTGGTGGAGTCACGGCTTGGTGATGAAGGATGATCCTCATATCTCTTCTTCAATATGGATTTTGATGGCGGAATTCCGATGTCCCGTACTGGTCCACCCACTGTCACTGAGGGCCCATCTTTGTCACCGTCGTTGGATGATGGTATCTTCTTCTTCTTCCACAAATTCAAAAATGCGAATTTGTTTTATTTTTCTTTTTTGAATTCTTTTACCATTTCGGTCTTTTGGAATCGGAAACATACACATTGGAATACAACCTACGTGTTTGTATTGCCGGGTTATTTTTTGCAAATTGTCTGTTCTACCCTTGTGGGCGGTTAATTTGGATTAATTTTGTGGTTCTTTTTTTCTCAAATTCTAGGAATATTTTCTTGCCTTGTTTTTCATGAATTTCGATGGTTTTATTTTGCTGCTTTGGATTCATTTGAAAGTAGGGAATTCAACTAAAGTTGTGTTCATGTGCTGGTTCTCTGACGTGAATTGTCTGTTTTGCCCTCCCATGTTCCTGAATATTGGTTTTATGAATGGTTAAGGTTTATTGCAATGATAGTTTTCAATTCAAGTCTTTATCGTGCTTTTTTCTTTCTCCTTGGGATTGATTCCTTCAAAAGCTATTCAAATTTGTGTTATTATTGTGATGTTTTTAATGTGGTTGCTCTGATCATTGATAAATTATGACTTTGTCAATCTTTGTAAAGTCATCATATGTCCGGATCTTAGCTAATGATTACCTACAATTATTTCTTTTTCTGATTATTTATTTATTTGTTTAATCATTTATCCTTCACTTTAATCTATTGTTTTATTTACTTTTTTTTTTGGGGTTTTAATTTAATTGAGATGCTGTGCACATATTCATATTAATATCACATTGTTTCTTTCTTAACTCACATTCAGTTTTTTTTTTTTTTTTTTTATGTGGGTTTGATTGCTACTGAACATTCTTTCTCCTGATAATTATATAACTATATATATGTGTGTTGATTTAGGAAACAAGAATTTGTGTGAATTTGTTTTAATGCTGGATTGCTGGAAAAATGAAATTGCCATTTTTTATGCAACTTTTGATATCTTAATGATTGGAAAAAATGAAAATGAACAGCGTTTTAGTGCACAATCTTATGCTTACTTTCTGAGGAAATTAGTGTTGAAGCGTCATTCTTCATTTTTTCTTTGACAAACGTCTGGAATAATATTGAAACCAGATATCTAATGCCTTTTCAGATGCATTGTGGCAAATGAACTTAAGGAGTGAAACAATGGAATCTGGGCCCTACCCTGAGCGTCCTGGAGAGCCAGATTGTTCCTATTACATCAGAACAGGGCTTTGTAGATTTGGGGCTACATGCCGATTTAATCATCCTCCTAACAGAAAGCTGGTATGGCCTGCTGTTTAGACCAATTCTTAGAACACAGTTAGAAGTACACCATCTATTGTATGTTGCTATATTTGTTTCTGAGTGACTCCCATAGTGAGTGCATAGCCACACACTCAAACCATGACATGTTTCTTGCTTCCACACTCGCATACCTCATAATTTATATTTACTTTGGACTGTGCCTCTGGGATTGAATTTTAAACAACGACCTGTTGAGTTTTAGGCTATAGCTGCTGCAAGGATGAAGGGGGAATTTCCTGAAAGGATAGGACAACCTGAATGCCAGGTAATATTTTTTGTTGGGAATAGAAGTGGAAGTTGAATGTGGCTTATGGTTTGTAGTTCTATATCATGATTCTGTAACAGGCTGTTTCATGTGAATAGTAATGTGATGTTGTGAATGTGTTACAGTATTATTTAAAGACGGGAACTTGCAAATTTGGGGCCACATGCAAGTTTCATCATCCTAAAGACAAGGCTGGCATTGCTGGAAGAGTATCGTTAAATATTTTGGGTTATCCACTTCGACCTGTAGGATCTTTTTCTTTCTTTTTTCCTGAATGAATCAGATAAAACGTATTGAGTTTATTTGAAATGTTTTGTCACTCAATATCGAGAATGTTCTACTTTCTTGTTTGTAAAATCATTTTGGTGGTTGTTCTCTATATTATGCTAGGACATTTGAACTTTAATGTGATGGAAAAGTTAGTAAGAAGGCTTTACATTATAGGCATGTGTATTTATATGTCCATGATAACAGAAGCAGAATTTCTAGCTGCTACTTCATTATTTAATATTAATTGACCAAGTAAATAAAAGAGAAGTGTTTAAACCTAAACTTGGGACAAAGTTATTAAGATGATTACAGAGATATAGGAATAGAAGGAGAAGATGTAGAATGTGAGGGCTGAGAAGTACTAAGCGTTCATTTCATTAGAGGATTGACATCCAGGCTTCTAAGCTTTCATTTCATTAATTTCATCCTCTCTTCATAGTGCATCAGAATTTATCATTAGATTTCCTTGAATGTATCTAAAACTTTCTGGGAATTTATTGATAAAGTTATTATTTTGGAAAAAAAAAAAACTTGTCTTAACATTCTAACGGCAGTATGGCTTTCCTTTCAGCTGTAACCAATACAAATCTGCCTCTATACCTGGTCTTTGTTCATGCAGTCAAGCCTGCCTCTTCTTTGCTTACCTCCAGTTTCTTGGTTATACTCTGCTTCCTCAAGAAAATTTAGTTACTTTTATTTTGTGTCTTATCTTCCTGCAGAATGAGATGGAGTGTGCTTACTATTTAAGAACTGGCCAATGCAAGTTTGGAAGCACCTGTAAATTCCATCATCCTCAACCAAGTAATGTCATGGTTCCATTGCGTGGTTCCCCTGTTTATCCTACTGTTCAATCTCCAACTACTCCTGGTCAGCAATCCTATGCAGGAGGACTAACAAACTGGTCAAGAGCATCTTTTATTAGTAGCCCACGATGGCAAGCTCCTTCAAGTTATACACCTTTGATTTTACCTCAGGGGGTAGTATCTGTTCCGGGCTGGAGTGCATACAGTGTAAACTTCATACCTTTTGTTTGAATATGCAATGATATGAACTGAGTGCACTTCTTTGTTATGCTAAGAGCTGATTGGCTATTGCACTAAAACCAGCTCAACCAGTTTTCATTTGAGTGCTGCTACAATGCTTTCAAAATTTCAAAATTATGCCTCAACACTTAAGAACACAGTCTCAAGTTTTATTTGATTATTTTGAGTGCATTTTCAGATTTTTCTTACTTGCAGTCTGATCCAAAACATGAGTTGGTACATGGTTATGTCATCTTTAGATGGAGAAGCAATAATTGGGCACAGGATTTTTTTTTTCTTCTGTCTAGATTTCATTTTGCAGTTATGTAGTTTCCTAGATTACTACAACTGTTTGCTGCTTTGGTTTATGCTCCATGGAGCTTCTGACCAATTAGAAGGGTGACATGGTTATGGATGCCAATTTTCCAGGGTCAGATGGGATCAGTTTCATCTCCAGAGGGTCAGCATCAAACAGGAAACAGTCAGATTTATGGGACCTCACGACAGGGTGAATCGATGACTGCTGGATCTCAAGGAACAGTATCTCCATATCGTTCTGGCTCTGTTCCTGTAGGATTTTATGCATTGCAAAGGGAGAATGTTTTCCCTGAGAGACCTGGCCAGCCTGAATGCCAGTTTTATATGAAAACTGGAGACTGTAAGTTTGGCGCAGTTTGTAGATTCCATCATCCTAGAGAAAGGCTAATTCCTGCTCCAGACTGTGTTTTGAGTCCTATAGGCCTCCCTTTACGCCCGGTGAGTTCTGTTCTCAATGATAAGTTTTTCATTTCTATGGGATTGCCGTTATGAAATTATGCCACTTTTAAAGAAATTCGATGTTAACTGACCTGTTTTAATTGTTATGGTCACTTTTTCAAAGGTTACCAAAAAAGTTATTATTCTCCTTTCAGATTTCTTTTCCCTTTTGCAACTCAAAATTAAATATTTTTCAAGCGCTGGGCCCCTGTTCAGTCACACTGAATGGATGATTGCAGTCCATTTAGTGGGTCTGATAAAAAATCTCAGGACATGCTCATTATGCCAAGAAAGTAACTATGGCCAAATTTGTGGTCCATCTTTGCCATGGATTTATGAAAAATTGTCTGAACATGCTCTTCTGTGATACTTTGCCCGTTGAACAGTCATTTGCAAATATTGTTTGCTCCTCGCCGGCACTGATTATATATATAGATCCTGACACACTCGTTTTTATATATTTATGCGTGTATATTGAATATGCCACTCCTGTGAACTTCTTGTTCTAGTTTCCTATGTATGACATTTTGATAATAAACCATTATTAATTAATCAATATGAAAGAATGGTCAACCATGTTCAGTTGATATTAAACAGTTGGAAAATATGATCCTTACTTTTAGAAAAGAATTGAGTTTCCCATCATCCATATGCAAGTCCTTTAATGGTTTTGAATTTATGTATGGATATGCATAAACAGATCAGTTTAATAATGTTATACTTGGATTAAGTTGCTTCATGGTAGTCATCATTCAAAAATGAGATTGATAGAGCTTTCATCTGAATTGTGACAGGGAGAACCTTTGTGCATCTTCTACTCTCGCTATGGTGTCTGCAAGTTTGGTCCAAGCTGCAAGTTTGACCACCCTATGGGAATTTTTACATACAATCTCTCAGCTTCATCTCCAGTTGACTCCCCAGTTCGACGTTTGCTGGGGTCATCATCAGGATCTGCTGTGTTATCTTTAGGGTCAGAAGGGCTTGTTGAAGCCAGCTCAACGAAGCCCAGGCGACTTTCACTGTCAGAACCTAGACAGATTCCTTCTGGTGATGATAATATTGACACAGAAGGATAAATGCTGCTTCAAGATCTACATTTACAATCTTTTGATCGATAACAAGTGTTGCCTGTAAATTCATTTCCCATTGCTGGAGATGTACAGAGTTCATGCCAAGTTGATAATGCAATTCGGGTGACAGAATTGTGGCTGAATTTCATATTGCTGCATTGTATAATCTGCAAATATTGTCACATTTGGTAAACCTGTGTGAACATTCATCTGTTCCAAAGCCCATTTTTCTGATATAATGTTCAAATTTTCTTCCACTTTGTTATATAAAGCCTTTTTTTGGCAAGTTATGAAGCTCAGTTTCATGGTTAGAATCTTCATCATAATTTTCCTATTTTGAAATGGCATTTGAAGGCCCTGCATTTCTTATTTGTTAGTGCTGCTTATTTTACCCATATTTGGAACATTGAGCATCAACACAACCTGTCTTCTTCACCTTTCTCTAATTGTTAATTTTCTAGACCTATGACTGGTATTCTTTACTTGAATACTAGAGGAACTTTTTCAACTTGGGTTAACGGTTGGCAGCAGTTGCCCCTTATTGCTTGGATTCTGTGATATACAGGACAGTGATCATTGATGTACAAAGTATTTTTTTTTTTTTTAATTCTAATTCATTAATTACCTTGTGAGGTAAGTTTCTTCTTGCAGAGTTTCTTGTAGAAATTTATGCGGGTTGAGTTTGGCTTGAATAATAAAGCATTTGGTGGTAGCTCGATGGAGTAGAATGCTGTCACTTGTGAGCTTATCAGATTCGCCTTGATTTATACGTGTATCACTGGTAGAACTTTCTTCTTGGTAGATATCTCTCATCAGTTTATTTTACAATTAGCTGTTGCAACAGATCAATAGAAAGATATTGCAACTGATCTGGTGGCTCATTTCTTGCAAGATCAATGATATAAAATCTCCTTTTGCAGGAAGCCTACCGCATTGGAAGCCAATCAGTAATCATCCCTGCTTCTGCACCAATTTCTACAATACAGTCCTGAAGTAGTATCAGGTACCAGGAGAACATGATATAATTTCCTTGTTAACGACTGATAAGGATCTGAAACCATGGGAAAGTTTCATACAAATAGGGAGTGCCATACTGCCAGGTTTTGATATTCTTTCATGGACCGTACAATTTATTTCATGTGGTTTGAAATGTTTGACAATGTAATGGCATTTTGATTTTTCTAATGCCAGTTTTGATACCCAAACTATTTGACCTTCCAAAGCTCTGTATTTTCAGCTCCTTGATCTATGTTTGTGACCAGAAAAGTTTGGATAAACAGCATTTACTTAGTGCTTAAAGCCTTGAAGCCTGAAACTTGAGCATGTCACCATCAAGTGGATGATTACTGATGGTCGTTATCATTGCTGAATAAAAATTGCTTCATTGTATAACTTTAAACTATCGTTAGTGGTTTGAATGCTATAACTTGTTCACTGTTTCTACTATCTTAGGTGCGAAGTGTCACGTATGGATATTATGCTAAATGTAATATTCGTTTTGCCTCGAGCAGCTCGTTTGTGGTCACAATTTCTTGTATATCTGATGTAAGATTCGTTTTGCCTCAAGCAGCTCGTTTGTGTATTAGTTGTCATCAGGGGAGATAGGCTCCCCAGCTTTTCTGTCGTCTTATGATGCCACCTCAATTGAGTTCTCTTCCTAACCCACCTATTTGGATCATGGGAAGAAAATTTTTGAATGATATTCAGGTTTGTGTATATGGAAACACATCTAAACATTTCCAAAATATGGGGTGTTTAGCATTCGTCCTCTATAAGAAAAACAAAAGGGATTACATCTTGTCTGCTTGTGTTTATCGACTTATCAAGAATCTGTGCAAATATATCTATAGATAGCGA